>BMAV01000932.1:65262-78214 GCA_019973955.1 Trichonephila inaurata madagascariensis | reverse complement strand
AGTAAGAAATTATAACAACTGATATCAAGCACCACCCCATGCTTTTACTACATTGACATTGATTTTCTCGTTAATCGTTTTATTCTAAAATTAAGAATTATTTTTACTTTTTAGTTCGATAACCATAGAAACGTGTTTTTTTAGTTTTATGAGCTACAATTTGTTCTACTATTCTTCAATTTTGAAAATAATTATCTCTCTATCTCATTAATGTGTGAATACATTAATATTTTATCAATACTATTTAAAGATGTTTACTCTTCGTTCACTGTGTAATGTATGCATGTTTACAATTATGACTCTTTTAATTTCAATGACATTTTTCATTCAGCCACTAAAAAAGGCCTTTTAGGTCCTTCACGCATTTCAAATATAACAAATTTACATTTGCTTCCTCAAAAATGAAGTACATCTGTTTGTTCTTGTATCTTTTATGCAATAGATTTAAGGTATCCGACTACGTTCGGAACCGTGATTTTAAAAAAGCCCATGGATAGATAATTTCCATAATATTTAGAGTCACTCAGGTTAGAATACCTGCATAAAATTGTTGTAAGCACATTTTCACAAAAAAAAATAATTTAAATACAATATTTTGGCAAAAAAATAACTTAGAATAATCATTTTCAAAATGTTCTCCTTTTGTGAAAAATGCTTCTATTAAAACAATATATTGTCTGTATATAGATCAGACCTCTGTATAGAAGCTCAAGTAGAATTTTTGAAAAATTCACATTATTTTCAGAGTTACCAACAATTGAGATAATTATTGGCGTTTTTTTCTTAAAATTGCTCCCCTCTGTTGTCTTAAAATATGGATAAATCCATTTCTAAGTTATATATTTCAAAAATTCTAGTTGAGCGTCTGTAGATAGATCTGAGCTATGCACAAACAAAATATTATTATAATAGAAGCATTTTTCACTAAAGGAGAACATTTTGAAAAAATATTATTCTAAGTTACTTTTTTGCCAAAATATTGTATTTAAATAATTTATTTTTGTCAAAACAATTATATACATGTATTTTAATCTAATTGACACTAAATATCATGAAAAGTATCCATTTATGCGCTTTTGCAAAATCACCGTTCCGAACGTAGTAACCTTAATAGATATGCATTCGAAATTCATAATGTTTGTGAAAGATGTATATTTCATTTAATCATGTTCATTTCCTTTTTGGAAAACAATGATTCCTTTATCTATAAGAAATAACTTTTGAAAATCAAATCTTATCATTTAGGAAAATACCTCTTATCTTTAGAACAGATTTTATCTCACGCGTGATGTTTTACATCCTACTCAGCTTTTGGAACGTGTTATTTTGATATGGGATAGATTTTTCTCCCACTTTTCCAATAACCCCATATTTTTATTCTCTGACCATTATCTGGATACGAAGAAAACGTGACTTACAATCTTGAATCTCTGTTATATATCCTTCTCTGAATTAGTTTTCCCAGCGTCTGACCACGGATCTGGCCACAGAAGAATCGTGTTTCGAGAACTTAGATTTTTGCTTTGCCTTTGAAACAAAATGTAAGTTTGTGAGATAAAATTTCTCCCGAAATGCAATAGTACTTTCAAGAAAAGTATGAATTATATGTATGTGTATTTGCAGGCACATGAATCTTAAAATTGAATTATATTAGCATGTGGGTTGTTCCTCTAATATATTGTATTGAAAGCATATTAGCATATATTTTACAATGTTTCACTTTAAGGTATTCGACTACGTTCGGAACCGTGATTTTAAAAAAGCGCATACACGGATAATTTTCATGGTATTTAGTGTCACTTAGATTAGAATAAATGTATAAAATTGTTTTAAGGACATTTTGACAAAAAAAAATAATTTAAATACAAGATTTCGGCAAAAAATTAACTTAGAATAACCTTTTTTTCAAAATGCTCCTTTTATAAGAAATGCTTCTATAATAATAATATTTTGCCTGTATATAGCTCAGACCTCTCTACAGAGGCCCAACTAGAATTTTTGAAATATATAACATAGAAGTGGGTTTATCGATATTTTACGACAACAGAGCGGAGAAATTTTAAGAAAGAAACTCCAATAACTATTTAAATTGGTAGTAACTCTGAAAATAATGTGAATTTTTCAAAAATTCTAGTTGAGCCTCTGTAGAGAGGTCTGAGCTATATACAGGCAAAATATTATAATAATAGAAGCATTTTTCAAAAAAGGAGAACATTTGGAAAAAAAAAGTTATTCTAAGTTAATTTGTTGCCAAAATATTGTATTTAAATAATTTGTTTTCTCAAAATGTCCTTAAAATAATTTTATACATGTATTCTAATTTAAGTGACACTAAATGTCATGACAATTATCCATTTATACGCTTTTTTAAAATCACGGTTCCGAATGTAGTCGGATACCTTAAGTACAATTTAGCACAAATGAATGAAGATTACCTTGTGTTAAAAAACTGTATTTTGCTTTCAAAATAATATAGTTTTATAATTTGACACATAAAAGAAGATATGATCGTTTAACTTAATACTTGAACTCCCACTGGAATTCTTCAAATTCTGTTTTGTGCTTCTTTCGGTACCCTCAATACACATAAATACAACGATAATCGGCCCAGTGAATATTCCATTTTAGAGCTGTTTTTACTGTTTACAAAGAAGGATATTCTCTCATTTGAATATTACTTATGACCCAATGCAATGTAGGTAGATCATCAGATTTTTTGTCTGTTATGATTTTTTAACTATACATGCATATATTCTCAATAAATTAACTTTTCAATAAACCAACACTTAAGTATTTTTACTTCTATTTTAAATGTCCGTAAAGAGTTTTACAACTGGATATTATTCAAATACCTTAAAATTTCAAGATACTGTAACAAGAACAGCACTTGACTTGGCATTTAACTTGTTAAATTCCAACATACCTTATAATTAGTTTTCGCAATAGTCCCGTTATAATAAAAATGCATCAAGAAATTTCAATTTCAACATTTTTTTTTAAACATAGATCATTCATTGACTCCTGTTTATATTTTTTCTTTCAGAAAATTAGTGAATCAGGAATTTTTGAAATGTATGTTTAAAGAAAACAACGTGTTTTAGTATTCTTGGTAATTTTTAATGAAATTTGATTATTTTAGAGGTATCACTTAATGTAGTTGATAGTCCTCTCACATTTTACTGAAAACGAAGAAAGAAAGAAAATGTGTAATAATTTATGCACTCACAAGAATATAATACCCTTTGAAGCTCTTTGTGTTTCTCACACATTTTGTGATGTTCTTTGATTTGAAATGATCTCAAACATTATTTATATTTTCTGATTTTATGCACTGTTATGAATAAAAACATTCATAATTTATAGTGCATATTATTTGAAAAATGTTTCCGCGGATAAATTTATATTTCTTTATAAGTAGTTTTTAATCAATGAAAAAACTTAATGAACAATAACGTTATTTTTAGCTCTTTAAATATACTTTAGTACAGTCTTCTGTAGAATATCTCTCACGGGATTTTTAAATGTTTTGTAAATGATAATCATTATTAAGCTGTTTTATTGACTTAAGAAATATAGAAAGGAATAAATTTTTTGTGATATTAAATTGATTGTTTTCCCAATTGTTCATTTATAACATAATGAAGTACACACTCTCACGAAAAAGTAATAAATGAGGCAGTTCAATTACAAACTTGTTTCAGATGTTTGCTTCAAATAATTTGCAACAAGTTTCTTTGTTCATTTGAATAGCATCGTAATCAATCTTGAACTGCTTGATTTAACAAAGTAGTAGTTGGTGATTCGTAAATTTAAATTAATCTCAAGTGACTAGAATAAACGGGAATTAGTAAATTTATTTTCTTAACCTAGCCTAACTTTCGAGAAAATTCTATATCTTAACTCTTTAACGTTCTTCATCAAATTTCGGCAGATGTGTTCAAAAGTACAAGACTCGCTCGTAAATCCTCAAATACAAACCTATACATCTATAAACTAAGTAACACATACACTCTTTTAATTTAAATTAACAACATTTTATTAGAAAAATATAATTTTGCTAGCTTTTTAGTCGTTAAGTAATTACATTAATAATACTTGTTATATCTGTTTCAAGTGACTAAAGAACCCTTTAAACAATTTCCTTTTTTAAAATATGTTACTTTTACAACAACAACATAAAAATCTATGAGTAGAGCAAATAAAATAGTTACATTTTTTGATACTCTGCTGCTTCAACTGATCGGAAAGAATTTATTTTTCTCTCCAGATTTGAGAATCATTTTAATGGCACTTTCAATGAGCCAATCTCAATTTTTATTTTGCAGCGATTCGGTATCGTACAAAGATATTTTCGGTTTTATAACGGCAGTTAAGTACATTTTATGACCCATCTGTAGTAATGTCGACAAAATGGAACATTATAAACTTTTTAACCTATGTCCGTTGAAAAAAAAATGGGCTTTTATAAAGTTTTCTAGATTTTCCGAATTTTTCTTTTTGCATTAAACTGAACAATAAAAAATAATCATGTCTTCAGTTTTGTTTTTCTATTTTGAAATCGTACTTAACCAAATATCAATGGAACATTCAATCCCATTAAGTAGTTGTTTTAATACTGCACCAATTTTATGAATTAATAAATTATATTTTAGCCAGAAATCCGTTTATATAATTCGAAAATTATCTTTTACAGTATTCGTTGCTTTTTTGAGGGTAATAAAAGAAAAAAAAATTAGAATACCTCCACCCACACCCGTTTCTTTTTATTAAGCAGAATGTAGTAAATGGTTTTGTTTTCCTCAAAAGCTACTTAAGAATCTTTTTTAGTACATTGTTAATTATTATAATGTATTTCATTTAATATAACTTTAAAAAGAATAATGAAAAAGAATTTTAAAGAATTATACTCTGAAATATTAAACTATTACCAAAAATATTTGAAATCTTATAATAATTGGCTTTAATACCATAAGGTATTCAAGAAAGTTTTTATTTAATTGTATGTGTTGAAATTGCAATAGATATGGATTTCTCGTAATGAGAATAATAAATCCTCCAATCTGGAAAATGGATGTTTAATTATATATTAAGTGACTTAGAAAGTATTATCGTCTACAATTTTATCGTCATTAACCGTTTGGGAGTATTTGTTAATTAACCTAATCTTACGCAAACGACATTTACATGTACACTCTGTGAGAAGGAGCATAATTTTATTGTCAAAGAAGCCTCTAACTAATGAAAATATTTCAGATTAAATTAAATGAGAAATGGTTATTTTTCAGTTAAGAGGAATATCCTTTTTACTTAACTTAACAATGTTTTTGATGATAAATATTTTGTATTCTTTATTGATATTCTTCACAATCTGACTATTAAATCAAAACTTATCCTAAAAGTGTTAAAAATACAGAGGTTTTCATATACTGCCATGAATACATATTTTAACAATAAATCTAAATAACAGTGTTATCAATAATGCTCAAAACTGTCGAATACTCCCATAATATCCCTCTTTGAATGATTTAAATGCTTAAAAAGCCAAGAGAATTTTAAAAATTAATAACGAATGTACTAATAAAGATAGAAAGCTCTGAATTGCCCCAAATGTATGGAAAAAAGGCGGATTCCCTATAAAGAGATAAAATAAACCATTTGAGCAGTTTTATATTCGAACACCAGAAAACTTGGAAGTAAGAATTAGCGAATATGTTAATGGAAACTAAAGAACGAAAGTGTGCTGTTGGTTACTCAGAAACACAGATATCAGGTGATGTATACCAAAATTCACAGCAACAATTTTTGCTGTATGTCAGACAGGTTGATGGCACAACCTTCGATATTATTATTATTGAGAACATTTATAAACCCGTGCACCACAAAGTATCACACGGGAGTTTGCATAGAAATAAGCGTGAAGCACACATCACGAAGAGAAGGATTGCAACAAAAATATCCATGCCTTACCCGGGATTCCAACCCAGCTCTTAAGGCACAGCAGTCAGTTTCGATATTGCCACTAATATGTGTTAGTTTAAGCGCATTTTTAACTTCAAAATTCCTCCTAGCCAAAAGAGTCCCAAACTGTAAGATCATATAAATCTGGTAGAATGGAATTTTTTTGCGCATCAAAATTATCGACAGCAGGGAATATAGCGTATCAGGAAAGTATCAGAAGAACTTGGAATTACCCAAAGTGGCATCTCTAGGCTTTTTCAGCCATCTTAAGACGACGAAAATGTCAGTATACATTACAATACAGATCACTCTCGAGTTACAACGCCAAATGAAGACCGATGTTTGGCCGTAAGTCTAAAAAAAGAAGACGGAGTACAGCATGCAACCTGTCTAGTCAGCTATCTGCAGCTATAGGGGTACAACAGTTTCAAAACTTATCCAGAACAGACGTTTTAGACGTGCTGATCTATGTGCTCGCAAGCTTCTTAAATTTGTTCTAATCACCTCTAATCACTGTCTTTAATGCTTGGCTTGGAGCAGAAAACATGCAATGTATGTATGTGTGTGTGTGGACATCGTCACGGTGGGCATATGTGACATCATTCTGAAGAAACATTTACGCTTGGTTAGGGGTGCCATGAGCACATATGTGTTTATGGACGACAACTCCAGTTTTTACCAAGCAAACATTGTAAACGAATGCCTTCAATTTGAGGTTATTACCCCAATAGAATTGCCAGTATCTTCTCCTGGCTTGAATACGACACAGCATGTGTGGCACATGCTTGACCAACGAGTCTCATCCCTTCAATCACGACCTACATGTGTCCTGGAACACACTTCGGAGTGAATTGCTTACTATGAGGTGAGTTATTTTCCCATAGATCAGCTCGATAATTTGATACTCGGCATACCTAGGTTTTGTGTGGAGTAGATATCATCACGTAGAAGACATACAATGTATTAATTATCTTCCCACAGACGTGTATCATTAAGTTTTTGTAAAGGGTGTATTTTTTGTAACTGTAACAGGGTGCAAAAATCGTGGTTTTTATGAATGGTAGCACATAAACGCCATATTTTTGTTATTTTTCTTTTGTTTGATAAATAAGCTTAATGAATAAGTCCCATTTTTATTTTTTGTTTCTGAACTTTTATTTCCCAGACCTGGAATTTTTTAAATTTCTGGACATGAGTGTATTTCTCTAGTTAATTCTGGACAAAACAAGGGGATTTTTAAAATACTAAATTTAGTATTTTGTAAAAAATAACTATAAATTTCACTCCTAACTCCATTTTAACTTTTATAGAAAATACTTTAGCGAGTATATAAACAAGAAATTTTAAGACTCTACCTTGAACAGAAAAAAAACTCTTAGGGATAAGAAAACACTTACATTTTTTCAAAATCAGAAGTCTGATAAAGACATATTTAATTATTGTAAATGCATAAAGCAAACACTTATAAAGCCCATGAATCTCTAATATTTAGCCTGTTCTTTTCCAATGGATATTCTAAATTAAAACACTACTTTAATGAACTATGACTAATCACATTTTTTTAAAATTTTAAATAAATTTTTACATAATATTGATATTATTTGCATAATATTGGTAGCAAAAAGTAATTCAGTTTAACCTTATCCTAACATTTTCACAAAAGCTTTGAAATACAAATCATTTATATACAAACTAATAATGATTATAACTTAAGCTAAAAACTACCAGTTCTATACAANNNNTTTTTTTTCAATTTTAAATTGGTGAAGTATAATAAGTTTGAGTTTTTGTTGCGCAAATTTAAAATACTAAAATATAGTGCTACAATATGCTTACTAAAACATAGTTTGGTTCATCATGGAAATATTAGGTTTTATCTGCAGTACTTAAATTTAGAATACTTATATTCGGAAGTCTATTTGCAGTATCAGCTGAAATTGATTTTTAGATGCATAATTTTCAGTAGTATTTAATATTTTCGAAATATTATTTCTCATAGCAAATTGAGAACTCTGTTCATAGCATTTTCTCAACAGGTAAGTATTAATGATTAAGCTTCTAAGTTAAAAGAAATTGCTGTTTAAAATTAATACTGGCATTGAACTCAATCTTAATTAACGAACTATGATAACTCAAAAAACTCAAAGCATATAGTTTGGTGACATGTTTCCCAATAAAATAGACCACAGGATAGATATTACTTTCAATATATTGGAAACTAGGATAGTTGCCTGGAAAAATTTTTTCCCTAAGGCCTATATGTATTAAACAATTTTTAAATATGCTTATAATGTGTATCCTCGTTATTTAAAAGTAACACGTTCTTATTTTTTGTATGCGAAAAGACAAAAAGAATTATTTTAATATTTAGAAAAACAGAATGAAGTACTTGTGTTTTTACTGTTTTCATTCACCTAACGATAAAGTACTAACGAACAAAAGTAAAGAAAACGAACTACCATTCGTAATAATCCTTAAATATTTATTTTAAACAATTACGATTTTAAAAATAATAAAAATGATTATAATTTTCATATCAAAATTTTTAAATTCTGTTTTTCTCATAACATTCGAAAAGTAAATATTTTATCTAACATATGGTATAGTGAATAAGAAAAGGGAATAAAAATACATCCTATTAACTTAATTTTTACATATAAGTTTAACCTAAAACATTTTGATGAAAGTGTATGATACAGATTAAAAAGTATTATGGAAAAAATAAAAAACGCTGTAGAAATAATTCCAGAACACAGATAATGTACAATGACATTTTAAAAAGTAACAATCTTTGCGCTATGCGGGGCTTTGATTATTATGCAAAATACTGGTTATAACGCGTGGGCTTGAATGGGAAGCTCACACATAAACGTATGTATCTTGTGCTGCTCAAAATTCATGATTAGAATATACATTGAAATTTGTAGCGCTCGAGTTATTAATACATCCTTCCGTACACTTTAGAGTCTAAAATTTAATTTGAGTTTCTCTAAATTGAAATTGAATTTTAGCTATCCAAATCTTTAGTCATACAAAATCAATGATGTTTTCTACAAAGTTTGGTATAAATCTACATGTTCTGACATTTGCTGCAAATGTATTATGTATTAGACAGTAACTTTAAATGCAAAAACTTCAATTGGAATAATGATTTTGAAGTTATATATTTTACATAACTCAAGTATAATTACCACCATATTAATTTTTGTATACTTTTATATTTGTGTGGAAAGGAAAAAAAACGAAAAAAATTAATTTTAATTATAAGGTTTATTAAGTTGTTGTTTTAGACCAGTGGATGCCAAACCCCGGGTCATGATCTGATACCGGGGTGCCTAAGTAACATTAAATTGTTTCCTTTTCACTTACTGTAATATATTTCTCTCAGGTTTGAACGACTTTGTTTGAAAATTACTTTATGTTCCTTATAAAATCACTTTTTATTCATTTTTGGTGTAATTGAATTTTGTTCCGAATGCATATTTAAACACAATTAGAATAATAAAACCCAAAAAATCTAAAATATCAAACAAACTTCACCCCCTTTCAATGGGCTTCGATAAAATTGGCAAATGGTGACCCGTCTACCACGATAGAAAGGTCGAGGAGTCCAGCCTTATATGGGTCAAATATGTAGTAAAAAGCGAATGTGTTATCAGATTTTTAAGAAAGACCAAAGTTTATATCAGTGCTTGTCAAACTTTCAATATTTGCGACTCACTTTTCAATCGTACTTTTCATCGCGCCTCCCCCCGCACAATAACCCTCATATAATAATAATAATTCAATAATACTATACTTTGAAACTAAAGCTACAATACGACTTTTTAAGTGCCACCGACGTATATAAACGTATCGCTCAGCGAAAGTGTTAATTGCCCCGGACGTATATATACGTCTTCCCGAAATACGATCTTTTCTGTGCACTGCTATCTATACAATTATTCAGAAGGCTTTGGAATGTAATAAAAGGACCTTGACAGTGTCTGCTAAGGACTTACTTATTTCAGAGGAGTTGCTTATTTGTTCCTTTTCTACTCCCCCCACAGTGCACCACATACACTAGCCTACGTTCAAAACGACGACATTAGGCGCGTAATTTTTAATCGGTATTTAAGGAATTAATTATAAACCGTACACATATATTAAGAAAAGTGTTAATTTTTGTATATAATTTTATATATGAAAAGCCGATGGAGTCACTGGTAATTATTAAACGTCCTTAACATAGTATTGTTTAGTTAATAGTAAAATACATTGCGCAGAGCTGATATATTTATAAATGTATTATATTAGTGTAAATGTGTATTTTAGTTTTTATGCCAGAATGCATTTTATTTGTTTACTTTCAGTATGTTAATATTTTCGTTAAATCTCTCTCTTTTGCTTTCGACTTTTCAATATTCTCTCGCCACCCTCGTAGTGTTATCACGCCCCCTAGGGGCCGCGCCCCATAATTTGAGAAACGCTGGTTTATATGCATATATGTGTGTGTGTGTGTGTGCACCATGTAAATTTACATATATTAAAGTGACCATGGTAGCCTAGTGGTCAAATTAACGGACTTGTGGCCGGAGAGTCATGAGTTTGAGCCTAGTGACGCTGAAGACCTACCGAACAGAGGAGACCCATGCACGTTAATTCTTTATCCTTCCCATTATGATTTACTGCAATTTTTTTCATGTGTAGCTTCATTTTTTTGAAATACTACTTTGAAAATTAAATATATACATACATAAAATATTTAAATTTAAGCAGTTTGATCCGTTAGAGCTAAGTAATTAAATTGGTATACTTTAAAGTACCGTCAGTATACACTGAGCTTTAAAATATTCTCATAATACAAAATGACCGTATGAATCTTTTAACGGAGTTTTAACTCTTAAATTTATTTATACTCTATTTTTGAAAATTAAAAATTTTATTTACTTTTTTTTACACATAAAAGCAGGTTTTACACATAAAATTAAATTGATGATATTCAAATAAACAGTTTTCTTTTCATTAATACACTAAAATACATTAAGCGTTGTGGATTTTTAGTGATATTTAGATTGAATGCTTTTTAAAGCACTGCTTCCTGAGGTAGAAAATACTGTATTTTCTGAACATGAACTAGTGCATCCTGGATCTTGTCCGGTCTCTTCATCGATTTCTTATGAATCTAACGGAAATTCTAGCAGATTATTTTATGGGACTTCTTCATCTTAAGAATCATCTATTAGTGCAACACTGCTTTCAGATGGTAGGTTCCTTAATAAATCCAAGGATTCTTAAAGACTGCGCTTCTTTTTCCCAGACATTCTAAGAAAAGGAAAAAAATAATAATAATAGTACCTTGAACACATCCTATGATTGTTAAATCTTAGTTACACATAAGGAAATTAAATTGATGTTAAATTTTGAATAAAAAAATAGGATAGTAGAATCGGATAGCATTAACAGTTTTACAAGAATGGAGACCATACATTTCATGACTCAATTAAAGCAAGGCTTAAGGGAATAAAATAATTTGACCAAAATCTAACTTATACTTATATGTGTAAATCACATTCACGAAAAACGATCTATTTGTCTCTGTTGAAAACTACTTATTCGCCTTTCAGTGTACTATCAGCTACGTTTTTGTAAATGTAAATTAAATAGTTGTCAATAAACCTCACAAAAAGCAATATATATGGTTTCATTTTCATGGCATAAAATTACAAGAAAGAAAAAGTATCTTTATATTATACTCAAGAACCTTGTGAATAATTTCGTTGAAAGTACTCATATATTTCTTGTTAACAAATGTTTATTTGATGTTTCAGTAGTAGTATGACAGAAAATTTCATTTTCGCACTTCTAAATTATCGAGGGATTAGTTCAGAAACTAATCATCATTTGTTTATGAAACTGTCGTGAATACGATTTATTCTACTTCATTTTCAAAGTATGTAAATTTGTAAGCGCATCCTGTGTTTTAGATAGATGTAAGCTTCATAAATATTTAATTCTAATTCAGAACTTTAAAAACTAGAAACATCACTCCGTAAAATGTCATATTTTGAAGATTATAGATTACAACTGTTAGTAAATGCGAGCAGCAAATATTAGACTTTTGCATTGATATCCAACCATAAAAAAAAAAAAAAAAAGTTATTTTTTTAAAAAAAATTTTTATTTTTTTATTTTGCACATAACTAAGCATAATACTTAACAAAATGTAAACATTTTCACTTTTAAAGTTTCTCTCTCTCTTTTTTTTAATTTTATTATTGATGAACACGAAAAACCTCTAAAAGTTTGCTGTTTATAAGTGCACTCTGCATACCGTGAAGAATGCTTCATATATCATAAGAGAATCTCTTTCATACTTAAAAAAGTATAAATTAATATAAGTTAATATAAGTTAAAAGTTAAATTAATATAAGTATGCATATACACATGACAGAATCACAACGTCAAGTGACAAAATAGAGTAAGTGTGATTTTCATTTAAATTTTCCATTTTCTTTTCTATATGGGGTGGTGGACTATTTTATTGTCTGTTACTACTTATTCATTAATTAAATGTAATTGTTGCAATAAAATAGCATAGTAAACAAGAAATCACATTCGCAGAAATTAGGTTATCCCAGGTGTGATTCGAACCAGCGACCTTTGGATAAGAAGTGTAAAGCGCTATCCATTGCGCTACAAGAACGAAACGGACGATTTTCCTTTTTATATATGTTGCTGGAATATTATTTGTGTTTGTTATTATTTTTTTTCATTTTTTTAATTAAATTAATGAGTTATTATTTGAAAAAAAAACTGTATTAACATCCTATGTCATCCACTACAAGTTTAATAGATGTATTTAAACTAGAAGGGATGAATAAAAAGTATTTTATTAACGATTGAAAATTTGTGTGCAAGGTATACATATATAAATATATCTATATCTATATCTACATCTATCTATCTGTATATATATATTTATGTATATATATATATATATATATATATATAT
>BMAV01000932.1:50955-63861 GCA_019973955.1 Trichonephila inaurata madagascariensis | reverse complement strand
TTTTTTTTTTTTTTTTTTTTTTGAGACTCTAGGTAGACTCCTTGTGTGCCGACAAGTATAACACAAGGCTTACAAACGTAAGTCAATACTCAAACAATAGTGATAGGAAATTACATGTAGAAGGAAATATTCACAAATGGGAACCAAAAGAGGGGAAAAAAGTGAATACAGATACAACAAATACAGAAAAAAAAAATACAAGATTGCTCACATGTGAACAGAGATAATCAAAAATTAAAACTATACAATGAGGAAGATAAGAAAATATGATCACAAAAAATTTTCAAAATACAAATACATAAAGCATACATACATACATAGGCATATATATATATAAACACACACATATATACATATACACACACATAAATATTCATGTTCAGAAAATGTTTACAAACACGCAAAATTTACAATCTAAATAATACAGTAATAAATGCAATTAATGTATGCACAAAACGATGTGAAAGATGATTTGCTTTGAACAAAGGCAGAGAAAGGAGGAGGCCACACTATATTGTTCTTTTGTAGGCAATTCATGAGTGTACGTCTTTCCGAAGCGAATTTAGTACAAGCAAGAATCAGATGCTTGGCATTCTGGACTGCGTCACTGGAGCAAGAACACTGATCAGTAGGCGACAAATTGAAGCGCTTTAAATAGGCTTTAAAGTTTCCATGCCCAGTTAGAAACTGAGTAAATTTAAAATTAGGTTGAAAGTGCTTAGCCTTTAAACGGTTCTGAATAGAAGGAATAAATTCCTTGGTGAGATGCGCATTATTTGAAAGTTGGTACAAGTTATTCCACTCGGAAATAATGAAGACAAAATATAGATCTGAGCTAAGAATCAAAAAATAACTCAGTGTCAACTTCTAATTTTTAGCCTTCCTTTGAAAAACTTTGCTCTGCAAGATAAGCCCTTGGAAGTAACTAATAATTATTAAACTTGTTCTTATACTGGCTGAAGTACCCACTTTTAAAACGAGTTTATTTTTTTAAAAAATGATAATGCATTATTCTTGATATAATAGCTTAATTGTAAGGAGAATAAAACCAAGTGCATGAAAATGTATACAAAAATGTAAAAGATTTATTAAAATGAATGTTCATATTATAAACGGTTTTGAACGAACTGTAACTTTAAGCCTCGCAGAATTAGCATTTAGAATAAATGTTAAGTAGTAAAAAAAGAATGTAAAATTCCAATGAATAGCAATTGTTTTATTTTTAATATTTAAAGCGAGAAAACTTCAAAATGTTTTAGCCCGGGATCAGGTGTGCACTCGATACTAACGTTAATGGTCGCGGGGAGTGACTCACCCCAATTCTTTTTTTTTTTATAATTTTTTTCAATATACACGATAAAAATCACAGTTTCAGTGAATAATTTATCTAAGAGAAAATATACTTACCTATTTCAAGTATTTATCAATTTTTCTTTCATAATTTGAGAAAAAATCCAATAAAACTGAGCTAAATTGTTCTAAATGTGCGTGACCTTAATAAAGGACACAAATCACAGACACTTTTCGCTAACATTACAGGAAAGTTATTTGCAAGCAAAACTGTCACATTTTGTTCACGTTATTGTAGTTTTAATGCCCTCTGATGATCGACAAATATCGTGTTGAACTTTTTCTTGCTTGTGTCTGTTTTGAACAGGGCAAAGTGCATTTGGTGGTACACTTATGGCTTCATATTTTTCTTGATAGAGTTCTTAATGTAGCTATTGAAAATTCTCCTTTCGTTTCATGTTTATTGCTTTTCTCCAATTTACTTTCGCTAACATGATTAATATGCATTATTTTAGCAAGTGTTTCCCTTGTTTGAAGAGCTTCAATTTCCTTTCAAAGGATCACAGATGCCCAATTTCTTTTTTTTTTTATATTCTGCTCATGTACATTTATAAACCATACTCAGTCGTACAACATCACAGTTAAAACCACTAAGTTATTCATAGGGGAAAATGTAGCATGTTCAAGAAAATATTTTTGAACAAAAGTGGTCGCGCAAGAAACTCGGTCAAAACAAGTACCTTAAGATTCTAAAAAAAACGTTTGCCACTCCCAAAAAAAGAAGGAGATATGTGATAAATTCAT
This sequence comes from Trichonephila inaurata madagascariensis, assembly GCA_019973955.1. Lineage (NCBI taxonomy): Eukaryota > Metazoa > Arthropoda > Arachnida > Araneae > Nephilidae > Trichonephila > Trichonephila inaurata. Next base: position 61,767 of record BMAV01000932.1, on the reverse strand, counting down.
TTTAGCTCCTCCCTTTAAGACTGTCATATTGGAGGATTCTCTGCCAAGGTCATTGGTAACAAATAAACATTTTTCCCATAGAATGTACGATTTATGTATTATATGTTTCAGAATAATCATAAAAATAAATATTGGCCAATTAATCCTTCAAAGTGCTAATATGCTTATCCATGTATCATAAAACTCTTTCACATTGAAAAAAGCGCAACAGAATTTTATAATTTACAACTTCCCTAAAAAAAGTGACGCAGATAACTATATCAGTAAGTTCGAAAGTCAGCAAAAGTAATATTTTAGGTTAAAAGAAACGTAATAAAAAAAAATCCCTCATCGTAGGATTACAGCAAAGCAAACAATATATATATATATTTTTTTTAAATTTAGTTATAGGATCAAAGATAGCTAATGAGTGTTCAAAGTAGAATCTTTTATTTTTGATGACCTTTTTTCACCAGATGATATATATAAATCATATCAATGTAAATCTGTATTTTTTTATTATATCAGAAAGTATTTTGTTTTACTTCATTCCAGTAAATTAATTTTTTTAACCTTTTATTTTCGATATGCTCGCGCCTCCTAGAAGGATTATCGCGCCTCCAGTTTGAGAAACACTGATTTAAGTCTTTATAATTCATGATTCTATATGAAAAAATCATTTTGTATTTATTTTGTTTCATTATAAGGGAATATATCTTATCTTACCTAATTGGTAAAATAATATATAAATGCCACATTATTATAAACGTACATTATTTTTTAGTTATTAATTTATGTGGGTTATTCTTACCTAGGTAAAAGATCATGACACAGATCCAAAATAATAACCTTAAAATGCTAATAAACAAACGGTTTTATTTTTACACAAAGCTTAATAACTGATCCTCATACTAGTAAAATCAAAACAAAAACAAATGAAACTCCTTTTTCGTGGCATGATCGAGCACAGTTCTCTTCTATAAGCCATTCTTTCAATAAATATAAAATGATACAAATGTTCTTTCTGGTTATTTGGAGGAGGTGCAAAAATAATCCGCTCCTACATTTATTTTTTAAATGTAAGTGTAAACTAGTTTCCATCAAATCACGTTTTAAATAATAATAAAATGAATTAAAAAATGTGTATAATGTGTTATTTCTTATACTTCCACTTCAATTAAACTTTTAACTAGAAATGTATTAAAATCTATGAAATTTTATAAAAATCGTGGATGTCAGATACTTTTTAATTTTAAAATGTTTTAAAAGAATACAATTTAATTTAATTAATATTATAATACAATATTTGATTCTTTTAAAAGTTAAAATTAGTTTCAAAACACAGATAAAACTCAAACTTCGTTTTCTAATTACAAGTATCTGAAGAAATTTCTCAATCAAAATATGTATTTTAATACACTTTCATAAATATTGTTATTTCACAGTAAAATTTTAAAATTTTTTGCATCAACTTACACATTTATGCGATAAAAGACAAACGACCCTTAATTGGACACATTTCTTAGAATTGATAGATGTGTCTTTACTGAATAGCATAAGTGTGCGTCGTCTATTTTTTTAAAGTTTATGAATGTATTAGTTATTGTTTTACTCTTCTGGGGCTAAATCAACCAATTTCTCTTCCATCTCAAAACATTGGAAACATCAATGCAAATTAATAGAGAACATTCAGTAACTTATTAAAAAGTTAAGCTTATGAAGTATTTGTAATTCACTTTGAATAAATGACGAACATTATTGCTTACACATATACCAATCAAAAGTTACTAAGTTCTTAGGATGTATATTTTAAGGTGACGAAAACATTTCAATTAATTTGGATTACAATAAAATGACAAGTTCATTAAAATATTTTCTAAATTCCAAAAGTTTAAAAATAATTTCAAATTATATTAATTCACAAAGTCGCATGAAATAAAAACGAAACTATGAAAAGTTTTTTTTTTTTATAAAATGTGTTTTTTTCATAAAAGTGATACAATAATTCTCAGTTACATATAATTTTTTAAAGCAATGACTAATGAATTTCATACTATTCATTTTGTGAAGCCTAAATATAAATTGAGCAATTACTTTTAATTTAAATTTGAAAGCTCGACCCTATTTCTTTTCCAAAGTACCTTAAATCTTTATTAATTGCTATGAGAGATTTGAGGAAAGAATTCTTTTTAAAAAAATAGAGAATTTTATGAATGATATTAGCTGTATTAGAAGTGTAATCACATGTCATTGATAAAAAAAATAAGCTTCTCTCTAATTTCTTATTAGTTGTGATAACACATTTTTTTATGCTTGATTTCCTTGAAAAATCTCGTTTATAAAATATTACTTTATACTTGAAATAAAATTTTCCGAAAATATATGTTTTTTTCAATACAAATTCAAATGATAAAATACTTTTCGATGAATTATATATACTTTCATTTTTAAAATGTTGAATACAGCACGTAGGAATATTTGATATCTATTAAAATAAAAATAGATATGAAGGCTCAAAGTCTGCTTAAATTTAAATTTTGACCCCTCTGTCACAAAATAAGGTTAATTTAATCTCTTTACATAAGATTTCGCCCTAAATATTCCGATGATAATCCATATAAGTATTTTAACTTGAGAAAAAATCTTGAACATTTTGAATATATTCACTAAAGAATTTTAAAATTGGTTTTAGTAATGTATTAAAATGCAAACCGTGTGTATATCTCTCAAAATTTAACAAGTAACTTCGAAGAAACTTTTGAATGTATAAGTTGTATATAAACCGGTTAGTGAAACGACTGCATAAATGTTGAAAAGTACCTTTTAGTAAGAATCTGGGAAGGTTACATTTGTATGAAAAGTATGCTATAGTTTTAAATAAGAAATCGAATAAAGTACATTATAATTACTTCTTAGAATTTTCATTCTACTAAAAATTTTTTAACGAGTGGTCTTTTAATGAGCCAAATCATTAATAAAAAGTTACACATACGTTTTAATATACTATACCTTTATATTAATCATAAATCGAAAACAAAAAAATATATTGTGTTCTTTTCTTAATGTAATGCAATATAAAAGTAAAAATTCAGTCAATGAATAACAAATTTCCATAGTTTTTCCTAGTGTCTGATGATTAGTTTAATATATTAACTAGTTTATGTTTACAAATAATTTTAGTTAATCCATATTTTTTAGTTATTAAAATGATTATAAATTTACACCTTGTAAAAGCCATACTCAAAAGATACTGAAATGAAATATAATAATAGCGATTAGCTTAATGGTTTGGTTGTGAAATCTTTTGTAATAGTTAATAAATTCATATGGGTGAGAAAAAAAAATAAGTTAATGACTAAGCACAAAACCATGCATTTAATAACAAGATAACAGTTTTTACAAAACAGAACAAAAAATTATTTAAGATTACTTGGTACATTGAGGTGGTACTTGAAAGATTCGCCGCAATGGAAAACAGGGAAAGGGAAGGAATACTCAAAGCAAGATAAAAATATTAACTGAAATGATCTTCAAAAGCATTTAACCGTAAAATAATCATCAGATAAAACTCTTCGATAAGCACAAGCTTAGGTATCAAGTTAAACCACAGAACAAGTAATGTTATTAACAGAAACTGCACTCCAAGTTAAGAACTTCCCAGCAAACTTTCTTGGAAAGTACTCTTCAAACTCTTTATTACGCTTTCGCAATTATATGCTAAGGTGGTTTCTCACAGATAAATTATCGAATTCTCTTATCAAATATGCTATGAATTAAAGAACACGTGTAACTATGATTAAGAGTTATGAAAAGTAGTTGTAGAAGAAGATTTTTTAAAGGAAATTTCTCAATTTTGTTTCCATATAAAAGTTATGAAAAATTCAATTATTTTTTTTCTGTGCTTGAACAAAAATTGCAAGGTTTTATGGTTTTAATTCAACCTTAAAGAAAATAATGGATATATTAATCTGGAAAAAACCTGTCAGAATTTGATTTCATTTCCTTATCTTTAAACAAAATAATATTATGTCTTTTTCACCTATAAGAAGTACAATGGTTTCTGATCATTTTTATTACGTCCTGTACAATTTTAAAAGAAATAAATGAAAACTAAAATGATTTTTTTTCACATTTGTGATAATATATATAAAGATGATATTAATTTTTTATTCTAAATAATTCCATATGTCAATGCGTTATATATTCTTAGCATTTGAAAGGAAAAAAATTAATGTAATTATGCAATGTAATAAATTTCAGGTATTGAATTATTTCATAGAAAAAAAAACTTTTACAGACATTTTGTGTATATTTTTTTTATATATATATATATATATATATATATATATATATATATAACTAAATTAGATTTAAAATTAAGTTCCCTATATAGCAATTAACTTTTATTTTTTACTACATCTTCAAGTATCAAGTTAATCATCCAATTATTTCTCCGAAACAGACGGCCTGTCCTTTAAACATTACATTTAATAGTCCTGTATGTCAGCATTAACTTTCAAGTACACTCATAAAATAAAATCCACGTGATACTTAGAACATCTTTGTTTAAGTGGTAATCCACTTAGTTTTCACTTTGGCGTTCTTTTTTCTCTCTGTCTTTAGCACCAGATGATTTCGAGAATTCCTTGAATCAAGTCCTTTTTAAAATTAAGTCTGATTCTGACTCAAAACATGTCATATATATATATATATATATATATGACATGTATATGTATGTATATATTATTACATATATGTATATGTAATAATTATATGTAATGTATAATAATATAATAATATGTATTACATGTATGTATATGTATGTATGTATATATATATTACATATATATATACATAAATATGGCCTTTCTTAAAGCAATGCTATTTATAACAATTTGTGTGTGTCGAGCTATAGCTTTAAAATTTATTTACATATCAAATAAAGCTTTACGAAGGAAACCAACAGAATACATAAGTAAGATAATTATGTATTTTGACAAATTCACACACTCACACATGTTTATTATTGATTTTCACCCTCTCGTTGTGAAGTTATTTGAGCAATATAGTTTTATTATGTATGGTTTTATTACGTATTTCAAATCTAGATATTAAATCTACATTTTAGATTAAAATATACAAAAACATTAAAAAGGAATTGCATATAAAATAGTTTTTGTTTTAAAATATAGAATTAGATAATATAAAAAAAAAAACATGAATGAAAACGTAAACAGGAACAGCAGTGGTCGCATAGCTAAATAGTCGAAAAAATTGCACACATGCGGAAATCGAGGGTTGCTCAAATTTTGCTACATCTACATTGCCCGTGGAAATAGCGGGATGCCCAGCAAGTGAATTAACAAACCAGCCATGCACGTTATTGAAATGAAATATATATTTCTTAATGAATTTCATTTTAAAATATCTTTACTTTTTTAATTTAAATAATAATGTTTAGAATTTTTTTACTTTTAATTTATTTTTTAAAAACTATATACATTAGACTGAAATCCATTACAAAAATATTGCTGAATATTGTATTTTTATGATACCCGTACTGTTTTTAACTTTAAATCCACTTCCTTCTCAACAACTAAAGAAAAACATTATCCATTATCTTTTATTTTAAAAATATATATCACTCTAAAAATTGATGACCTTAATACAGACCTTTGAAAAGGTTTTTCAATCCTGAAGATGTGTTGAAAGTAGCTGAAGACAGCAGATTTTCCTCCTTTTTTATTTATTTTGCCAGTAATGTACTTAATAATGCAACTTTTTAAAGTTTTATCACCGAGCAGAAGTAAGACAAAGGAAAAGGGTTTCAGCATTCAATTTATTTCACATTTTCTAAAGAATGACAAAAGAGAATTGTTGTCAATGAAGAGTTATTTGAAAGAATTTTCACGACGTAATATTTGTTACCTACATTTTTATTCTTAGTGCCTAAAGTAAAATCAAATGAAATTTTTGATAGACAAAATGGAACAGATTTTAATTTTTTATAGCATTTTTTTTGAAAAAAATATATGTAATAAGCAAGAATGAATTCATTTCTTTTATGTTAAATTCCAAATAAAACCTATTCATTTAAATAAAATGTAAAAAAAATGTTAATTGAACATAAATTTAAATTTAAAATAACGTAAAAGATAAATAAGGAGGATAATTTATTCCATCACACTTTTTTGCAGATATTTATTCATTACAAACGTTTTTATACGTGGTTGCTTAAACCTTTCGAACCAAAATCAAATTAGATCACACATGTATAACTTTAGGAAAATGGAATGAAAAAGACCCTTTCCGTGTTTTCTTAAACTTCAGCCATTACTTAATACGATTTTTGAGAAAGTGATGTATATTTATTAATACAGAAAGTTAAAAAAAATTCTAGAATTAGATACATTATAAAGTGTTTAAAAAGAAAATATAAAAATATATAACATGACTCCCAAAGTTTTTAAAAATAACAGTACTCTTCCAAGTGGCATTCCTTTAGTATCCCTTTGGGTATTTGAATAGTATTCCGATTCCAGCTATGTATTTCCACATGTATTGAAAATTCATTTATGTATTGCAAATGTATTTTATATATATGGTCTGTGGTATTTCCGTAATTACAAATCATTTCCACAGAGGAGGAGCCCCATCTTGCTTAAAAATATATAGTTGTGGGACGTAGATGCTGTATATGTAGCATTGCTTAAATTTGCAACATACCCAGGTAACTGTTTGCCGTCACAAAAACCACTGTTAAGAAAAATCGTATTATAGCTGTAACTTTTAAAATAATATACCACTTATTGATTAATGAATTGTTTCTTTGCACTTACTTTAACGGCACATACATATTCTGAGTATCAAATTCTGCAGTTGTGTTTATTGGCAATGTTTCACACAGGATTTGTTGCAGAATACCTAGCAAATAAAAAAAGTATTGTCCAATTCTTAGTATTGAACAGCCAATTTTTCACCTGATACCACTAATTCAATCCTAATAGATTTTTTTTAAAAAATTTTGGATGGAATTAGGGACTTTTCATTTGGACATCTTGCTTGTATTGGTATTAATCACGAAGTAAATTACTGTTAATCTGATTTAAAGCTGTACAATACGTAGGGATTCAGAAAGGTAGTGTACTTCATTTTAAAAAAAAAGTCATAGTAATTCATTAGGAAACCTTTATAATTAGAACTAAGGTTGTAAGGTTAAACATTGGGTTAAGGCGTGACACTTCTCTTTCCTTTCTTATATTAAAGTAGGTGAAATAAAAAGAGAAGTTATAGTTTGAAATGTATTTGTAAAAGATTGAGTTATATATTTTCAAAATTTGAGTCCTCACAGTACTATATTAAAAAAGGAGAATTTTACATAATTAGTAAGCAAACATTTAAAAAATTAATTTGAAGAAAAAATATAAATATCGAAAACCAAAGAGGCACAGTAAAGAATATTAAACGAACGTACCAGTAAGCATCTTTTAACAATGGCTATATTCTTAATGCAGGGGTACTCAACCTTTTTTTCTACTGGGCCACATATATATGTTAGCTATTTCACTCGGGTCGCATACATAAGTTAGTTATTTCACCCGGGCATGACATGAAGATAAATGGAGGAGGAGCGGGGGGGGAGAGAAATGATTTAAGACCATGAAAACATTGGAAATTTAATAAATAGGACATTGATCAAAATGTTATAACTCCTGTTTTGCTACTTTTAATTATAATTTTTTTGTCATTAACACTAAATTAGAAGCATTTAAGAAAACTTCCTTCAAAATTTCTGCATCAGTAAACGGTTTCATAAGATTACCAATAATATAGCAAACTTCATAGGATGTCTTTGTTACCGCTGTGATATTACCACTAAGAAAACCCTTTGTTGCTGTTGCAAAGATTATTCAAGAAAACCTATTTATCACCTTTTGAAAGAGATCTTCGAGGAAAAGTGTCTTTGGACGATTCCTGTTTATTGGTATTTTTTAAATACAGCATTTTCGTAACAAATCAAATAATTACTGATCCATGTTTGTTTTTCTCTACAAAATAGTCAACCTCCCAATCATCTTGAAACGATGTATTTTCATAGAATATTTTTCGCTTGCAAGATTTGAATAATAATTAAAAATTAGTTCCACTCATAAAGTTATCGCTCCTCCTCTGTTGTCTGCTATCACTAACCAAAACCATTCCAGATAGAAAAAAGGAATATCAATCCGTACCCGTACGACACTGACAGTAAAAAGCAAAACTAATATATTTGATTTCTTGACAAAGAATTTCCCACAAAACTTTTAATACAATGTTCCTAAATAAGTAAATTTCTCGCAGCAATAGATCATGACTGTGCCACTTAAAAAGGCTTGTTAGGCCGCAGGTTGAGTATCCCTGTCTATTTGTGTTACAGAAAAAAAGAAGTTAAGAAAGTACGTCAGAAGATCCATTGCAAATTGTAAATAGAAAGTACGAAAATCCTGTAATTAAAAAAAGGGGATATGTATAGAAAATTATAGTCAGATATAAAATAAATTCTTATCTCAAAAATTTACCACCAATTTACTGATAGTGCTACTTAATTTCAAAAATAATAGTTAAAACTAATTAAGATGTAGTCGCAGAGAAACATATTTTAAATTGCCAAAATTAGTACATGTTCTTAAATTCGTTGCAAAAGAAGTAGAATTACATTTAAGAAAATTGTTTCGGAACTATATTTTTAATAAACAAAATTAAAAGAGAAATGTGCGTTTAATTTCAACATTTTCCATTAAACCATAAATCTCACTGCACAGTTCTTTTTTTATTCAAACTAACACGGACTGGCGAAAACTCAACTTGGAATTTTTATTGGACAAGTAACAAAATCTATTGCTGCTGTACTTCAAAAATGTTTGCAACATTCTATTTTTATTGTTCTTTGCATAAGCACTAAATCTTGATCTAAAAATAAAAATCGGGAGACATAAATAAATTCAGCTACTTTTATACTAATATCTTTACTTGTATTTAAAAAAAAAAAACTTTTCTTACTTTTCAAACGTAACTTACGTCGTATTAGATTCAGGCATTTTAATGATAATGTTGTTTACATTCAAAAGTTTTTCTGCGCTCAAATTCAAGATAGACACCAGGTACGTGCCAGACAAAAAAAATGTCAAAACAAATGCATTCATTTTCACATTCCTGCTGTATTATTACTTTATATGAAATAACTGAAACTTTCACAATTAATTTAAAGTAAATAAATGTATTCAGGATAATAAATTTTTTTATACTACTATGTCAGTGCATAAAATAATAATAAAATTTTTTATAATGGACACTAAAAAACCACTGCATAAACAAGTAGCAGGAAATTACTTTAAGATAATAATTACACTTTTTAATGTAATTATACCAAGAATATACAGTAAAACTCGTTTAACAAAGAAACTGAGGTAACTGAAATATTTTTTCATGTTAATGGACATTAGAATATATATATATATTCAACAAAACTAAGTTTATTAGAGTACATATTATTTACATGGATATGTATATATGCATGTATTTAATAAAAATCAATGAAATAAAAACATTCGCAATAACTTAAGGACACATTTAATACACAATTTTCAAGTTTTTTGATAAACCAAACACTTATTGTGTTTTTGGAAAAGAATCTGGTATTTTTCTTAACATTGTCTTTTTCACATCAAATTCTCAGTAAATTGTTCGTGGCATCTCAATTTTGTTATTCATTTCCCCATTAGAACGTGCGTCTAAATAATTGCGCATACTTTTCATGATGTTCCTAATTTTGGATGACATGGGAACAGGAGCTCCATTATTTATTTTATTTTCGTCGTCAGAATCTGCATCAATTATATTTTTTGAGCTTTGAACAAGCTCCAAGACGTCTTTTTGCCATAATTAAGTTTGTATACACATCATCAACATCTATTGCAACAAATTCTTCCGATGATACAGTAGGACAGTCTGGTAGTACAGAAACTTTCGAACATTTCATTAAGTGCCACTTCAGATTCAATCTATTCCTCCTCCGAGAAGGGAAATCTTTTCGTGTTAACAGAAAACACATGCGCGAAGATTCAGAGTAGTTAGACGGGACCCTTGTATTATTTTGTGTTAAACAATAGTTTGTCTTAAACGCTTTCGGGTTAAACGTATTTCACTCTCTGTAAATAAACAGAGACTAAGAGAAAATATCAATTCAATACATAGCTTGGATATATCATACGCAAGATGTATTTGTCGAAATGCGTTAATAATAAAGAGTTGGTAACAGAAAATGCAAATAAAAATTTAGAAAACTATATATTCGAAGTAAATATGGTATGTGCTACTTAAACAAAATTTTATTTTTCGTGTATACTAAGCTTAGGATTGAATTGAGGATATAAACTCCAATTTAAGGGAATCAACTTTCTTCCTTTATAGTAAGAGGCCGTGTTAGCCTAGTGGTCAAAATGTCGGATCATGGCTAGCTTGTCACGAGTTCAAGCCCAGTTCCACTAAAGACCCGCCGTGTAGGGGAGCGGTGCACGTTAACTCTGTCGAGAGCTCAAACGTCCTCCTGTCGGTGTGGTGTGGTAGTTAACAGAAGGGATGCCAGCTCAGACTCGGTAATTTTATGATCTATGCAATTTTACAAATGTGTATTAAGTATGTATTTTGGCTCTTAATTTCAATAAGATCTGAATAGAAAAAAATATATAAATATAAATATTAATTACATATGCGTATACATTTGACAAAATAAGTTATTTATATTTTGTAATATTCTATGTAGAGAAAATATTTATCTAATCAGTATTTTTTTTT
>BMAV01000932.1:17372-50934 GCA_019973955.1 Trichonephila inaurata madagascariensis | reverse complement strand
ATAATAATAAAAATAAGGGCAAAATTTAAATTAAAAGCAGAAAAAAAAAGGAAGTTCAAGGAAATATATATCTTTAATTTTAAAAATACATCAACATAACATACGTTATACATGGATTCTTGAAGCTAAAAGGGGAGGGGTGGCAGGAGCATGCCATAAAATTTGAATTTTCGATAAAGTAAAATTATTATTCTTCGTACGTAATATATCTCATGTTCTTCCGTCAAAAGAGCAAATATGTTTTTTAGGAAATTTTTTAAACATTAAATTTGGATTTCCTGTTTAGTTTCATGTTACTTTTCTATTATATTCTAAAATTACATCAAATCAATTTTCCATAATATTTTATTTGTTACTGAAAAGAGATTTTCAGTATATTCAAAAACATGTCTAGACTGTTGTTAGGATATTATTTAATACATATATAAGGAAAATTATTTGATTAGGTTCAAAGATGTATAGGGAAAATAAATCACAAATGAAACTAATTTAATTAATTCTTGGGTCAACTAAAATACATTATTCCATTTTATGAATGTATTACTCTATGTGTTATGGTAGAATAATTTTTTTTAAAATATTCGTAAGTAAAATTTTACACACTGATGGCTATCAAAATTACATAACACGAAGGATGCTTGATTATGTGAACTTGAAGTTTTCTCCAAACATAAACCTAAGCGCATGGACATAAGTATATTTGTATTATAAATGCAAATTAAGTTATCTAGAATATCCACAGAAAGCGTTAGATCATAGATGCTCAACGTGGGCGATAACGCCCCCTTGTGGGTGTATGAGGTTTTCAGAAGGGCAGTAAAAGACCCAGAGAAAATTAGGGGAGTTGAGATGGAACAGAGGGGCTTTGGCAGATTATAATTAGATATAGTCTATAAAAAAGACTTTTTAGTCTTTTAGTGGAAATAAGCGGATTATATAATAACAAAAGTAAGCTTTAATACTGGTGACCTATGTTGATTGTATTTATTTAAATCACTTCTAACACGTGTATGAAAATTCACATATTTCGGTAGTTCGGGAAGTGAATGAAAAACTTAAAGTGTACATTACATTTAGACTTACATTAATATTGAATGATATAGTAAATTTTAATTTCTGTAGCGTTCGTGTTTTTTTTGTGTGTGAGCAGTAGGAAAAATGTGTTTCGCCCACTGCATTTCATTACGTATATTCTCAAAGAAATGTAATTAAATATGTTAATCAGGAATAAACCTGTTATTCTTTAAAGGCTGAAACTGTCAATTTTTATTTTTATTTTGAAAGCAATAGTTTATTGTGAGAATTACTTCATATCATCAAAACCTTCTTTCAAAAGCGCCTTTATAACAGGTAAGATAAAAAATTTTTATTCCACTCTTTTAAATAAAAAAGGAATTCGAAAGGGTTTCAATTCCAACAATATCCTATATAAAACTAAAATAGGTAATATTACACATTTAAATATATTTGTGGCTTTAGCTATTTCAGATTCATAGGTAAAAAAAGAAATTGGTGGCTTTAGAAAAAATATTAAACTGATAAAAAACTATTCTGTTAGTAAAAGAATATTTTTTAAAATTAATTCTTGTTTTCACCAAGTATTATGTACGTTCTTATTTCTCTTGGGAGGAGGGGGTGGTATTGAAATATTCACTAGAAAGGGGGTGCCAGTTCAAAAAATGTTTGGGAGCCTATGCGTTAGATACAGTTAGAGCAGAAGGCTGTATTTAAGTATTGGGATTGCTGTCTGTGCTATTTCCTCTTTGCGATGGAAGCTTCATTGAATATGCTCACCAGCTGAAAATTTTATCAAAATATTCCAAATCATCAAAATCCAACTATCAGTACCCAAAATTACTATATGAATTTTCTTATTCACCTACACTCTCATAAAAAGCTTCGGATTCACGCAATCAGTTCTAACTAGAAAGAAAAGAAAATAACACTCAAACGAATTCATTTGATGGACTTCCTTTTCGTTTGGCTTGAGGCATTTGCTCTACCTTTCGCCTACGCACCATGATAAATGCTGCCCTGGCTGACGCGATACCAGTTCATCAAACTGGATTTCCTTTTTCCAATCTGACAATGATATTTATTTTCGTACTATAGAAGATGCTGACATTTTATCAGTCGGCTTTTTCATTTGTATTCCAGGTAGTCAAGCACGTTTCTTTTCACAGAAAAAAAATGTTGCTCACAAAGAAAGGTTCTTAAGAGAAATTGGCACTTGCGTCGAACGAAACCAAAACATATCAAAACATACGTTGAACCAATGGGCGCTAGCTAGACATTAAATGACGGGAATGTTTACACTAACTTTGACGTGCACAATCGAGAGAAAAATAGACAAGTTGGACGCTTACAAATGACAGGACGCTCTATAACATCAACACTCCTAATGAGTCATTAAGGTTACTGTTGCGCTACAATTTATGTCAACTTGTCTCAGTAGATTGCTTTTATAGAAGAGAATAGTTTTAGCAAAGAGTCAGCGTTGAAGGATAGACATCGGTATATAAATATCACGACTTCATACTTTCAAACAAATTACGCTTCTTCATACAACGCCTGGATGATTATAATTTGCGTTAGGGGACCACAAGATTCTTTTTAGTATGGATTTTTAATTATGCAGCTCTTTATAAGCCCTTCATCTAACCATATGTGATTTAAGGTATCCGAGACTACGTTCGGAACCATGATTTTGAAAAAGCGTATAAATGGATAATAGTTATGATATTTAGTATCACTTAGTTTAGATCTCTGTACAGAGGCTGAGCTAGAATTTTTTTTTTTTTTAAAATAAAACTTTGAAGTGGGTTTATCCATGTTTTACGACAACAGAGGGGAGAAATTTAAAGAAAAAAACGCCGATAATTATTTCAAATGGTTGGAACGCTGAAAATAATGTGAATTTTTCAAAAAGTATAGTTGAGCCTCTGAACAGATGTCTGAGCTATTTACAGGCAAAATATTATTATAATAGAAGCATTTTTCAAAAAAGGAGAACATTTTGAAAAAAAAAGGTTATTCTAAGTTAATTTTTTGCTGAAATATTGTATTTGAATATTTTTTTTGTCAAAATGTCCTTAAAAGAATTTTATACATGTATTCTAATCTAAGTGACACTAAATATCATGAAAATTATCCATGTATGCGCTTTTTTAAAATCACGGTTCCGAACGTAGTCGGATACCTTAAGTTATCATTAAACTTCATCCCCTTTTTCCAGTTCCAACGTACGGTTCATATCTGAAGTTTTAGAACATGTTTTATTTATCTTTATGGCTAGAATGTGTTCACAAGTTTCATACGACATTGTAAGATATTATACATTTTATTAACAATATACACCAATCAAAAATTTTTCACTAAGTTTTCTAGATCGAGGAATAGCAGGGTGCCCTAATGCCCAATTTCTTTAAATGGGCACCAGGTTACCCTGGTAGTTGCTCTGATCTATGGCTCTTCCAACACATCAAGTCGATGATAAAAAAAAACAGTGTGTTTCATCTCGCATTTCAAATCACCATATCATATAAGTTTTTTCATGGATTGACATACCTCATAACTCAACAATAATCTCTTTGTTTCAATGTCGAACTATGACATTGTAGTTCTTTTCAGTCATAGTGTATATATAAAAAAATGATGTTTTTTTTTTTTTTTTNAAATCTTACAGGGCTTGATACTTCACTTTTTTACCATTTTTCTTATATTTTTATCTCATAAACTGAGCTTTACTATATTTTACTTTCATTGATCTTATATTCTTTATAGCTGGTATCTTAAGCTATCCGACTACGTTCGGAACTGTGATTTTAAAAAGGCGCGTAAATGGATACTTTTCATGATATTTAGTGTCACTTAGATTAAAATACATGTATAAAATTGTTTTAAGGACAAATTGACAAAAAAATTATTTAAATACAATAATTCGGCAAAAAAAAAAGAAAAGAAAAAACTTAGAAAAACCTTATTTTTTAAATGTTCTCCTTTTGTGAAAAATGCTTCTATTAAAATAATATTTTGACTGTATATGGCTCAGACCTCTGTATAGAGGCTCAACTATGATTTTTGAAAAATTCCCATTATTTTGGGCGTTCCAACAAATTTAAATAATTATCGGCGTTTTTTTCTTAAAATTTCTCCCCTGTGTTGTCGTAAAACATGGATAAACCCACTTCTAAGTTATATATTTCAAAAATTCTAGTGGAGCCTCTGTACAGAGGTCTGAGCTGTATACAGGCAAAATATTACTATAATAGAAGCATTTTTCACAAAAGAAGAATATTTTGAATATGGGTCATTCTATGTTCATTTTTTGTCAAAATATTGTACTTAAATAATTTTTTTATCGTAATACTATTCTTAAAACAATTTTATATGCATTTTCTAATCTAAGTGACACTCAATATCATAGATATTATCCATTTATACGCTTTTGAAAAATCACAGGTCCCGAAAGTATTCGGATACCTTAAAAAGTATTCTGTGAAAATTGGCTTTACTCATCTTTCGCTGAGCATATATTATATAACAACTTTCATCTTATTTACTTATGAATTAAAAAAAGAACAATTTCAATATGGATTATTTTTCTATAAATCAAATTATACTTTCTTTTATTAACAATGGTATGTTTTTAATTATCAATTGTCTACGTAAACAAACGTACGGTTTAAATAAACAAACTCTATAGGGCAAAAAGAGACCTCAGGCTAAAATGTTTATTTATATTGAAATAACTTGATCCGTAGCAACAGTAAACCCAAATATTGGAGGTATATGGATGTATTAAAACTTAAAACAGATTTCATCATAATGACAATATAAAGAAAAAAAAGTAAATTCCTTCCAAAATCAAAATTATTGTTTTTTCTGTTTAATTACAGATTTTATTGATATCTACTTCGATTATTAAGAGATATGTGTTTCCATAAACTTAAAACACAAACATTTTAACCACTTTTTAAACATTCAAAATGAGCTATTAAGACTAGTTATCATTACCGGAAAAAAACAAGCACACATAAATTACAAAAAAGAAGTCTGATGAACTAGTGAAAAAAAAACTCTAATCGAGGAAACTAAGTAAAGGAATACCTCAATAGCAAACACTGAAAATACATTTAAAATGCTAAACCAGTACGTATGATAGACAGTAGATAATAAGTACGATAAAATGGTTTTCTTACAAAGCAATTGTAAATAAAATATAACTGCATACAATACATAATAATCTACAGGATTTCTCCATTAAAGCCGTTATAAATAAGTATAAGTGATCACTGTAACAGACAAAATAAACTGGATTAATCTGAACATAATTTTATTCATAATTGTAGATTATTGTCTAAAACAAACAGAATAAGAAATGGGCAACATATAATTTTTAAGCATAAGGCATGGAAACATTATGCAATGCCTTTTTAGTAAGCTTCTGCTGATTTCCTACAGCAGGGATGATGAACCATTGGCACGCGTGCCATTCATGGCATGCGACACAATATTTTGGGCACACCAGCGATCAAAATGGTTTGCCTTTTATTTCAAAATAACTAAGTTCACCACAAAGTATTACGAACAAACGCGAGTGATCAGTCGAGGTGCGGTGGGAAGCACACTCGTTTGTCATTGTCTTGGCTTAGTTACGTTGTGGACTACAATTGTTTATAATGTTTTGTCTACGCATATCATAGTCCATTTCATTGATACAACTGTATTTTAAAGTTTATTTGTGCTATATTTACGATTTTTAAGCATTATTTAACTTGGCTAATTCAACAAAAGAATAAAAAAAGCAAGATAGTAAGTGTAACAGAGAATTTCAAATTTGGAATTTCAATATAGAAATATGGCCTTATTTGTAAAGACGACAACGTGGTGTGTGTTATAAGTTCTGAAAAGTGTGGTGTGCAGAATATTGTCTGTAAAATGGTATTTTGAAACAAATCACCAATTC
Organism: Trichonephila inaurata madagascariensis; assembly: GCA_019973955.1. NCBI lineage: Eukaryota > Metazoa > Arthropoda > Arachnida > Araneae > Nephilidae > Trichonephila > Trichonephila inaurata. The sequence continues at coordinate 44,966 of BMAV01000932.1, read as the reverse complement.
TCTTGTCTAAAAATTGAACCACAGCAAAAATCATTATTTGCTTAAAACCCGCGCGATTGGCAGATGACTCCAATTGAGCATGCATTCTACTAAAAGTAATATCTTACAATCCTAATTTATTAGTCATCCACACAATCTACAACAACAGCACTCACATTAATGTTACTTTAATTTGAATTAAACGTATAACTAAAATATTTACAATTATACAGTGCAAAACGTATTTTTTCGTAGTAAATAGAGTTTTGTTCTCTTAGTATATTTAGTTTTATTATGTTCCCAATAATTACAAGTCAAAATCATTTTACGGCACGTCTTTACCTCATTCAAGACTTCTATAAAAAAAAAGTGGTACTTTGTTCCAAAAAGGTTCACCATCCCTGTCCTACAGCATCCGATAATTTATTGTATTTCAAAAAAAAAAAAAAAAACACTAAATTTAAGAATATTTGTCACATTTTATTCAATAGCTTGTTACACAAAAACTAAGACTTTCATGATTTCAAATTTCTTAAGCTGTTTGAAAAAAAAAATAATAATAAAAAAACATTTATAAATCTTTTGACCATTTTATTGTTTCCGTGTTCGACAAGAAAACTATTTTCTGCCTTTTGCTACGTGACTCACGTAATGTATCAGAATTCTCCAATTCTGTTTGAATGTATCTCCACCACTGTTTTCATTCTATGTTTTTTTTCACTGAAGAAAGCAAGGTTTATAAACAACGTGATAGGAAACCCAATAAGTATTTGTTGTTTATACGCATGGCAACTTTATTTTATTTTTTTCTGGTTAATTCATTGCCTTAAGCGAAGTGAATCAAACTGAAAACAGATGTGTGGTCAACTGGAGTGATCTAAGAAGTGAAAAATAATTTTGCAAGATCCATAACTTTTCAATACATCAACCATTCATTCGTTTAGGAGGAAAAAAAAGTATTTGTGAAGTGAAAAATGAATAAAAGTGAAGAATGAATATGTTTTTAAAAAGAGATTCATTAAAATAGTTGAGAATTAGTCTTATGCAATGCCTTTCGGGTGGGAAAAAATTTTACTCTAGGGCTAAGTCAATGTGAATTTTTTAAATAAATTAAAATAATAAGTAAAATACACATGTGGGATGGTTTTATAATTCACAAAATGAAGGTCAACACTTACCTGGCTTTTCTACAAAATTTTTATTGGTTAGTAGCAGTTTCACGAGAAATAAAGATAAATATTGAGAAAAAAAAATCACATCAAATACGAAAAACTATAAGATAAAGTATTTAAAAAAATGAAACATTTAACACAGCACAAATATTAACAAAACCAAACAGATTAAAAATTATTTCTATTTCAATAATTTATCTTGTGCTAATGTTAGGATATTGCTTGCAATAGTTCTTTTTTAATCATACCCATTAGAAAAATTGTATGGCATTAGAATTATTCTACGGCATCAAACACTGAAGGGAACTAATAAACTGATGGCTTTATAATCTACCTTGTACCTCAAACTTTACTTTAAATAAAAATATATTGCCTGAGTTTTTTAAAAAAATCAAGAAATCAAAAAGTTTCAATAATTTCAACTACACAATGCATCAAATAAGTTTTAAGACTCGTCTCAGATTGATTGATTGATTGAATATTAATGTCACACTGTTCACCTACACGAGGGCATTTGGCGACGGACCACGTTATTTTAAACCATGGTCAAGTGACTTGGACGACACCTGAGCTTTCTCCCCACTCTCCTAACTACTACATCACACCAACGAGAGGACGTTTCAGCTCTCGACAGATTTAGCGTGCATCGCTGCCCTACACGGTGGGTCTTTAGTGGTACTTGGTTCGAACTCGTCGTAAGGCAAACCACTATCCGATACCTATACCACTCGGCTACTGCGGCCAAGACTCGTCTCAGAGCGCAGGTTCTGATGGCTCCATGAGGCTAAATTCGCATGTGCCATGACGTCTATGGTCTGATGACTCACTGCCAACAAATTGCGCGCATTTAGTCTAGTAACGGTGAGAGGAGTGTTCATTGCAGGAGAGAATTTTTTTCATGTTATAATAGTTGTGCTCAAATTTAACGAAAACTTGTTAAAAAAAAGTGCTTCGGAAACATACCGACTTATGGAACACGTTTGCGGTAACTATTGTTTAAGTAGGTCAAATGGTTTTGTGTGGTTTGAATGCTTTTTTGATAGAAGGTATATGGTAGAAGAAGATCAACGAAGAGAAAGACCAATTTCATCCAGGACAACTGAAATTATTGAGAAAGTTCGAATCTTCGTAGCAAACTATCGCTGTGCGTCACTGAGATTGTTGAAAGACTCAAAGAATCATTAAGACTGTTTTCGGTTAATGCCAAAGAATAGGACCCAAATTTGGAACAATTTTTCAGATATAAAAGAAATGAAAAATTAATATGATATTCTGACTTCAATATCCTTTAGAGAGTAGGTTTTTTTATCATAATTCTCAGTTTTAAACGAGTTGATTCATTTTTTCTGGTGTAAAATGTGTTTCGTATTTTTTATCCTATACCGTAATGTTAAATGGGATTGCCTTCACGTATTAAAACCAAAAAGAAAGTATTCACGGAATATTTTGAAATTTTTAAAAACACTATAATATTAACAGAGGTAAGAGTTATAATATTGCAACTTTCCATGGAAATTGGGCCATTTTTCAGTGAAAATGTGCTTAACGTTTAGTTAGAGCTCTTGTAAATTTACAGAAAACAGCCTTAAGCATCATTAAAGATTCGATTATAACTATCCTGCATGAAGATTTTGGCAAAACTAAAGTGTGTGCTAAATTTGTTACACGCACTTTAACCCCTGAACAAAAAGCAATTAGAAGTTCACATGGCAGTTATATTTCAGCCGCTGATAACGATCAAAATTTCTTTAATGTGTATGCATAAGAATAGGTTAAAGAAGAAAAATAAACTACGAAAAAAAGAGTTTTGAAATGTGTAACTGAAAGCTCTTTTTATTATATTTTTCCTGTTTTTTTTTGTTTCATGTTTTTTATAATTTAAATGAATAGCTAAATTGCATAACTATTTACATGAAAAAAAATCTTGATGTTGAATATTCTAACAAAAATATATGTTATATAATTTTGTACTATAATAAATAATGCTTCAATTAATATAATATTTAGTGAAAAATTATGTTATATAAAAAGACAGGCCCAGTTCTGTTTCTTTGGGACTTCCAGCGCACAGATACCAGCGTACTGACAAAATATTCCATTTCATCATCAGGGTAATTCGCATTATGTGTTGAAACGTAGCTTTGAGTTAATACGATGTTACATGGTACTTTGGTAAGGCATAAAATTCACTGTGTTGAATATATTTAATCACACATGCAATATTCGTAAATTATTTATCAAAACGTCCGCACGGCTGAGTCATCTTCATTTTTCATAAGACGAGTTTCTTTAATGTTTTTTTTTTTTCGCTATAAAAATTGCGAAGTCCAGTATGTTGAGGAATCATGAAAGATAAAGTGACGAACCCCATCCGTACTAATTCATACATCTCATATTATATCCAGCAGCTTCTTATAGACCATCTCGATAAGGCAGCTTTTCTCAAACTGTGGGGCACTCCCCTCTTGGGAGGCGTGCCAACTCTGCAAGGGGGGCGCGAGCATATTGAAAAGTTGAAAACAAAAGATTATTTAAAAAAAATTATTAATTTACTGAAAGTAAACAAACACAACATACATTCTGATACATTATAAAAAATAAAATACACATTTACACTGATATATTACACTTATAAATATATCAGTGCTACACAATGTTTTTTATAATTATTTTAAAAATACTAAGTTACAAATAAGTTTATTAATTACAAGTGAACCTATGGGCTTGTCATATATATAATCTAAAACAAAAATTAACACATATTTTGGTAAGTTTTGTACGGTTTATAATTACACCTTGACTGCGGTTTACGGATAGCAATTCACAGAAAAAATCCTATTTCGGAAAGACGTATATATACGTTTGGGGAAATAAACACTTTGGCTTAGAGATACATTTATATGCACGAGGAGGGTGCTTAAGAGGTTAAAATCGTATCGTAGTATTAGCGTCAAAGAATAGTATTACTGAATTCAGTACATTGTTATTGTATGAGGGGGGGTGCCATGAAAATTATGATTGAATATTGGGTTGCGAATATTGCAACTTTGAGAATCACTGCGATAAGGTCTCTTAGTATTAAACTGTAACTCGGAAGTAACGGGTGCAAGTTTATCCATTTTAAGCCACATTAATTTTAGATTTCAATAATTTTTACTAAACATATTCCACTTTTTTCTCTTTTTTTTACAGATATAATTTATGAGAAAGCTAAAATGAAATATTTCCTTCTAATGTAAGGATGATGATGAGATCAATCCATCTTTTGATTCTGCTTTAACTCGAACAGTTCCTTTTGTATCTCATAAACTTGTACCTCAAGCATATGTGACTTCAAATCTTTGACCAATCGATATCATGAAAAAGAAAACATTATTCAGATCCCGAAAATATTTTTTTGTGCTTATCAATGCCAAAATATTCAAGCTTTAGTGAAAAATAATCTTTTCGTAAAACAAGGGAAACTATGAAAAAAAGGTAAACAAAAACAAAGAAATTTGAAGAAGGCTTATGGCATCATATCTGCAAAACTTCTCACACACAAAAAAAGAAGAATCTAGTCAAGTGATGAATGATTTTAATTTTAATTACTATCTTCATCTCGCTGTCCAATGTAAACTTTAAATAAATTAAGGGAAATTTATTGCACAATGTCACATATTTTTGTATACAATATATTACAATAATCGCATTCTTTAAATATTCTTTTAAAAATTATTACTAAACAAGTTTCGAAATAGTAATTATTCATTTGAACTATTTGAAATTTTTGATTCAATTGCTTGAATATCAGAAAAATTTCGAAAACTTACTTAACTATTAATACCTTAAAAGTGAACTTGGTTCGAAATCCATGTTAATGAAATGAGAACAATAAATCACCTGCACTAGGAAATCGATATTTAATTATAGGTTCATTGACTAAAGCAGATTATCAACTACAATTTTATTATCATTAGCTAAGGTGAAGTATTTGATAATTAGCCATACGAAAGAATAAAGCATTAAAGTTTTCTGTCGATATCACATCGTGGATAGGATATTTTTAGTACTACTTTACATTTATAGAAACGATAAAGTAAGTACAGATGTGTATAAATTGAATTATGTATATATATATATATATATGTTTCGATTTATGAACGAATTAGAAATTTGAAAGGAACAAAAGGAATTTTAGTTAGTTTAGTAAGTTTTTAGTTAATTTTGATAAAACATCTCATTTCATTTTTTCAATTGTTGTACAGTAATTTAAAACTGACAAATATTTTCCTAAAAAATATGATTTTCTTATTTTTTAGCACAGATACTATTTATTCATTTTTTGTAGTCTTTTATTTATCATTATTCACAATTAATGTTTATTAAAAGATGAAATTCTTATTTTTATGTTTTATCTGACATTAATGGCAGATAGATTTCATATACGTCTGTTACAACAGTTTAACATTACAACGAAGACAATTTTCTTCAGCTACATAGGTGATGATTAATGACCAAATAATACTATGCATTTTGCATGTAAATTTTTATCTCCAATAATAAAGAATTGGCTACATCTATTAGGCAACCTTCACTTTTTTTTAGACATCTTTAAGAATAATAGCTGAATACACTTGTTATTTTTAAAAGAATATCAAATTTCCTTTTAATAGCATTACAGTTTTAAAAAACAAAGTATCATATAGCTTCATTCTAAATTTGTTTTTATATATAAGTATTTAAATGAGTACTTTTCTAATTACAAAATATTTTCTTTTAGTCAAGTTTCCATGCTGTGTTGTGTTATTTAAGGTATCCAACTACGTTCGGCACCGTGATTTTAAAGTTGCATAGATGGATAATTTTCATGATATTTAATGTCACTTAGATTAGAATATATGTATAAAATTGATTTAAGGACATTTTGACAAAAAAAAATATTTAAATACAACATTTCGGCAAAAAATGCTTAGAATAACCTTTTTTCAAAATGTTCTCCTTTTGTGAAAAACTCTTCTATTATAATAATATTTTGTCTGTATATAGCTCAGACCTCTGTACAGAGGCTCAACTATGATTGTTTTGAAAAATTCACATTATTTTCATAGTTACAACCAATTGAAACAATTATCGGGGTTTTTTTCTTAAAATTTCTCCCCTCTGTTATCGTAAAACATGGATAAACCCACTTCTAAGTTACATATTTCCAAAATTCCAGTTTAATTTATGTACAGAGGCCTGAGCTATATACAGGCAATCTATTATTATAATAGAAGCATTTTTCACAAAGGACAATATTTTGAAAATGGGTCATTCTATGTTCATTTTTTGTCAAAATATTGTACTTAAATAATTTTTTATTATAATTATATGCTTTAAGCAATTTTATATACATTTTATAATCTAAGTGACACTAAATATCATAAATATAATCCATTTATACGCTTTTTCAAAATCACAGTTCCGAACGTAGTCGGATACCTTAATAGATAATCTTGAAAAAAGCAGTATATAGCAATAAACGAAACTTTAAAATGCAAAGAGTTTAGTTTCAAGCACATATCTCTGTTAAATACTGATGTTTAGTAAGGAAGGAAAATCTATAGTTGAGAATGCCAAGAGAATGTTTTGTTTAATGTACTTTAAGACGTATTACAAAAATAGATTTACATTTCTATAGAAGTATATTTGGGTAAAAAATTGTATCTTCGAATCGTAAAGCTCAAAACAAGGAATCTAAAAAATCACCCAATTGTGCGTTCGCAGCAGACTTATCCTTGAAATTGGACCTCCAATTAGCGCTAGAATGGTGAGAAAGACACATAGCTGCTAGTCTGAAAGATTGTAGGACTAGACCAAAGACGTGGTGTTCGCAAAAGAACGAAGAAATAAAGTGGGTTTTATCGCCGAAACACTTTACAGAACAACAATGGCCAAAGGTTCTTTTTCTGATTGAGACTTTGAGCTAAAATTGTTTTTTTTTCCATTTCAGTCGGAAATTATTTTTAAAACATGCCCAATAAGCGTTTGGAAATAATTAGTACAATGATAAAGATCGATGAGTGCATGATTAAAATAACATCTTACTAAAGAAATCATTAAATGGGAAATCTGTTATTCAATGCTATCACGTAGTTTTGATACCCAATTCACCGATTAAAATCAATATATTTCTAATCTCCGATGTTGCCACAATTACATTTAAAATGTTCTTTGTTTAAAGGAAATTTCAGTTCATAAAACAGACTCTGATCAAGTTCGCAGTTAGCAAGCAGCTTTGTGAAGGGTTCGAACCCATAACGGCCATTTTGATATAAACGTTACTGTCAGCTGTGTTTATTAAAAAATTGGTGAACATTAATTTTTAAGGCTGGAAGTAATCAAATTCAACGTTCGTTGTCCCTGTAGTTCTGACATATAAATGGGATATTTCATGTAAATCTTTTTAATGTTTAAATTCCTCCGATTTGAATGGTGTGGATGTTTGGTAACTAAGGTACAAGGTTGAATGTAATCTTTTCACTTGACTAGATTCACAATTAAAAGATTTGAAGCCAATGGCATACGTATAATTTCGAAGGGCAAATCAATATTCATTCAAAACTTATATTTTATCTGCATATGGCCAACTGTCTTATAAATATTTATAAAGTACTTCAAACCTTTTCTTCTTTGCGACGATCATATATAACGATTTTATTTTAATAAACTTGAAAGGTAATTCAAATTTATGTGTTAATTTTAGAGTAGTACAGAATTGAGTCCATTATTTGACAACTAGATCATCTGGTTTGTTACCTTTCTTCCGTCGTTAGTCGAAAATTTTACAAATTTCTGCTTTCATGTTGAATAAAGTTTCTCCAAAATCTCTCATTTCATTTACGTCCTCCTTCGCAGGTGTAAGGTAATCTTCTAATGATTATTTTTTAATTCAAATCGCTATTATTTCTCAACTTTGTTCCATTCAAGTATACCAAATACTAGAATTTTGTACTTCTGAAAGAGGTGTACAATTACCTATTTTTTCAACAGTTGAAATACATTTAAACTATTATTGGGTCTGATATTGAGAGTTTGGATAAAAAATTAATCTATGAATTTTAAGCATGATTTCAATTTATCCATTTACGCGAGATATTCTAAGTGTTATTAATGTTCAATTTCCTTATCTTGACAATATTTCTCAAATTTTTTTGAAGTTAATTTTCTACTTTTGTCCCTAAGAAGAGTAGAAGTATTTCTGAATCTGAATAACTGAAGTTTTTATCTGTAGCATCTTCGTTTGATTCTGCTTTAACAGGACAAAACCAAGTAAACTTGGTAAACTATACAACGGAAATATGTATTTTATATTTGTCGAAGGTAGTGGGATTTAACCCAGGAGAAAGCGCGATCTCTATACTAACGTCTCGATACTTACGCGAAAAGACAAATTCCTCCCAATCGTTTTATGTTTATATATATATATATATAATTATTTTTATTGTACACAATAAAAATTGTAATTCCACGGTGTAATTTAATTAAAAGGAAGCATGCATCAACTTTTAAGTACTTTTCAGTTTTTTGATAATTTGAGAAAAATTTCAATGAAACAGATCTAAAATGTTTCAAATGTACATTATTTTAATAAAGAACACATATCACAGACACATTTTGCTAACAATATACGAATAATATTTACAGGCAAAACTATCATATTTTGCTTAAGGTATCCGACTAAAAATGCGCATAAATGGATAATTTTCATGATATTTAGTGTCACTTAGATTAGACTAGAAGTATAAAATTGTTTTAAGGACATTTTGAGAAAAAAAAAGTATTTAAATACAATATTTTGACAGAAAATTAACTTAGAATAACCTTTCTTCAAAATGTTCTCCTTTTGTGAAAAATGCTTGTATTATAATAATATTTTGTCTGTATATAGCTCAGACCTCTGTACAGAGGCTCAACTACAATTTTTGAAATATATAACTTAAAAGTGGGTTTATTCATATTTTACGAAAACAGAGGGGAGCAATTTTAAGAAAAAAAACGCCAATAATTATTTAAATTGGTGGTAACTCTGAAAATACTGTGAATTTTTCAAAAGTTCTAGTTCAGCCTCTGTAGAAAGGTCTGAGCTATATACAGGCAAAATATAATTATAATAGAAGCATTTTTCACAAAAGGAGAACATTTGGAAAAAAGATTATTCTAAGTTAATTTTTTGCCAAAATATTGTATGTAAATATTTTTTTGTCAAAATGTCCTTAAAACAATTTTATACATGTATTCTAATCTAAGTGATATTAAATATCATGACAATTATCCATTTATGCGCTTTTTTAAAATCACGGTTCCGAACGTAGTCGGATACCTTAAGTTATTGTAGTGCTATTGTCACTTGATGATTGTCAAATAGTATGTTGAACTTTCTCTTATTTGTGTCTTTTTGATAGGGCGCAGAATGTCTTGTGGCACACTTTAGATTTTACAATTTTTGTGATGGAGTTTCTTAAGGAGCATTTAAAAAATTTCCTTTCAACTTAAAAACGTTTCATATCCATCGCTTCTCGAATATTTATTTTTGCTATCACGTTTATATCCATTCTTTTATCAGATTCTTTCTCTGTTTGATCAGTTTCAACTTCATCCAATAATGATGGTACTTGCAATTGTATTTCTTTAACACTAAAACGTTCGTCAGTGTCGCTTGGACACCGCAGATTATTTAGTTTGTTTTCCTTTTCGGGAATTTGACAATGTTTCGTGACTATTAATCATTTTCCATATTGATCACACAGAAAATTTGTTCTGGTTCTGGGTAAATTGAGAGAGAAATTATCAATAAAAAAAAATATAATACCTTGAACGACCGCTTTGGTCATTTCGACACCAACGCAATTTATCATTATCAATAGCTTTCGTTCAGCAAAAGATAGTTCACTATGCAGATACCTACCATTAACAAAAAAAAAAAAAAAAAAAATCCGGAAGTACTATTGAATATTTATTTGACCTTGAATACAGTTTTATTGGATTCACAGCGGAAAAGAGTCAGTTATACTAAAATCGTTGTGTCTAAGTGTTTCTTTGCATGGCATTTGTTTATCTGCTCATAAAAAATATTTCATTCGATTCTTGAAACTTGTGCAGAGCAAACAAATTGTAAAACGATGACTCGTAGAAATGTTCTAAGCCCTGATGAAATCGCGAATTTGTTGCGAGAGTTTTCTAAGAATGAATCCGATGGTTTTAAGCTGTCTTACTTTAATTTAATTTCCAATGAATACATAAGACTGAGTGAAAGTGACTGCGAAGAATCTGAAGAAAATGCAGATGTAATTCATAATATTCCAGTTAACTCTGATATATATGCACTAGGAATGGCACAGTATAGATACCTCGTAATATTAATGACCCTAGAAGATTTGCGACTTAAAATGTTTTTTGCGACAAAACAGTTGTCAAACAAGCTTTGAAAATCATAATGTCAACGTCAGTTTTTTATGATATAAAGTGTTATAGTATATGATAGTTACGTGAAGTAATATTAAAAAGTATTTAAATTAAACCCTAATTAACAGTAATCCTGCAATTATTTAGCTATTACAATTATTTTACATATTTTACATGGCGACACTGGTGGACGTTTAAGAGTAATCGAAATCCAAGACTTTCTAGTTTAAATTTCGTTTATTAGCATTTATTAACCATTATATGAGTAGTATAACACAGCAATAAAAACCACTGAGTTGTTCACGGGAAAAATGTATCCTGTTCATAGAAAATAATTTACGGCAACACACAGGGGATTCTGCACCCTCAAATACCTTAAGATTTTAAGAAAACGTTCACCATTTTCAAAAAGGGGGAACATATATGGCAAATACATTTTAATTTGAAGATTGCCCCATAGGAGAATACTGACAATGTCATTGGTAACAAATAAGCCATTTTCCCAGAATTAAAGATTTTGTGAGCCTGGAATGACTTTTTGACCCACGCGACCGCTCCCGGGTTGAAATCCAATATGATATCTACCTTACTTCGTAAAATGATTAAAAAAAGCATTCCTATTTTTCACGCTTTGTATATACAAAATGATTTTAATACAATTTAAAATAAAAGTTCTTGCATGTTTTCTAGTATGAGGAAAGTAGAAGCTAAGTTTAACTATGTCTTCAATTTTAGTAAATCAAAGTCATTGTAGAAAGAAAAATTTAAATGTTTTACTTTACATTACTTAAGGAACTATTGAATTATCAGTGTTATTTTCTCCTTTACAGAGGTCCTTATATCTATCACCAAAATCTTGAATTCATTTTGAAGAAGTAGTTTTAAAAATTATTATGTACAGTTGAACCTGTTTTTGCGCGGTAGATACGGGCCGCTTAAAAATAAACGCACAAAAAAAATTCAAAAATTTCATAAATTCTTACATATAATAAACTAATTTGTGGAAACACTACAAAAAACATTTTTTATGTGGTGGATAGGAACCGCATAAAAAAGTCGCATTTATAAAATATGCCAATTATTTACAAAATTTATGTAAGAATACTTCCATAACAAAATAAATAATTAAATATTACACATGGAAACATTTTAAAAACATTAAGTTTCTCATTGTATACACGTATACGTTTTCAAAATGCACATACATAATTCATTGCTACCCATTGCAATCCAAAGCCCTGCAATGAGTAAGTTCAAAATCGCGTAGTCACTTGAAGGTAGAATTTCAATTGATTTACTTTTTGGCAACACAAAGTAAGATATAAGTTTTTGGTCGAAGGTCGGGTGGTCAGTTGCTTGTAAATGTCACAATAACCAGATATAAATGATTGAAGCCTTTTTTGGAATTTTATACTCCTTTCTTAATTGGTATTTATTTTAAGAAAATGCTTTTCCATGTAGAGAAACTAGATCCTTGAATATTTTTATCCGCTTTCAAAGAATCCGGTTCTTGTCCATTTTCATAATCAATCAAATTATCCATAATGTCAGTGCCATTGAAAATTTCGTCTTCAATCAAGCGCGGGCTGCTGGAGCGTTGAGAGAAAGCAACTGAATGCACATTGTAGGGAGACTGTTTATAACAAATGAACAGATCGTCTTGAAGAGTCTAAATTTCAGTGGCGCAACGTACACCCCAGCATCACGGGGGGTGCAGGACAATAGGAGCCTAAACCCTGACTTGCGCTAAATATGTATCTATTTACCCAATTTATAAAATATTAAAGGCAAAACCTGACTTTCAGAGGGGGTCCTAGCATTCTTCGTTACACCACTGGTAAATAGATTGAAAAAATTACAGTGAAGCCAAAGCCATTGAGTCCTAAAACGGGAAGGGAGCAGGACTCCAGAGTCCTAAAGCTTGACTAACGCTAAATACGTATTTACCCAATTTATAAAATATTAAAACTGAATCCTGACTTTCAGGGGAGAGGAGGGGGCACTGGTAAATAGATAGAAAACATTACATTAGCGCCAAATCCATTGAAATTCATACACCGCATAAAAAAAAATATCGCACAGAAATAAAATCGCACAAAACAAATCACACAAAAATAAAACTGCATAAAAAAGACCGCACAAAAACCGGTTCTTCTGTACCAATTACTTTATCGGCGGTTAATAAGTTTGGATATTTCATCATAGGATTCAATATTACAGTGTATTTACTAAAATAATCTACATGTTGTATTTTAATACCTGAGTGGTATACGATTTTGTAATTGAAATTTTAGAAAAATAATGCCCATTTGAAATTTCAAAAGTAAATTTCTTTCTAATAGCTTCTTTTGAAAAGCTTAACAATCACAGTTATTCTGTAAATTTACTATCAATTAAATAATAATTAAAATTATGTTATATAAATGTTTGAAAGCTGCGATTGAAGGGACAACATTCTTTATATTTTCTTAGCATATTTAGATTCTGTAAAATTTTTAATCACTTCAGGAGTATTTAAAGACAGCCTAAGAATTCCATTATTTATAACCTGACATAAAAATTCAATTATTAACCTTTCAAAAATTTCTTTAAATTGAGTTGAAAACTATATGCAAAGGCAGTTTGAACACTTTAATCCCTAAACCTCATCAACAGAATGTATAATGATGTCATTCATGTAAGTTATAACAATATAGTTCAACTAGATTGTGAAATACATGATTAAAGTAGCTTTGAAAATACTTGACCTATATTTCAAAAGCTTAATTGAACTTTATTAAATTTGTACTGTACAATTTACAAATGAAGTAAATCTTTTAAATCCATTTTCTAAAGCAACGTGTAATAATCGTTGTTTCAAATAGATAATTTAAAATAATTTATATGGGTACAGTTTATCTCTAGGACTTTATCAATTTATGATAATGAATATGCATTTTAACTGCTTTTGTGCGCTAAATTTTTGTATTTCTATAATTTTTAATACAAAACATTTGTTCTGATTATGTGAATCCATAATCAGAACAACTCTGTTAATAATCTTGCTCACCAATAGTTCATTTTCTAAAACTAATTTTTTTTTTCAGTAAAAGACAGTATTAGACATTTGATAGACATACATATAATTTTTCACACACATACAATGAAACATTCTTCATTAGCTTCATATCCTTTTGATAAGTTTGTTACTTATTAATAAGGAGTTATAGTTTATTTTAAGGAATCCTTAACAGGAATCAGAGTAACAGTAATTAAAGTTACAGGAATGCCAATACACTTATTAATTAGTAATTTCCTTTTATGGGCACAAAATTTACAGAAATAAAACTAAAAAAACTCTTTAAATTGCTAGTGAATGTTATTAGTTGCTTTTAAAGCATTAAATAACAAATATATATTTTTTTTGTTTGAATTGCAGCTTGTAAATCCAAATACTCATCTTTAATGTTTGAAGTCTAGAAGAAATTCCTTCTTAAGGCCGTATCTCACGTATATTTTCCATGCAATCTTTTCGTCCAATTTTTGGCCGAATCTGAAGGGGAAGGGTTGCAGTACACAAAACGACATGCTATGACGTCAGCCTCACTCTATCTCCACATTGAAAAATTAACCGCCGATTTTTCTGCTTCGGAAAACGAACATCCAAAATTATTTCTTTCATTTCGCTTGCGCTTTTGTTGATGGGTGTAAACAGAAACGGAGCACCATCCTATTTAAAATATTATACGCCGTTAAAATATTATACACATTAAAATATTATACGGCATATCTGAAGTGTTAAACGAAACCGAAGCGGCCATCTTGTTTATGACGTAGGGCGCCGAAGAACCCCATTGGCTGGAATTTCAAGCAATTTTTATTTGGAACAACTTTTTGAGCTCGCCAACAAAAAAATTGTTCTAAAGCCGTTGCTATGGAAACTGAGTAAAAATTGCACGAATTGGACGAAAAATTGCTTGAAACGTGTACGTGTGATACGGCCTTTAAGGTTCTTGCAGATATTTTTTTAATATTATTTCTACAGCATTTTTTGACATATATGATAAATACCTTGATTTTCTTCGTCACATTTCTTAATGCAGATATTTTGTAGAACATTCTTGTAGAACAACCTTTTATTTAATATTGATAGCATGTGTCCGGATAACTTAATAATGTTTTTGTGGAAAAGAAAGACATTTAATAGAAATTTTATCCAAAAGATCTGTTAATTTATGCAAATAAATATTACTAATTACATGCCTTTTCTCCAGTTAGTGTCTTCATAGTGTGTAATAAATTTCGATTTTCAAATTTTAGATTTCCCTAAACAATAATTCAAATATGCATTCACTTGTTAATAAATTCGTTTGCTATTTGCGCAAGGCTTTGACTTCTAACCTAATTGACCCAAGCACTTTACGAACCCAACAATTTTACAATATTCTTTTTCATTCCACATGTGAGAAGGATGGGGATCATTTAATGAAAGAGTTTTTATCAATTAAAACTCGAAACTACACAAGGGATATTTGCAGGCAAATCCGTATTTTGAAATGTTGACCAAGTGATGAGGACAGCACCTAAGCTTATTTCTAGTATCCAAATGAAAGTATGAAGACTTATATCGACAGATTTAAAGTGAATCAACTTATCTACACGTTGGTTAGGGTCTTTGAGATATATAAAGGAAAGCCTTTTTTTTAAATGTACAAATGTTTCTAACATGAACTCTAAAATATTCCGTCTAATTTTGCAGTCAAGCATAAGATTTCATCTTTTTCCATTGTACGGTTTCACAGGTTATGAAGAATTATGTTTCTGTCGGGGGAGTTCCTAAGATACTTGCAAATTTTTCTTATTTGAAGAATAAAGCTATTTTTGTAATTATCTTTTCATTCAAGAATTGGTGATCTTTTATTATCCATGTCAGCAAAGTTGAACTCAGCTATCTTTGGATTCCTTATAATCAGAGTCTTCACTTGTATAATTTACACATGTTTCAAAAGGATATTTAAGTGCTTTGTCAGTAACTTCAAAATGCCAGTTATTTTAATGGTCCATTTGGTTAATTATTGGTAACATTTGGTGGAATATTTTTATATCAGATACACTATGAGTTTTTGGTGCCACTATATGAAAATGCTCGGTCCAATTGACTATTTGTTATTTTTTCGGAAATTAATTTTGATGTTGCTTTAGCCTCACAACAGAACTTGACCACCTGCTATAGAAGCTTGAATACTAATCTTAATACTAAATTAAATTCAAAATCAATCTTAAGTTGTAGGAAATCCTAAATTAAAATGTTTTTCAAAGTGGTGAATGCTTATATTCAAATATTTAAAATCTTTCTTGCTAGTCTATTCATCTAGAGTCAAAGATATTTTTTCTCATCCAAATTCAAACAATCTAATTCATTGATAGTCTCATTTTTGCTAGTTTTATAAAATGAATATATGAGAATCGTAACTCATAAGTAATTATGTATTAAAGGACAGCCTCATTCACTTAAAGGCTATCGCTTGAAGGAACTTGTAATGCTATTGCAGGATGATCCGAAGCAGAAAGTCTTAATATAATTTCTCTTAAATTACAATTTTTTCAAGAATTCAAAGAATGATGGGTTGTTTTTGTGAACTCAGACCGACACCAGATGTTCTATTGTTCTTTTGCTTTTAAACGAATGCGAATGCTGCTCTTAGATGAACTTTTGCAAATTACACAGTAATTGCACAAATTTTTTTCTTTTTTTTAATTTTATCTTTTCCAAACTTTTTGAAATTTTTCTAATCTCCTGAAACTTACAAACTAAAACATAAAGAAACAAAAACTCTTGAAAATCAAAAATTTATAAAAGCATAAAAATTATATCAATGTCAGATGAATAAACAAGGAAGTCTGTGCCATGAAATAAGGAACATGTAATTTTGGTTCTGAATTTCGTGTAAATAATCTCCACACACATTTGTTTAGGTAGATACTGAAAAAAGCAAGTCACCTTTATATTTCTGAAATATGACGAAAACTGACTTATTGGTCAAACCTCACTCATGGATCGGACAGTACAGAATGCACACTTGCATGACTTTTCAGCATGTCACGTATTTGGTGCTGTCGCACTCTACTCAGACAGCCTTGGCAACTGGCCAGACCAGTACTTATGAATTTCGGTCGACAATTTTTGTTATATTAAAAACATTATGGAGGAAAATGCGTAACAATTATACATACATATAAAACTGGGCTTTGAAATGCATATTGTTCATTTAATAATCAGTATTAATAAACCGACAAACTCCTGAATATGTAGTGGATATAATTGACCAATAAATTCTTTAAATACATTTGTTTATTATGTTCCATACATATACATATAGTCCAGAAAAATTTGATTTGAAACAAACAATTTTGATTATCAAGCAATTGAAATGAATTTATGTTCCAATTCCAATGTTTAATTTATGCATGATAGTTGCTTTCTTAAAAAAAGAAAAAAAAAACTGTTTTATAAGAAAAAAGTTAAACAAATCTGCTGGAAGTGATTGTTTCTTTCCCGGTGGAAAAAAAAAAGAAAGCCAGTTCCCAAAAGTTGTTCTTATTCGATTACAGGAAACGAACTCTCTTACACTTTCAAAGTGAAGTGCTAAGATGGTACATATCCTATGTGATGAGATTAACTTTCCCATGCCGTATGGATCATTTGTGTCTGTGTGATGACTTCGACTTCGTTTTTGTGTTTTATGAGGCTACAGAATTATCTAAATTGTCAGAAAACAAGTTGTTAGATAAAGTGACTTGTCTTAGTGAGTGAAATTTTTGTCTTTACTAGTTTTGTTTGTGTAGAATAAATTAGCTTTATGGTTAAAGATTTCTGAAAGTTCTGTTTAGTAGTTTTAGTAACGAAACCAGTTATAATGAATTCTATGTACAAAATGCACTTTCATATATGGCATTACTAAGCAGTATGGATATTGTTTATTAATTTGCCATAGGATATTGTTTTAAAAAATATGCTGAAACTTGAAAAAATATATGTGCTTCGTTGTATTTTAAATGGACTGATGTAAAAGTTTCATTTTAATATTCTGAGATATTAAAAATGATTAAAAATATATGTTGTTAAATAAAGTGTAAATTGAATGTAGTTTAGCTGAATGAATATTTAGATTGTTGAGAAGTTTTCATTTGATATTTCAGAGGAAAAAAAGGAACAATTTTATACTGACATTACAATTCTCTTTGGTAAGATGTGATAGCCACGTAATTATGGTCAAGATCTCATGGAAGAAGCCATTAAAACCCTAACATGCAGCCCGGTTAAACCACGTTAAAGTTTTTGAGATTAATTGGGGGTGGTGTAGAAGTTTTTCGAGTTGAATGCCAAAGATGACGTCCGTGTCTCTTGACCAACTTTCAAAATTATGGGATACTCGGTTAACTCATAACGCTTTTGCCAGTGTCTGACAAATTTGCACATGCTTGTGTTTTACACCGGTAATCTTGTATCTCACGTTATTTTATTTGCAATATCCTTCTCAGATCCATTCTCAATTTCTCTCACTCATTTTCTAATATTATATCCATATTAATTATTATCATACTATGTAATATTATATCAATAATTATGTGTTCATTTTCTGTCAAAAAAACTCCATCATTTTTTACCAGTTTTCCGGGGGAAAAAAATGCGCTTTAAGGTATTAGAAGATATTTGACTTGCTTTGGATTGGGATAATAATTGACAATCAGTCAATGAATTATCATTAGTATTTAATTAATGTTTTGCACCGGTTAATAAATTATGTCAATGTTTGCTTTTGAGACGAAAAACGTAATATTTGATTTTTAATGTATTTATATAACTGTAAAATCAAAGTTTTAGGCAATCCGTATCCATTGGAAAATTATTTTTTTGTAATAAATTTTTAAAAAAAAAATCTTTAACTTATAAAGTTTCTTTTTTAATTGTTGCCTTATTTTTTCTGCTGTTCGTTCAATTTTTAGTCCATACAACTAGTTGAGATAAAACAGTAATAACAGTTTATCACATTGCTTTAAACTCGTGTTTATAAGCAAATTGAAAATTTAAAAGATATCAGAAATGAGCATTGATATTCAAGGATATCATAAACTGTAATAAATTTAAATTTCCCCTAAAATTGAATATGATTGTGGCATAATTGTACTAGTGCTAAAAATATTGGTTGCAATGGTTGAATTCTGGGCTTGTTTTGGCCTGTAAAATATAATTGGGGAAAATAATTGTATGAAAATTAATTCATCTGAGTCTCAAATTCCTCAGTTTGTTTTAATGCTAGGATAGTGTAATTTGTAATTTTTTATTGTATTTTTATCTCTAAGAAAAATAGTTTAGTACACACTTAAAATCTAGAGGGAAAAAAATCTACAAAAAAGTTGCGATCATTTATTTTGAAGCCAATCGTGTCCCGATTATAACATTTTTTGAGTCTTCACTACTCCTAAAATGTGCAGAAAATTTTAGTCTGTGACTGAATAAAGAGAAATAAGTCTCAAATTGCTGGTATGGTGTCACATGATATTCGGAAAGCAAGAATTAATTACATCAAGAGTTGTAATTTGACTATGATTCAAAATCCCATAGGACTCCCCATATTTTGCATGCCTTCTTAATTTGATTTTAATTCTGATGTAATAACCAAACAAGAAATAGGAAATTTCTTATTGAAATAGTATAGTTAATTTTATGACTACTATCTCAATTTTTCTTTTCTTGAAGGAATTAAACATATGTTTATACTATTTTGTTTATTTGAACACATTAAAATATAAGAAATAAATTATTCACTTAGTAGTTATTTGCGGAGAGTTTTTATTTATAAACATTTTTCTGCATCAGCAACCTTATATTCCTTCTATAAACAATGCATATTTGTTCAAACAAATTGTACATATTTCGAGTAATACAAAAAAAAGATGTATTTAATTTGTTTAAATGTGTATAAACTATTATTTTTATTATTATATATTATTGAATTGATAATGAAATGAATAGTTTTCTCTTTCACATACATAATTTATCCGTTAAGAAAAAGAATCAAATTAAAATTTTATTTTGGAAGCAAAGTGCTGGAGAAAACAAACAAACAATTAATAAGAAAACGAACACATTAAAGAATATTGTTATGTGGAATCTTTATAGTTTACTATTATCTTCCTTAAAAATGTTTTCCTCTAAGCCTCTTGATGCATACTAAAATAAAACTAAAAATACTATTCTAAGAATTTTTAAATATTTACCAAAAATTTGAAAATGAAACTAAGTAATGTAAATTGGATGACTTCTGTTCTACTAAATTTTCGATACAAAAAATGAAAATAACAAAAATTACAGAAACTCGGTCGTTATAAATATTTCCTATAAAAGTGTGTAGAAGCGCAAAATTTTAAAAATAATTTTATGGAAAATAGTTTATCATTTTTATTACTTTCAATAAACAAAACTTCATTATTTTTCTTTACTACAGCAATCAATTTAAAAATCGAACGCGTATTAAAATTGAAAGCACTAATATAAGAATATTTTTTTTAAAAAAAAGCACATGGATACTTGGTTGTTTTTCCACATATTGAAATGTACGAAATCATTACAGTCATCAATTAATTTACATCCAATGTCCGTACACACAAGGAAGTCATTCCTCTAACAATTATATCTAAATAATTTAGTCTGACTAGATGCAAAGATGATATTGCCCATACAGTCTGTTTGTAGCGAGATGTGTATAAATGCACAGGCAAATCTAATGTATGTACATTCTCTATGAAACAATAATGTTCCAACTACACAAATCCTTTCAATAATGAGTTATATCAAACGGTTTGGAACAGGATTGTATTTAATTAACCAAAATATTCAAAGGGAATGGAACTTGCAAACATCATTACCTCATGTTCTCTCTGAAAGGTAAACATTTTAAAGGCACATAAATATTTTGTTACAAGTCTATTTAAGCATTTTCATTAACGCATGTGAAATACCAAATTATTCACGCAACGATATCGTCTTGGACGAGAGATTTCAAGTTTATGCTTTCTTAAACATTGGAGTAATTGATCTATTAATCTAACTTCGAAATTCGCTTTAATTTTAATTAAGCCAAAGCATTCCCGACTAGTTTTGATTTATAGCTGTTAGTGATGTGTTTTGAAAAGGTGCGCAAGTTCTTGAAGCGGAATAAGGGAAGGAGGTGTTAAGACAGTTGATTTCCGTCCTTAATGTTTAAAGATTATTTCTATGTGCTAATACGTTATACGCATCTCAAAATAATTGCTTATGAGGTGTTTAAACTGGCATGCATTTTTTTTTCAGAACGATCATGAATGTTAATAGATATTATGATTGATTTTTTTCTCTAATTTAAATCAAACTAAATAATTTTGAAGACACAATAATAAAATTTACTAAAACTGTTAGTCTTTTTAAGGGAACCAGATATCTCATACATGTTCAAAGCATCATTTTTTCAATTTTAATATTAAAGAATAGAGGATGTTTTTCTGAACCTGTAAATGTACAACACGCGCGCGCGCGTATATGTTCGCTCATAAAATAACCTTAAAATATGAAAAATAAAATTGACAAAAATGTAAGCACAAACGCTTACAAATGTTTTTTTTCACATTTTCTCTGAAGAATAATTATTTGCTTTTATGTGCACTTAAAAAAAAATATTGCACTATATGGTTCCAAATTTTATATACTTCTACATAGGCTACCTGTGCATATAATTAAGCTATTATTTAGTCTAAATAGTAATAGTTCTTTTTAAAATAGTTTTATGTATAAAAAAAAAAGAAAAAAAATCAAAATTGCAAAGTTTTATAAATTTTTTAGGGGAACTATCTTAATATTTTACTAAAAAAATTGGTTCACTATATTTTGTTTATTGATTTACATATGTGCAAAAAAAATGGTACCTAAACATAAGCATGTATTATGATATCTCAAAAATTATGTCCGTCTTAAATTAAACAGAAACAATTTTTTTTTAACTAAAAAAATATATTTGTTTTTCTACAGAATGATTAAGCTCACAAAAAATATAAGCTCTATTTGGAATTTTTAAATATATATGTTCCATAAGCAAAGAGTCTTATTTTTGACATTTTGCTCTTTCAAGCATGAGCTGGTTACCTTAAGAGAAAAATACTAGTTATTTCAAATAATTAATTAAAAATACTCTATGTTTATTTCCAATCGTATGAAGTATTTCATTTGATATCGAAACTTTCTTTGAATGAAGCAACCAGTGAAAAATTTGAAATTATATTATTTGTAAACTGAGAGAGAGAGAGAGAAACAATGTAAAATATATCAAATAAAACATTTTTCATTTTAAGCATTTGGCAATCTCATACAATTTGTTCTTGGTTTTTTAAACAACATACATTGTTTTATTAAGCTGTTAACATGTTATGTATAGCAGATATATACTTAAAATTATGTATTTAGTGCATAAATAATTTGCTTAGAATTTTTCAAATACTTACGTTTCTGAAATGCATTAATTCATTATATATTTTCATAAACATTCATCACTAAATGCTTTTAAGGATATATGTAAAGTATATTCTTTAAATTAAGCAAAAAGTTGATTTTACTATCATGTTATAAATACATGAACTTCATTATCTAAGACAAACATAAAGTGTAATAGTTCTCAAATCCTATACATTTCTACATTGAATTTAAGTGGTTAAGTCTTTATACTACTCAAAATATACATATGATTATTATATCATCATCTAATTTAATGTTTCTAATGAAAATAATTTAAGCCAATGCTTAATTTTTTGAAATTTAGGAAAATTCAAATATTTATTTCATATGTATAATTTATATATTGTTGAAATAGAGGTATATTTTAGTTTCGTCTGTGTGAGTGAAAATTTATTATAAATTTTAAGAAAAAGTTGTCTTATTATGGTTAAGGAGGGACTTATTAATATTATTGCGAAAATTAAATAATTCAGGAAGATAAAAATCATCCATTTGCTTAAATGTTTTTTGGCCTGCAATTAGTTACATCAGCACAAGGTACATTTATTGCTTTTATTGGATTCTTGAAGACAGAAGCAGCCTTTTTAGAGGTATTGAGTCCAATTCCAACAATGAAAATAGTTTGTGGAAATCGTGAAAGACGTAAAAACGTTGCAAGACAGCTGAGACAAGTGCAGAATGCCTGGCTTCTACGAAGTCGAAAGTTTCCAACGGAGGTCGTAGAGAAGTTCTAGGGTTAAAACTCAGAGCAACAGTAAGTGCCAGCAAACACAATGCTTCCTGTGCAAAATGAAACGTCACTGAATATTACATAATGAATAAAAAAGAAAGTAGAACATTACGCAAAGCTTTGCAGTGACAAGATTCACATTAAACTTTTAATTTATTTATTTAACTATGTTACACAAGCACTTATAATTTATGTTGTATATTTATTATTTTTATGAATATGTTCAATATTCCATAATATCGTAATATATGCAGTTTTAATTTTTATGTGTTTATATTGAAAAATAATCATATTCTATGCTTACTTTTTTTTAGTAAATAATTTTGTGTGCGTGCATGTGTTTCTTTAGTTTTAATTTTCTATTTATGTTGAAGAAATAGTTATACTTCACGTTGTAAATTTTTTTGTCAATTAATATATTTAAAGATACACTATTAATATATAATAAAACTCTTAATATGCATTTTTGAACTATATTCCCTAACTTTGCATGTATTACCGCAAGGATCAAATTATTTCGTGTTTCTTTTTTTTCCGTACATGGCACACTGAATCATACTGGTAGATTGGCTTGGCATACTACAGCTAAAAGTTTGCTGACCCCTGATATAGACTAAACATTTATGGTAGAACCAAATTTCTTTCTAATATAACACCATTGTTTTTAATCATAATATATAAAAACAATCAAATAAGGAATTAACTATGCCATTGCAAAAAGTATTGCATTCTTTATTTAGGTACTATAGTGCTTTCAGAAATTTTCTTTCTATTACCTTTCAGATTCATTTAAAATCTACCTTCGTGACAAAATCCAACGAATAAAATTATAATTCACAGAAATCCAGACGGAATTTGACCAAGAAAACTATTTAGCTGTTAAATAATCCTCACAACCGTCGACCGGCACAAGCATAAGTATTAACGTACCCAGCACACACAAAATATAATTAACAAAACATTCTGCCCAAATTATGAATCCTCTGGTAAACTTTCTCGGGGAATAATTTCCATGTCTCCAATGTGTTTCAGCATTAAGTGTTATTAAGGATTTTAGTAATTATAAATTATTGATTTATGTATATAAATTTATTTTTTATAGGTAATCATGCTTAATATGCATTTCGAATGTAAAAACAAATCATTTTAATTTAGCACATAACTTCGAGTTACATGAAAATTTTTCAACCTGCATTTTTGAACTTTTTAACAATTTGCATTTTTTGATACAAGTATTCACAATGAGGTATGGAGTAATTTATTCTTTCATTTGTTAATAACATCAAATATCTTACTTATGATAAGAAAAGTTTTTGTGTGACAAAGGTGAATAATTCCTTTTTGTGTTGTTTTAAATGGATGTTCGAACAGTTTTCTTAACATGTTGTCACTATAACCAAAATACATTTATTAAATAATCCGCCATTTTAAATACCGTAAAAACAATGGCTTTAAAAATAACAAAAGAGATGAGCAGAAAAAAATAATTTACTTCTACATATATCGAAATACTATTTATTTAAAAGAAATGACTTCCCTTATGAACTAAACGAGTTGTAATTCTAGAAAATACTATTTTTTTAAAAAATCTGGGATAATACTTCGAAAAAATGACTTCATAACATAAGATCAATGTTTACTAATATTTCAGATTTCTTCGAAAAAAAAGAGGGTGAGCATTATACGGCGAATATACCTAAAAATTATATAAAAAATTAAGCTTGAAAGTATAGGTGCGCGTTGTACGCCGGATTTTACGGTAATTAATTCATGAGAATGAGAACAGAAGAACTCGAGCGTAAGAAAAAAATACCTATTACAACCCCTAAGACCCAAAAACCAATGTACTATGAAAGCATTGTCCAAAAATGACGAAAATAAGTAAAAAGTGTGGTTAAGTGAAATAAAGGAGACCATTAAAATTTCAGAACCATTTCCTAATTTATTCCAGGATTAGTTGCAAAGTGCGGACATTATTAACACTTTTCTCTTACGGTTCTGCATGCAAACCACCAGTCGACGAGAATTAGACTTATAAAGTGAATACCTTTTCAAATTATCTTTAACTTGAATTTAAAATTGATAATATTTTTTTTTATTTTCTCTTTTTTGTGAGAACCGGATATATTTTAGAGCATATTTTGTATTGCTTTGAAATATCTTTTAGCTAGATCACCTCATGTCTGAACATAAGTATATTTAAAACTTGAAGAAATTGCACAACTGAAACTATACGAGAATTATCCGACTACGTTCGGAACCATGATTTTAATAAAGCGCTTAAATGGATAATTTTCATGATATTTAGTGTCCCTTAGATTAGAATACAAGTATAAAATTGTTTTAAGGACATTTTGACAAAAAAAAATATTTAAATACAATATTTTGGCAAAAATTTAACTTAGAATAATCTTTTTTTCAAAATGTTCTGCTTTTGTGAAAAGTACTTCCATTATAATAATTTTTTGCCTCTATATAGGTCAGACCTCTCTGCAGAGGCTCAACTAGAATTTTTCAAATATATAACTTAGAAGTGTGTTTATCCATATTTTACGATAACAGAGGGGAGCAATTTTAAGAAAAAAACGCCGATAATTATTTCAAATGGTGATAACTCTGAAAAATAATGTGAATTTTTCAAACATTCTAGTTGCGCCTCTGTAGAGAGGTCTGAGCTATATACAGGCAGAATATTATTATAATAGAAGCATTTTTTACAAAAGGAGAACATTTTGAATAAAGGTTATTCTAAGTTAATTTTTTGCCAAAATATTGTATTTAAATAATTTTTTTTGTCAAAATGTCCTTAAAACAATTTTATACATGTATTATTATCTAAGTGACACTAAATGTTATGAAAATTATCCATTTATGCTCATTTTTAAAATCACGGTTCCGAACGTAGTCGAATACCTTAATGAAATATCTGAGGGATATTTCAAAGACAGACAAGATATGTTAGAAAATATATCCGGTCAGCACAAAAAGAAATCAATTCACGAGTCTTAGAAGTACACTTATATATTACAGTGATGTAATTACACTAGTACGAATATGACACTGTGAAATGTCCAGCTATAAATATAAATTGGCACTACAGACTAAAGCTCCCTATTGCGAGAATTGTAGTAACTATTGATATGAATAAATCCAAGGGTTTCAATTGTCAGAAGTATTTGCGATTGTCTCAGTTTACTCAACATTTAGGAATTCACATTGTATCTTAGAAAAAATAACTTTTTCAAATTATTTTCTATAAACAGAGGGTACTATTAAATTAAAAATTATTACTAACAAATAAAATGATAATTTTCAAAGTGTAAATTGAAACTTGAATTTCCTCGAAGTACTTTAACTAGTTCAATTAAAATTGCCTGAATTTGATTTTTTTTTTAAATTTTAGAGTCTGGAATCTTTAAAGTATATGCTGATAACTGATTTTTCTAAAACTGAATTAATTATTTCCGAGAAAATTTGAAACTTTGGCAACTAGCTAATTATATTTAAAATATATTTCACTAAAACAAAAATTAAAATCTCGTATTTCCTGATAATGTAACATTCAATAAGTAGGCTTTTACTTAGTTACAGTTATAAAGAGTTTTTATAAAGATGAATATATGTTAGCTTTTATATCTGAATGATGAATTTTCTAAGAATATTGAGTAAAAAAATCAGTTGATATATTTATTTTTTATATTTATTGCAATTATATTCCGAAATGTGTGGTATTGAGTTAAATCATGTAATTTCCTTGTACCCTTTCGTGAGCCATTTGTTTCTCTTTTGAATTTCTAGCATTTGTTTTTTCATGTTTTATTAACAATTAAACAAAAGAATTTAATGATATATATTTTATTTTTGCCGAATTTTATGTTTACATTTAAATTGTAGGTGTAGGAAGATATCGCAAGGAGCCTTTTTTTCATTGTCATGAAGAAAACTAAATTTAATGGGGTTTATTTGCCATGAAAATATGAGAAGCATATGTTGCGATGCACGAGGGGACATGGCATTCACACAAGTGTAGTGGGTACTCTTTTCTTGTATCTTTCTGCTACATTTTGTATATTGTCTATACTTGGAAACCATCTTTGGCATATGATTTCCCACACTGGTGAATCGCACATCATCCGGAAATACAATCTTCTTTGGCTGCTAGCTAGTAGTACGTCCTTTACTTTTTCTTGAGCAATATCCATCTATTAGCTGATGAGCTAATGCTATACAGAATGTTAGCTGGTATAAACTTCTGTTTCTTTTGTTCTCTTGCCACTGTGTGAAACTATTTATGATTTCAATGTCAATAAGAAAATAAAAGATTAGTCTTTCCATTGTTATAATTGCAAGTCCAATATATTGCAATGGGTTTTGAGCTTCCTAAAGGTGTATTTTGTAAGATGAGGTTTATAGGGTTGGCTTGCAATTTGACGAGGAGTTCATTCAATCCTCTGCATTACCTTCCGCATCAGTTTTTTTGGAAGCACTCGATGGAGGTTGTGGATTCAGCCGCATCTCAAGTACCAAGTGGGAGGAACTATGATAACCTTTGGAAGACGATATGCCGGAGTCATAGGTTTTGAGTGCATAGGTTTTGGACGATGACAGTGAAAGGGGTTGCGGGGACAGCCACACCCAGGAGCCGTTCATTTGAAGATCTCAAATCTTAAACGAGACAATAACTTTTTTCTAGCAAAAGGCTGTGAATAGTAACATTTTCTTTATGAATATAGTTTTTGTTTTATTAATTTAGAATAAAAAAT
>BMAV01000932.1:0-17362 GCA_019973955.1 Trichonephila inaurata madagascariensis | reverse complement strand
CACCTTTTTATATATTTTCACATTTTGATTTTTGAACAAGAAAGCTATTTTCTACACGTTTGCTACGTGATGTACGTAATGTCTCTGGTTTGTTCATTTTAGTATGAATGTTTTTCACGTCATGTTTATTTCATGGTCGAAAGTAAGAAATATAAAAAACGTGACTAGAAACCAAACAAGGGTTTTATAGTTTGTTTGCTCGACCACATTCTCTTTTCTTGGTGTTCTTTTCATCGCCTCAAGCGGAGTGATTTAAGGCGATAGATTTTAGATATAAGGTCAGCAGGAATGAGCTTAGGAAAATACTTTTATAGTTTCCTTTCTACAGCGGAATTTTAGGTATGTCAAAGTTATTTAACAATGAGACAAACAATGTCGTACCTTGTAAAAAAAGATAAGTGTGGCGTTTGTAAAAATAAGAATTTATTTGCTGAATAACGAAACGAGATTGAAATGTATTAAGAACAAAAATAAATACAAAATTCACATATATTTTTGTTCATATATATATATATATATATATATATGTTAATAATTTTACATATAAACTCAAAGTATTTTGAACACAGTTACAAGAATAAAATAAAATTCGTCAGTTAAGTGTTAGATATGTGTTGAAATAAGCGTGATATTCTCTTAAAAATTGCTACAATTTAATACATTCAATAAAAGCAAAAATCTCATAGTGTATGCTTTTATTACAACAGATAGTTTCATTAAGTTAAAAAAAATGTGACAAATAACTTAGATCCAAGTATTTCTAATATATACTAACGTATCTGTTAGTAAAATATGAAAATTTATTTAGAATTTAATGATCCTCAAATATCGTACTTAAAAGATTCGTTTCAAGTTATTGGATTACAAATGGATTACTTACAATATTACAGAAAAAATCATTAAAATAAACTATGAAAAGCATTATTTTGTAAAATGGTCGTTTTATTAAACTCTTGGTTTATCTCCGCGGTGCAGGTATGCTAATCTTCAGAAAAAAATAATTTAACTAACATAACTTTCCCGATAAGTTAACAAACGTTTAGCAAACGTTCTTGGAAATATTTTAATAATCTCTTCACGAATTTTTTTTTAATTTTATGCTGAATTGCTTAAGAATAGATATAGAATATTACTACTTATTTTAAATTTATAAAAAAAATTTACACGATGTAGAATTCCCGTAATAAGAAAAAATATTATGAGAAATGATGTCATTTGTAGAATATTTCTACCAATGAATATAATTTCTTATATTTATATAATGGAAAATAAATGTACAAGTAAAACGAATCAAAAGCATCAGTTTAACATGATTTGTAACTAATATTTACAGAGTTAAAAATGATTTCGATTGATTGTCAGATAAAAATTTATTTTCTAATCAATTTTAAAACAAATATTTTATATTTACAGTTCAATTAATATGACATAAAATTTGGAACTTTGAATTTTAAATTTAATGTATTGTATATATCTGGCTCTTTTTTTATCACATCTTTTGGAGATTTTCTTCTATTCATCAATTTTATTCCATATACAGTTAATTCATATTATGTTATACCCATATGAATAGGCAAAGAATTGAAATGTAGGGCATTTTATACATGATAATTCTATATATGACACTTCTTCATAATTGTCGAAATGAGAGAATATAATTGAAATGAAATGCAAATTAAAGGGAGAATTATTGAGTTGATCTTTGGTGGTGGAGGGGGTGTCAGCAGGCGAAATTGATTTTTAACTTAACTTAGTGATGCATCAGTATACGTGACCTTGGGCCCTGAGCTGAATGACAAGATGTTCCACTCAGGTGGTCAGTCTGACGTGAAACTCCGTGTTAAGTTCTCAAGCAAGCCTGGTACTTATTTATCGACCCACTGAAGGTATGGAAGGCTGAGTCAACCTTGCCAAGCCCATTGCTCGAACCTAGGACCTGTGGTGGGAAAGCGCGATATTCTAAACCACTCCTACACTGGAATTCGTTAATTTCTTTTTTTTTTTTAGGTTTAATTGCTGAAGCTGATTAAAATAGTTGGACATGCCAAGACTTAATTGTGATTTAGACATCTATGAAAAAAAATTACAACGTAGTGTTTCTCTGTTATGTTTAATTTTCCCCAGTTTCAGTCAATTTGTGGAAAAAAGGCAGACAAGTCTACGCTCATTTGTTTTCAATAGCCCATTAAAAAAATGTTTTCTGTTGAATAAATTTTATTTTATATTACTATGAGGAATATTTTAATAGACAAAAAAAGAGTGGTTTAAAGTAATGATTACTTCTATTTGCAACATTTCGATTTTATTTTTTTTTTATAATTTTGAAATATATCTGCTTGTGATTACAACTATTTATAAACTCACTTCAAAAATTATATTTCAATAGTCCCGAACCAATGATACTGTGCCATTATTATTTAATTCGATGTGGAATTAATAATTTTTTTGCAAATCTAATAAAATCATTGAACTTTTTCAGATTCAAATAACTAAAGTGCAAAGGAGTTTGAATTATCAGTACTAAAGATTTTAAACTGCAAAATCTTTCATAAATAAAGCAGCTGTTCAAGCATATTGAATTTCAAACGATTGTCGAGTTTCATTAAAAATCAATAAATGCGGTGACTGTGAAAAATATATTTTTTTTATTACCTGAAAAATAAGAATCTAAAATGCCACCTACAATCCACTGATAACAAATGCTGCTTGTCAGACAGCGAGTTGTAAGAGACCAAGTGTACCGCAAATGCGTTTTTAATTCCGGTTTCTAACTGAGAATGGAAAATCAATTTTCTAGATCGCTTTTCTCTCGACCTCCAAATCCCCTGTAAGTAAATCACTATTTTAACTCGAATTCTCATTTTATTATTATTACTTTTAAAGCATCTCATATTAGAAAAAAATATATATATGTGACATGCAATTTTTAATGCTTTTGTAAATTCTAGTAAGATTTCGCAAATTGAAGGATTTATCTCAAAAGCTTGTATAAACCGTAAAAAAATGTCATTAAAATTATAATTCTTGATAGAAGAAGAAAATATGCTTACTATAAATAATCTGCTGAAACACAAGACATTACCTCATTGTGTAATCATTTTTTCTTCTACTTTTCGGGAAGGAAAAATTCCTTATTTATATTATTAAATATAAAGCAATTTTCCTTTCTATATATGTTGTTGGATTATTTTTTTGTGTGTTTGCTTGAAACTATTTATTTATTAATTAAATTTAATTGTTTCAATCAAATAGTATAATAAAAAATATAACATTCTCAGAAATTAAGCCGTTTTAGGTGGGATTCGAACCCGTGACCTTTGCACTACAGGGACACGACGCGAACCGTTTTCCTTTCTATATATGTTGTTGGACTATTATTTTTGTTATTATTTATTCATTTTTTAATTAATTAATGAACTAATATTTGAAAAGATGTATTCACATTAAGTGTCATCCACTGCAAGTTTAAAAAATGTATTTGAACCCGAATGGATGAATAGGATGTACTTTATCAACGTGATTGAAAATTTCAATAGTAGGAATTGTTAAAAAGTATATTGTAAGTGCTGCTTTTGTAAACGGAAGGAAAAATTTATAAAAGTAGGGAAAGCCCGTGCAACACCGGGCCATGCAGCTAGTATAACTAAATTGCTTGTTAATATCCACTATAATCTCTCTTCGTGAGAGACATCTAAATATAGTTATATTATCCCAATTTAGGTTTAAAAAATTTAAAAAAAACACACATTGATTTCAAACAAATATTATCTATAAGTTAACTGATTTGAGAGACAGAAATGAAATTATGGATATAAGGAATCTCACAAAAAATAACAATAGTTATTTTTTTTTCATTTTTATATTACAATTCTAAGTATACTTTTCATTTATAAAGACTTTAATGTTTATTTTTCCATCTCTAATTCATTGAATTTTTCCTGGGAATTTCTCACATAAGAAATACATGGAAATCACAAATTCCGATGCATTATCTGTAACTCTTTCGCTGCCGACGAAAATTACATGATTCGCTCCCCAGTGGCACTGTTTTTCCCACAAGCATTCGGTATGTTGGGGGAAATGAAAAGGCATACATAACACGCATAACTGCAAGATTATTATATTACATACAAAGCATTCGGAATAGTTTGAATGAGGCCAACACAAAGCAAAGGATAGGAAATGCGTACCGCGGACTCGTTACTTGCATGTCATGAGTTCCCCAGCCTAGTGCCACTGAAACTCTCTTGGTAAAGATGGTCGATGCATGCTAAATTTGTAGAGGCTCAATGACCCCCCATTGTGGTAGTGATGAGTGATGTGCTAGCTGAGGTGTGGTCCTCGTCACTTGACCGAGGTTCAAAATTAGAAGAGCTATCGCCAATTGTACTTGTATTGCTTTATAGTGCGATATTAATATAACTTTAATTCTTACTGTTGGAAAGGTAAATTATACACCCGTGGCGGTAAATGGTTAAAAGAACATTCGTTGAACCAACAAATATTTTAACAAGTAAGAAAAAAAAAACCCTCACAATGGTTCTGGATAATGCATAAAAAATTAATTTACATATATATTACTTTAACCTACTTTGAGACTAACTCTGGCAAGCCTTAGTTTAGATCCAGGTTTCGTCTTTTTCGCTACTTTGGACAAGGTGATTTCTTCCCATTTTATTTTCCAAGTCGTTGATGACAGTTGAACTTCATCACGGTAATGTGTACAATGTAAATATAAAAAGGGTAGTGTTAATAATCGTAATATAATATCGGTATCACTGTAGCAGATATAATCGAAATCATAAGAATAACAATTAGCGACTTTAAAATTAGTATTATCAACATTGGTAGATATAATTAACGTTTATCAATTTAGTACATAGTATGCATTTCTATTATTATTAAAGTAGATGTGATTTGTAAGACTTCAGTGTTATCAACTTTATTACCACTCTCTCTATATAAAATAATATTCGTGAGGGTGTAATAAATGTATTGCGCATACTATTGTGACAATGCAACGTTCAAGATTACTCACCAAGTTGACAATCCTGATTTCGCTTGTATCACACTCGCTGATTTTTCCCCCTCCAATGGGACTGAATTTTAGCTACTTAGCCTTTTCAAACACGACAAGTCTCCAAACGTGAGAGTCATTTCATAGTGGCACCATCCATTGGAGGCCTCGTTACCAAATTTGGACGCTTGAATTAATTTTTTAATTCAATCTCTCGTCGGATGCTAAAAATATTGCCTTGATTTAATTTTGCCGGAAGTACCAGAGCAAAATTGATACTCAAGATATCTTTTAAATTCCACATAATCACATGACATGTAGCATTTTTGTGTTCAGTCTCCAACGGATCATACAAAATACACCCATTGAATATAAGTCGAAATTATTTGAATCAATATAAGGTAATTCAGGGGAAGATGCCAGTTTGTCAAACATACTTTTATGCGTTGATCGATAGCAATTTTGAGTCACTTGTGTTAGGAGTATGGTCCGATACTCCTAACACATTTAAAGTGGTGAGTACAAGTTTTATAATATTCCGTTCATCATATCTAAAGTCTATAAACGCACTTGTTATTTTAAATAAGATATTAGCAATACAAGTGAGTTACGCATAAGCGTGTGTGGCATTTTCCCTCTATACTTGGGGGAAGACGCCACATGATTAAAAAAATAAATTAAATGAACTTTTTTTTAGTTTTCAAATTTTTAACACGGTATAGTATTGTATAAAATATAAATGCAATTAATAATTATTATTATAATTAGTAATACTTAAATGCAATTAATGGTAACTGATCTATTACCATCGGGTGCCTCCACCAGCACAGAACATGGGAGTACAGCCTTATTCCTCTGGTCAGAAAACGCAAACCAACTGGGCATATAAAAATAGCTTCAGAAGTCTTAACTGAATCAAAGAGATCAACTATGCGAGAGAAAAGGCGGGTAAGGTCAAAACAAATAACAAGCAACCTTCGAAGAAACAGAAGAAAGAGACGTGTCAGTTTGTCATCCTCAAGTGAAGAAATTCCACTAGGGACTAGTGGTGACAGTTTCGATGAGGATAATAATGACGATTTTTGCAGGTCCCAAGTGTGACTGGATTCAGTGCATTGAAAGCAGCAAAGGGTTGCTCGAAGATTGCAATGACAATCATTTGCACGGAGTGAAATGTTGTGTAGGCTATCATTCGAACCTGTACTGTATTTATTTTCAGCAAGCTTATTATGAAAGAATTTAATTTTTTTATGTGTTTTGTTTTTCTCAGTTATTGTTACTTCATATTTAATTCTGTATAATGTTTACCTTATTCTTTTTTTTACTGTAGTGTCGTTGTATCTTACTCTATGACTGGTGGCATCTTCCCTAATATATGGGGGAATTAATTTTTTTTTCAATTAAATTAATTTTTTTTCAATTAAATTAATTTATTTCCATACTAAGAAGATAATTAACTTGTACACATAACCAATTAAATATTGAAAAATAAAGTCTATTTTTTCATGGTCTTGTCATTTCAATTTTCAATGTACTAATCGTAAAATACTTAAATCCTTGAAAAATCTGTCATCTCCCGTTATATTTTATATATATCAACAAATATCGACTTTATCTTTATAAAATCTTTAATCTTAATCTTTAATCTTTAAATGCATTCATTATAATAGTTTTCTTTTGTTTTATTTGTTCAGATACTAATGACAATGCTGATAAAATAAAGTCTACTAATTCAGTTTAACCAATGGGACCCTAGAGATTCTCTCTTTTATTTTTAAAGTACCACATTCTTTAGGACATTAATTAACATTGTATTGCTCTGATTCAAATGAAAGTGCTACTTAGGTGTAGGTATGAATAAACAATCAATGCAACCACAGTTAGGCATTTACTTCTAAAATATACCACCTTCTTTCAATAATTTCATGATTTTATTGTAGAAATTGCTAAATAAAGCGTTTGTTAGATGTAAATCATAAATGTTACCATATAGATCGGGCTTTATTTCTATTATACCGCATTTTTTATATAATTACAGCATTTAATTTATTGCCCAGATACTAATTGCTGAGCTGATTGGATAAAATCCACACTTAATTTATTTAATGACACCCTAGATAACTTTACGTTTTTAAAGTTCCTCTATCGAGAACACTACTTTAGTGCTTAGATTAGATTAAAATGTAACATCTGAATGGTGGAAGGCTCAGTAAATTTAATCAATGTAACAATAGTCAATCCTATTTCCTTTTGAAATACCGTCTTCTTTCAATAGTTTAATAATTTTACTGCTTTAATTGCTCAACAAAGCGTTGGTAGGAGGCACAGGACACAATTACTTTATTCAATATCTTGTATTTATTTTTATTTTTTAAGAACCGCTTTCTTTAATTAATTAAATTTGTTTGCCCAGATTTTGATAACAAAG
Source organism: Trichonephila inaurata madagascariensis (assembly GCA_019973955.1). Classification (NCBI taxonomy): domain Eukaryota; kingdom Metazoa; phylum Arthropoda; class Arachnida; order Araneae; family Nephilidae; genus Trichonephila; species Trichonephila inaurata. The sequence goes on along the minus strand of BMAV01000932.1, from coordinate 9,917 downwards.
CTGATTGGATGTGAGTCACAACTAATTTAACCAATGTGATTATAATTAGGCCATTCTATTAAAAGTACATCTATTTTTAAGGGATTTAATGATTTTATTGCTGAAATTGGACAACAAGCGTTGGTTCGATGTAAATCTCTGTATTTTAACCAATATCATAGTACGTTGGTTGTATTTTTAAAAAGTACCACCTTCTCTTAGACGATCTTACAATTTATTTATCTCATTCGATGTAAGGCACAATTATTTTAACCAATATTTTCATAGATTGACTTTCATTTTTTAACGTACCCCCTTTTTTACAGCATTACTTAAATTTTATTGGTCTGTTCTGCTGAAAGCACTGATTGGACATACATATTACAGTTAATTTATTCAACGTAACCAATGTAGTTCGACTTTCAAACTTTAAGTACCGCCTTCTTTCGAGGAGTCTCTACATTATTTTTCAGATTTTATTGAATGTGACCAGTCATAAAGTTTTTCCCTATGTTGCTTTTTTCACGTGAAGTTATTTACATCATGAATCAACTAATTGGAGTGGTTGGTAATTTTATGTGTTTTTAATTGATGACGTTAGACTAGTGCTTCTCACCCTTTCAATATTTGCGACCAAATTTTCGATCATTACTTTTACCACCGTCTCCCATATTTTAATAATATATTGAATGCAAAATTGATGTTCTTTGATGATAAAACTACAATATAACCTTAAATGGAAACCGTACAAATTATCGCGATAATTATTAAACTTTTTATGTGTTACTTAGATACAGATATTTTAAGTAAATTGCTTTAAGCATTGCGTTGATTTTCTTGTCTGCATTTATAAGTGTATTACATTTGTGTAAATGCGTATTTTATTTTTTATGATGTCCGAACGTATTATGTGTAAATTAAAGTACTTTAAGTAAATTAGTAAATTAACAATTTTTTTAAAAATAATCTTTTACTTTCATCTTTTCGATAAGATCGCACCTTTCACGTAGGATTATCATGCTTCCCTAGGGTGGTGCGACCCACAGTTTGAGAATCGCTGCTCTACGTAGTACATAAGGCGAAATCTTGTGTCAAAGTTCTTATTGGCGTAGTCTTAAATGTCTGACACTTTCTTGCAATTCCTACGCATTGTGGGATTATATCATAGAAACAAGAATTAATTTTCCACGTGGAACCACAAATGTCTCATTCAATTCGTGTTAGGTGAATTCAGATTCCAAGATTTTAAAGTGACTTGAATAATTCTGCAACTCCATTATGACATTATTCATTATCCTGTGGTAAACGTCATCAACCTCTGGAATACTGTTGTCATGAAATAATGCACCAATATCTACAAATTCACAAATGTCAAGAATTTTTCTTCGATGATATGGGTTATAATGTAATTCATGCAGCATCTCTTACATTATTATACCTATACAATTGCCTTTCATTTTGTAAAATGTGCAAATGGTAGGGATTTTGTTGGAAACCGGCATATTTTCCTTCGTCCGTCAATGATATTCATCGATACAGGTGACTTCCTTCTATCTTTATACGGTCTAGGGCTGATTTTCCATTACCTATTGCAGGAGTTGTTGGCAATGATATGCAATCTCGAAAGTACGCCGATGAAGTACTATTGTGTATGGCAGTGTACACTATGTTCAGGCAAACCCTCTAGTGCCCCTTCCAAATTTGATGTTCCCATATGCCGAATCATAACAATTGACCTTTATCAAATAGTGTCATAAAAATGTTGTGTTTCTCATTACGTAATGAACTAAATTCATGTGACGTCATAGTCACATGATAACTGAGTCACATGTTTTCCGCCAATCAGTTCATAAATTAATGCGACGTCATAATTATATCATAAATATAATCACGCGTTTCCAGCTAATTAGTTCATGTGCTTCACTGTTGCCAACTTCTCTTTTTGCTGGAACTTTCTTTTAGAAAGTACATATTTGTCAACGATATAATAATGCACATAGTTTTAAAAAAATGCACTTAATTTAAAATGATTCGTACAATGTAAGTATTTTTTTTTAATTTTAAAAATTGTTTGAAGAATTTTAACATGTGAACTCTTTACCCAATAATCAAATTTTAAATGTTATCTAAACTTTACAAGTTGAACAACTAGTGTGTTTATTTTTAATCAATGAAAACACGTGAATGCAATTATCATGTGACCATCATGAATTTAGTCCATTAAACAGTTTACTTTTTGTTAAAACCCGCGTATTGGGTGTTTGATATATATAATTTGTGACCGTAAAAATGCAATAACATAGAGTGGTTGGAAAATTATGCGCTTTTCATGTTTGGCACATCTTGACAAGAAATGTAAATTATGTTAAATGCGCAGCTCTCCTGTATATTTTGAAGGAAATATAGGAGTATGAAACTGTATTATAAGCAATGTCGTCCCCCTGTGCATATCTATATACTAGCTGGTATACCCGTTCTTAGCACGGGTGAATTGAAAAATTAACCCTTAACTTCGCGCTGTTGCATTTCTGCAACATATGATTTATTTTACTTTAACAGGACTCAATATTTTTTTTAATTACGTAAAAAGCACTTTTCTGAGAACAAAAAGACTACTGCAATGAAATACATACTAATTTTGTCACTAGATGGAAGTACATTTTTTCCAGAGAAATCACAAAAACTATAAAAATATATGATGCCTCAAGAACTGTGTTTTTGCTATAAAAATAATCTATTATATTTAATGCTTTCTCTTGTTTATTGACGAACTAAATTACCAGGTAAGAAATTCAAACATTTTATAATGAATAATAAAATCCTCATATAAAAAAAAGTTTTGTAATTTACAGCTTTACTGCGCAATGTTGCACTTCTGCAACAAACTAAAAAATGACTGAAATTCAATTTAAAGTTGCTTAATTTTTTTCATATTTTTCCCTTTTATAATTACTTGAGAACTATCTGATAGAATTTTTTCATAGAAATTTAAAAAATTGTGAAGTTAAGGGTTAAGCAATACAGATTGAAAAGTAAAGAAGTTTTTAATGAGTTAAAATTATACGTGAATTTCGAATTAAATAAAAAAGGCCTTTGCACATATCAGATGAACAAGAAGTCATATTTGTTAAATTTTAAGTCTGTAGATCTAATAGCTGATGAAAAGGAATTTTTTTTATTACTTATAACTCCCCGTAACTCTTTTGTGAGTCGATTTTTGAAAACACCTTCCTAATCTTATCTGTGCTCAGCAAAAATAACACATTGTTACAAATTTTGTGTAAAGAACGCTTAAAATAGTGCAAATAATTTATATCTGGATAAGACATTAATATTTTTTTCTGTAGTATTTATTTTATGTTAAAATTGTAACATGCGTAAGCAACGCCGCTCCATACATTATAATCACGATTCAATGGCAACATAGCGAAACATTGGTGATAGAGACAAGTTGGCATCATTTTTGGCGACCATTTTGGCAACTGGGTGATTGATTGAACGGTGCAGAAGTTGATATACTGTAGCGTCATCTGGTGGTAAGTTGCAACAAAGAGGATAGCACAGAACCCTTCTCCACAAAAAAATATATATACATACCAATTTTCATAGTGATCATTTAAACGGTGTTGTAGTGAAGTGAAGTCGTATATATACAAACATCCATGTATATATATATAGAGAGAGAGATAGATAGATATACATAAACACAAAAAAAAATAAATAATTTTCTTTTTCGTAATAGTAAAGTAATAGTTATATATAACCATATATTTAAACTATAAAAGAGATATTTATAGTACTGCGTACTGTAACTGTTTTTACATTAGTTGAAGAAATGTGTCGGAGGAATAGCTATTTTTTTTAATTTCTCATACGTAACCAGTAACGTTTCTTAAATATAGCTTATTTGAATATAAATGAAAAATGTCCCGAGGTCTTAAAATTAAATTTGTAAATCTCTACATATTTTTATAAAAAAACTTCATTGTTTCATCTTATTTTTTCTTCTTAAACATTGAAGAAAATATCTTAGACTTTTAGTAATAATATAAAATACATACTTTCTGTCAAAATATTTTCTGCATTTCATTTTTAGCTGTCAGCCATATATTGGTAAATCTTATACTTTTTCATGAGTTGAAAGCAATATGATGTTCAAATATATGTGTTATGTTTCCAACTCTTTGAATAATGTATTTCTATTTTTAACCATTATCTATATCACTGAGCATGTGTTTCCCAACAAGATTTATAAATAGAAAAAAAAAAAAAAAACGTGATAGACATTCTAATGTAAGATTTAAAAATATTGGTAAATGTTTTGATAAGTTTTTTCGGAATTAATTCTTAAGTGAAGTATACCTTAATCACATTATCACTTAATGACATTTTATGAATTTTATAAGATAGCTACAAATTTTCATTTTGGGATTATACGAAAGCATTTTGCATCAGAATGTCTGATATTTATTTATACATACGTAATTATTTCATTCCTTAATATTAATGTGTGCATCATCAATAAATTAAAACTTTGTAATCTTGATTTAAAACTGATTGTTTCCATGAAATTAGATATTTAAAAGTGCAAATAAGAAGTAGGTAAACATTTTGTCGCTAGGCAACTTGACAGAGAAAGCACAGCCTATATTAATCACATAATTCATTTATTCTCCCTTAACAATAAACGTTTGCGTCTAGTATAAATATTTGAATATTTATTCAAGCTTTTTAATTAAATTTGCCTTACATATTTCAGCTTTATTTTAAACGATATGTTTGAACAAAATTTTCAAGGTTAATATTTGTGTTAGAATACTTATCTTTACAAATTTGAAATACGCAAATGAGCTATTAAAGTAGTTTTACAATTAATCTTCCGAAGTAAGAATGTAATAAAAATTAATTAATGAAACAAGTATACTGGCAGAAAAAGCATTTTTTTAAAGTGATTAGATTATTTGACCCAAGAAAAAATATTAAAAATGCAAATCAGTCATTAACCAAACAAGAGAAGACAGTTGCTGAATCTTATTATATGCCATTTTATTCTATTGATTGGTTAAAAATACACTTAAGAATATTTTGCTAAAGGCAGAGCAAAAAAAAAAAAACAAAAAAAAAAATTAAACAAATTGTCTTCTTATTAACTCTTTGTTTTTTTAATTCCACTAGTGCTCTTATAAATTAAAAGAAAAGGAAGTGCTTGGTATATTGAATATCATTATTCTTTAATAAGCTTTATTCTTAGTCGATCCGCTGTTTTCCGAGTACTTAATAAAAGTCATATAGATCCTATATTTTCTATGAGAAAGAACATATTAGTGCCCGATTTTGTGCAATACTTATCTACAGCTGACTTACCTTTAAAATAAATTACCAAATGTAATAAAACGTATAGTTGATCAAACTCTTTATTTCTAATACTGAGATTTTGAAATAAAATAACTTAGGATATTGGGAATGAAATGTGATAATCTGTTCTATAATATTCTGAAATAGTGTTCGAACGAATAAAACTACATAATAAATTTAAAACAAAATCATTTTTTATTCAACAGCTAAAAATACGATTTGGGGTTTATTAAGCTCCTATCAGTAGGAGATTTTAAAACTCTGGCAAACAGATGTTTGAAAATATTTTTGATTCTTGACTTGAAATAATTCTTTTTTTTTACTTTATGCAGAGAGGAATATACTGACATTTACAACCTACTGCATAAGAGAGAGGTATGTTTTCACAGTTTCCAAACAGTGCAAAACATTATAAAATATAAGTTTTGATAAGAGTTTCGTTATCAGTTTCTGCATTAAAATCACTTTTCATTGGCTTTGATAAATCAACAGTTTCATGAACTTAAGTTGCAGAGATAGGCAGTCCACCATTAAATGTAACATGATTGTTAAAATATTAAAATATTCCCATATGCTGTGGAATGGGATGAGATAAGACAGGAAATTCCTATATTATTCAAGACTCCCACGATAGGCTACTCTCATGACTCATCTGCACCTGTGAAATGTAATAATAGTCTTCAAACTTTCCATTGAAATTTGTTGCGTGCAAAAAGTCTTTTTTCTGTTACAGACAATAACAATATGACATTTGAAAAAAATATCCGTTTTTTTCTAATACAAACTAATAAAAATGCTTCTAAATGTTAAAACAATTCATTAATTCGGGGTTTATTATTCATTAAATAGGGGGCATTGCCTTCATCTTTATCGGGAAAAATAAAAAAAAATCATTAAATAGGGGTTCATTAAATCGGGCCCTGACATTACATATACACTCGTAGACCAAAAAATTACCGCACCAAGAACTAATTGCGGGATCGTGATGAAACTTAGCATGAAAGTACAGGTTGGGGAGATATGCGAATGATTAGAAATGCAGAGTGATTTCTCATTACGTATAGCCGGTAGCCAGATTTTAACGTCATTTTCCGTGGAGTATAAAACAGGTAATCAAAGCTTGCTTGAGTGTGTTGAATGGTTTACAAAAGAAGAGCAGAGGTAGACATGCCATTACGCCATTTTCGAAGACAATAAGAGCAGTTGTCGCAATTTGAGAGGTGGAGAATCATCGGCATGATGGAAGCTGGGTGCTCGGCTAGGCGAGTAGCTCGTCAATTAGGCCACTCTGATTAGGTTATGAGGAGGTGTTGATATCAGTGGATTCGAGAGATGTCATCCACACGAAGACCAGGCTCCGGACGCCCTCGACAGACCAGCCGTCAAGAAGACCGCCACATCATAAGAAATGCACACGTACAGCCAATTGCTTCATCGGCCATCCAGGCACAGGTAGCACCTTTTCAAGGGGCCCATATATATGTATATATATATATTTCATATATATATATATATGAAAGAAATTTGTATAATATATCAAAAACCAGAAATAATTGGTAATGAACAATACAAGAAATAACGTAATAAAAATATAAAAGTTAAACATGAAGATCGAATTTATAGAAAAATACAAAAAAGGAACTATAAAAAAGAACCTAGCGAGTCAGAAAGGAATTTTGGATTTAGGACCGAATAAGTGGGGTTAAACTGTACTACATACATATATATATATATATATATATATATATGGTGTCAGCCGCTATTTCCAAACCACTTCACTAATTCTTATGCTCGTGCTAGTGTGTGTTCTAGGAGAATGCCAGTCGTTAGACACTCAACGAGCCAGAAGAAAGACGACGTAGAACGAAACAGGTTGTAAAGACAAGACGACATATTGAAAAAGACGATGACGCATCGGGTGACACTAAGACGTTAAAGACGTGACGAACTGATTTCTGAGCCGTTTGCAAATAATTGTAAATAAGTACGAGTAACTGAAATCATAATTAATAATAAATGTGTTGCCATCCCGTATCAGTATTCTACACTCAGAAGTGGGATTCAACATTAAAGGTACGTGCATTCTTTTGAAAATGATTTTAAATAATATAAAACTTATCAGCATTACATTAAAGAACTTTTACAACAGAATAAATAAAACTGCTCTACAAACTAATATATGATGATGACGAGTTCAATTGTAAAAGATTGCGTAACTTTTGTAGTTTTATTTTCACGATTGAGAGTGAGGAATTCTCTATTAAACTAAAATATATACAGATAATATATATATATATATATATATATATATATATATATATATATATATATATATTATCTGTATATATTTTAGTTTAATAGAGAATTCCTCACTCTCAATCGTGAAAATAAAACTACAAAAGTTACGCAATCTTTTACAATTGAACTCGTCATCATCATATATTAGTTTGTAGAGCAGTTTTATTTATTCTGTTGTAAAAGTTCTTTAATGTAATGCTGATAAGTTTTATATTATTTAAAATCATTTTCAAAAGAATGCACGTACCTTTAATGTTGAATCCCACTTCTGAGTGTGAGGCGCTGATCAGGGATGGCAACACATTTATTATTAATTATGATTTCAATTACTCGTACCTATTTACAATAATTTGCAAACGGTTCAGAGTTCAGTTTGTCACGTCTTTAACGTCTTAGTGTCACCCGAGGCGTCATCGTCTTTTCCAATATGTCGTCTTATCTGTACCACCTGCGTCGTTCTACGTCGTCTCTCTTCTGGCTCGTCGAGTGTCTAACGACTGGCTGGCTCCTAGAACACTCACTAGCATGCGCATAAGAATTAGTGAAGTGGTTTGGAAATAGCGGCTGACACCATATATATATATATATGTATATATATAGTTTAACCCCACTTATTCGGTCCTAAGTCTGAAATTGCTTTATGACTCGTTAGGTTCTTTTTTATAGTTCCTTTTTTTCATTTTTCTTTAAATTAGATCTTCATGTTTAGCTTTTATATTTTTTTTTACGTTATTTCTTGTTATGTTCATTATCTATTATTTCTGGTTTTTGATATATTGTACAAATTTCTTTCATATATATATATATATATATATGTATATATGGTCCCATTGAAAAGGTGCTTCCTATGCCTGGATGGCCGATGAAGCAATTGGCTGTACGTGTGCATTTCTTACGATGTGGCGATTTTTTTGACGACTGGTCTGTTGAGGGCGACCTGAGCCTGGTCTTCGTGTAAATGACATCTCTCAAATCCACTGATCCCATTACCTCCTCACAACACAATCAGAGTGGCCTAATTGACGAGCTACTCGCTTAGCCGACCACCTAGTTTCCATCAAGCCGATGATTCTCCCCCTCTCAAATTGAGACAACTGCTCGCATTGTCTTCGAAAATGGCGTAGTGACATGTCTACCTCTGCTCTTCTTTTGAAAGCGATTCTACACTTTCAAACAAATTTTGATTACCTGTTTTATACTCCACGAAGAACGACGTTAAACACCCGCTACCGGCTATACGTAATAAGAACTCCCTCTGCATTTCTAATCATTTGCATATCTCTCCAACATGTACTTTCATGCCAAGTTTCGTTACGATCCCGCAATTATTTCTTGGTACACTAATTTTTTGGTTCACCAGTGCATGTGTAATGTCAGGGCCCGATTTAATAAACCCCTATTTAAGTAATTTTTTTTCATTTTCCCCGATAAAGATGAAGGCAAGGTTCCCTATTTAACGAATAATAAAACCCGAATTAATGAATTGTTTTAACATTTAGAAGTATATTTTTTTTAGTTTGTATTAGAAAAAAATGGATATATTTTTCAAATGTCATATTGTTATTGTCTGTAACAGAAAAAAGACTTCTTGCACGCAACAAATTTCAATGGAAAGTGTGAAGACCATTATTAGACTTCACAGGTGCAGATGAGTCATGAGAGTAGCCTATCGTGGTAGTCTTGAATAAGATAAGAATTTCCTGTCTTATCTCTTCCCATAACACAGCATATGGGAATATTTTAATATTTTAACAATTATGTTACATTTAATGGGGCACTACCTACCTCTGCAACTGAAGTTTAGGAAACTGTTGATTTATCAAAGCCAATGAATAGTGATTTTAATGCAGAAACTAAAAACGAAACTCTTATCAAAACTGTTATATTTTACAATGCTTTATACTGTTTGGAAACTGTGAAAACATACCTCTCTCTTATGCAGTAGGTTGTAAATGTCAGTATATTCATCTCTGCATAAAGTAAAAAAAGAATTATTTCAAGTCAAGAATCAAAAATATTTTCAAACATATGTTTGCCAGAGTTTTAAGGTATCCGACTACGTTCGGAACCGTGATTTTAAAAAAGCGCATACATGGATAATTTTCATGATATTTAGTGTCAATTAGATTAGAATATATGTATAAAATTGTTTTAAGGACATTTTGACAAAAAAATTTATTTAAATACAATATTTCGGCAAAAAAGTAACTTAGAATAATTTTGTTTCCAAATATTCTCCTTTTGTGAAAAATGCTTCTATTATAATAATATTTTGCCTGTATATA
>BMAV01000931.1:406639-504617 GCA_019973955.1 Trichonephila inaurata madagascariensis | reverse complement strand
TGCTTTTTTCATCTGTATATTTTTTATAATAAGAACAATATTTTTTTTTTGGTTATTGATAAACATTCATATATTTAAAATTTATGGTTTAGCGAACCCAATTTTAGTTTTTTTAAAAAAATTTAGCTCTCAAATTGTAAGACCCGAGAGACCAGTGAGAGGAGGGGATTTTGGGGATATTCCATTTGTGGTTAGATCATATCAATTTAGAGGTCGGCAATTTAATCAAAACAGTATTCACATCAAGCCATCTATTTTTTTAAAAAAACCCCGACATGAATTTTTCCGCCAGAGGCCCCCCAACATTCCCGAGAGAAGTCTTTTTCCGCGCGCGCATTTTCGCCCGCGCCAGGCGGTAAATCTTAATAGAATAACGAGTTCTATCATTCCCGCGCCAGGGGTGCCCCTATTAGCACCATAATGAATTTATTTAATCTCAATTGCCTCCCTTAAAGTACTTAATATTTTGTTTGTATATAGTTGACCTTTTACAAGGTCAACAGAATTTTAAAATATATAACTTAGAAGTGGGTTTATTCATATTTTACAAACAGAGGGGAAAATTTTTAAGAAAAATGCCGATAATTATTTCAATGAGGGGTAACTTTTAAAATGTGAATTTTTAAAAAATCACATAGTTGAGCCTGTACAGAGGCACAATATAAGGAAAAATATTTTATAATAAAGCACTTTTCCAAAAAAACATTTTAAAAAAAGGTTATTCTGTTAATTTTTGCCGAAATATTGATTCAAAAAATTTTTTTGTCAAAAGTCCTTAAAAAAATTTTTATACATGGATTGTAATCTGGACCCCAAATTCGAAAATTATCCATTTATGCTCTTTTTTAAAATCACGGTTCTGAACGCAGTCGGATACCTTAAATATGTCTTCAAAATACAATACAGTTACACCAAAAAAGGAATATAAAGTGAAAGTCGCACAAACCTGAGAGAAATACACCATAGTAAATAAAATGGAAGTAATTAAACGTTCCTTGAACGTCCCGGTACCATTTGATCTCCGGACTGGTACCGGTTCGCATCCCAGGGGATGAGAATCACTGCTATACTGTTCATGCTACGAGTACCTTAAAATCAAGTAACAAAATTTTCTTATCAAATATAATTTTCGTGCAATTTTTTCAAAAAAATTTTCTCTTGTTAAAAAAAATCTGTAATATTATAATAATTAGAATGTGTAAATCACTATAACTGGAGTTGCTATATAATACATTTTTGTAATCAGTGATGCGAATGTCTCCCATCTTCATCTGTAGGTGACTGTGTATTTTGAAACTGATATTAGAATACACATATTGAATTGGTCGTTTAATTAACATAAAATTTCACTTATTATTTTTTTAAAATTTAAATTATTTAAAGTGGTCTTAGCAACCACGAACCCTTAAGACTACAAAGAGTTTCAGGGGAGTCCCGCCCCCATATGCTTTAGAAGAATATATCTTCTAATAGTATTTAAAGTATAGACAAATATGGTACCCTATTTTTAAGGTATCCGGACGGGGTTTTGGGAGACGATTTTCTAAAAAAAAGATTTTAAATAAGTATTTAATTGTTATTTTTTAAGTACGTATGTTGCAAAACTATAAAAATCCAGCAAAAAGAATTTACTGTTAAATTAGTTTTCAAAACATTGAAAAATCTGAACCAAAATATTACAAAAATTTACTCTTTTGCGAACAACTCTAAAAAAAAGTAGTATATTAAAAAAACAAATGCAATTTTTTCAGGAATACAATTCTTTAATGTTTAACTATGCTGTATACTAAAAAACTCAAGTTTTACAATAAAATTATGAAATACAGGTGCTCAAAATGAAAAAAAAAAAAATTTTTTAAAACTTTTTTTTATATAAAATTACATTAAAAATGGAGCTCTGGAAATCTCTTCTTTTTTGGCCACATTGATCTTGTTTTTGGAAAGATAACTTTAAGTTAAAAAAACCAACTGTAACCTATAAAAAAAGTACTAAAAAAAAAAAGATTTTAAAGAGCTCAAATTTTGAATGAAACCCGAAAAAAAAGATAGCAACTCGTTTAAATGAAAACAAACATTGCAATCAGTTAACCCCCTAAAAAGCGAAATATATCTAGTATTAAAACATTTATAAAGTGAAATACAGTTTACTAAACATGAAAATAATTCGTTAAAATATTTTAAATGTGAATTAAAATCTTATTTTGTGGGTGAAAATCAACCGAAAACTTACACTTCTGGTTTCGGATTTAAATTTCCTGTTTCGATTTGGGCAGCTGTAACTTTCTTTAAAAAATTGAACCAGAGTTAATGGTAAGATATTTTTAGAAAGCTTATTGAACAGGCTATAAAAATAGAAAAAAAAAATAATTTTCGATTTTTTTTTTTTTTTGAAAAAAAATTTTTAACCCACAGTCGGATACGAAGAGAGAGTAAAGAGACAATTTACGACAAATACAGTGTTTTTATTAACAAAAGCGTTTAAACAAAAAAAATTTCCCCAAAAAGCCCTTAATTGTGCTTCCCGTTGTCATCTACTGTTGCAATGCATTTAAATTACTTTTTTTTAAATACTTTTATGTATTTTTTAATTTTTTTACTCTAATTACCAATGTCTAGGCCCATTGAAGTTATCTACAGTCGCATTTCATACACTGTGTTAATTTGTTTTAATATTTTGCTTTTGTTGCCACATACATTGAGAAATATTTTTCACTTAAATATATCGTTCAGAATGGCATTAAAATGTTTTTAACTGCGTGAGAAACTTCTGTGTGTATTCTTCAAATTTGCAGTTGTTAAAATGTTCCTGCTTAAATTTAAATCTGACCGACGAATCTTTTGATATACCGATAGTTGTTCTTTTTCATTCATTGACAAACCTTCTATTTACCCTTTCGTGCTTGGTTCTCTCATCTGGGAAATATTTTTTTACAGATAAGTTTTTAAAAAAAGTTCTCTTTTCAGTCTGGTTTTTTCTGTTTTTTTCCTTTTTTTTCAAAAAGAAAAAAAAGTGCTTCATTGCTTTTTTAAAAAAATTTTTAATACTGTCATTTATAAATCGAATTCATTGCACTTAGTTTTACAAAACATTGTACAAACGAGTGTTCAATTATTTTGGGGAATCCGGCGTGATCAGTAACTGAATATTTACACATTCTGGGTTTTCTCAAATAAAAGAAATACGTTTTACAATGATCGTTTATTACTTTATTATAAAAATAGCAGGAGATTACTAAAAAGAAATTCTCCGGCACCGAATTTATTTTTTAAGTACCTCCCTCCTTCCTCAACGGGATGGGGGACTCTTTGGGAAACACGGTTTTATATACTCTTGTGGTCATATAAACTATCTTTTTTGCATACGTACCTGTAGTTTACTTTTCGAATTTTTATTAGGCCTTTTATTTTTAATTGCATTAATTAAAAGCTGAACTATATAAGCAGAGAATTTTTCGCTCTTAAATCAATCTTAAATCAATCAGAAAATAAATTGTGTGAATGTATGGTCGTTTCAAAGACAGATATTTAGTATGGAATAATTCCTAGTTGAAAGTGAAGAGTTCCGGATCACACAGATTCTTTTCGTGGTCCAGGTGGAATCCTCCGGAGTCTGGAGAAGTTTAAAAAGAGTCTATAACAGTGATGGTGAACGTATGACCTTACATCGAATCAAATACCAATCTAAATACCGATTCCAGTCCAGGCAATTGTTGCGATATTTTTTGCGAGAGCTTGCAACAATATACTATCGCAACCATATTTGCAATATTATACGAGACGAAGCACATGGTTGCCAAATCAGCACGTATGGCACATGCGAAATCGGGATTTCTCTAAATTAGCAAGTTATCTTGAACGCTGGCATTGTTGCGATAGTACGGATAAATTTATTACAGCATCGCGGAAAACATTTTTTTTTTATATAGATAGAGAGAAAAATCGACCATACAATTGAGAATATTAAAAAAAATTTAAAGTATAAGTATCTCTAATGTGTCAAATTTATGTAAAAAACATTTCCAAGTAAACTCTTTCTTTGGCCAACTCATTTTCTACCGCATATCATTGCACATGCGTATATAATGTGACAGTTGACCATAAACTTAACTATTGCCTCTATTTTGGACAGACATAGTGCTGAATACAAAACATTATCTGGGGTCTTTTGGATCCAATCTGGCATAATCTTTGCAGATATAAAATTGTGGAACTCAAACAGTTTTTTGATTAGGTGATATCTGATTATTAACATACTCTCTACAATGATAGCTTTTAAAAGTTACGTAATATTCTCAATGTAAAAGACTGGCAAATAGTGTTTGCGGCCTGACACTCATTCATAGACTGGCAGATATTTTTCAAGGATCTACGGTTGAGGAACAATCATAGATAACCAAACGTATAAAAGCATATATTTCAACGATAATGGTTGGAAGATTTTGAGGGTGTAAGATTAATTGCTTTCTAATTTCTTATTCTGGTATTTTCTTCAATAAACTTTTCTCCCAAATTAAAACTAATATTTTAGAGAATCTTTAATGTCTTTATAATGAAAAAAGTCTGTCCTTTTAATACTTCAGAAACCATAGTGCTCTTCAGTCGAAAATGAATCAAATATATTGACTTCTAATCAAGGACTGTTTTCAGTATTAGCTAAAATGATAAATATTACTCATCAGATAAAATTTTAGTGAGTCGATTTTCATTTTAATTACTTCGATAGTTTTAGGACTTAGCTACATGAATCGAATGAAAATCTTTGCAAGGTGTTCAAAGCCTTCACTCAAAAAGTTAGAAACGTTGTTCCTGACTGCCTTTAGAGACTGTGGTTGCCGAGTGATCATGGTCGCTAACTCGTGGCCGGCATTGTCGAGTCACGCTGGAGTTCTTCTATTCTTGAAGACCCGCTGTGTAGAGGGGTTGATACTTGTTAAATTGTCGAGGTTCAAAGTCCTCTCGTTGGCATGGTGAGGAAATTCGGAAAGGGGAGTGCCAGCCTCGGGTGTTGTCCTCGTCACTTAATAGGATTCAGAAATATGAAGTCCGTCGCCAACAGCCCTCGTGTTGCTTTACAGTACATACTACTTATTTGAACCAGTACTTTGTGGCTGCTGTAGCCTAGTAGTTATGGTATGAACTCGTAGTCGGGATGTCGCAAGTTCGAGCTCCCTAGTGATACTGAATATACATGTGCTTGAAGAGCTTGGTTTTCGCAGACTTTCAAAAGAAGGCCGTGAATTAATTAGCTGAAATTCAATCAGTGATGATGGTCGTATAACCATTTGCCAATATATTTACGTATATTTTAATATTAAATGAGTATTAATTAGAAAAAAAGTTATTTTGATTTTATTTAGAAACAAAAAGTCAGTGACAATCCTTAATCATGAAATAATAATTTTTCAAGAGTATGTATGACTTTTATCTTGAAATTCTGAATGAAGAAAATTCACAAATTTATTCTAAAACGTCTATTTTTAATGTTATAGTTATTAATTCATTATATATTACTATTTTACCCCACCAGTGATGATTTAGAGAAGAAAATAATGTTTATAAATAATGTTATGCTGAGTAGAATCAACAACGTGTCTTAGTTATAATAAAAATATTTTTCAAAATATTATGTTCAGTTTTTAATCAAAATTGTTATTAACGAAAGAAAATGCTCCAATCATTGTAACAGAAGAATTAAATTACATTAAAATAAAAAAATTTATTAACAGAATTATTATTTATTCGAATTTGAGTTAGCGATAAAAAGATATAAATTTCTTAAAATGGCATTAATGGCTCGCTATCAGTAAGCCTTGTTAGGCTTAGTAATTATAATTCTTTTTCGAACGCAATTTTAATGATAAATTTTCAGTAATTTTAGATATTTTCTAAAATGAAGCATAATTACTTTCCCGTTTTTACTCTTTTAAAATCAAAATTTTCTCATCATTAAAAAGGGAATTTTAATTGCGCCCTTTTTAAGCAGACATTCTATTTGATCAACCAATTTTTCGATAAGATGATGAAATCTTTTCGAGAGATATAACAGCATTTAAGTTGCATGCCTATCGAAGCAAATTATTCACGATCCTATAAATGAGATTCTTATAGCATCCACAGATCTCATTTCCATTTTTTTTAAAAAAGAACCTTTATTTGCAAGTAAGTATAACTTAAGTTACATGCGAATACCTCTAGAAGTTTCAAAAAATGTAACTTTCCCTTTTCTGTTTTCTTTCCCCCTTTTTCTTGATCAGAACCATGATTAAATTTCAGGTTTGTATTAAGTACGAATACAACGCACAAGAGGGTTCTGATTGAAATTCATTTACTTCGATATGTTGCGTTTTTTAAATGGAATAATAATAATAACAAGAAAAAAGAAAAGGAATACTGAAAGCGGAAAAACTCACAAGAGAGAACCGTAGCAATTTATTTTCTTAATTTTTATAATGACTATTCCAGAATAGGACATCAGCTTTGTAAGCGGAAAAAAAGGGGGGAAGAGGGAGGGGAAAGAATTCAAAATGATTACTTAAAAAAAAGGAAAGAAAAGAAAAACAACCTTCTTGTTTTTCTTCAAATCGGAATTCCAATCAATATAATATAAATGGAGAGGAAAATTTAATGATGGAGAGAAACTCGCGGACGGATTGATACTTACGAATGTGAAATGTAAGGGGAGGGGACAAAAAATATAATTTATTGCTTCTTTTTTTCTCTCTCTCTGTATTAATAATGGCAACGGTAGAAGAGCATATTTCGCATCTGGGCCAATTATCATATCTCAGTTGGTGTTTATCGTGGTGCCCTCGTTAAGTCTTTTTTAATTTTGTCTCCGGATGGCAGGCCTTTCGCGACTGCGAACCGCCTCTCTATCCCCATCTTACTCCTCCTACCTACCCCTCAGTTCGGAGAGTGAAATGAAAAGCAAATTACTCTTTTCTGGTCAAATCTCCCCTCTTTTCTCGACTGAGTTTTTTGAAAATTTATAGTGGAGATTTTTGTACGCCAGAGTTATTTCAGGCGTGCAGTAGTACGACTAATGAGTGGGAAGATAATTTAAAATTTTAAGATTTATGCGTGACAAGGTGTTAATTAATTAATTGTCATTAAGGATACTCAACAGGTGTGACTTTAATTGCTGCTATCAGGAGACTATTGAGACGCCCTCTTTTTCATACCCTCCTTCCTTTCATTAGAAGCGTCAAAGGGGTGCTACTTAGGCTTGTTTTGAAGTATTTGCTCCATTAAAATTTTCATTTAGATTTTAGAAAAGTGTACAAAACGTTTTGTGGCTGCTCAGAATGAGTTAAAAAACACGACGGAAGCGTTTTGCAAAATTATCAAGACGAATACCGTTCAGGTTTGAAGTTGTAAAACTAAAATTTCTGATACGAATATATTTTTTATTTCTCATTCGAATGTGTAATTAGAACAACGAACAAACGGTTCAGCTCACCTGCTTTAGAAAGAGTTTATGTAAGAGCAAACGATTTTTCCTAATGCCGACTTTCGCATTGCTGCCATTTTTAAAATAAATATTAAGCTAATAGCATTTAGCAATTAATATCGTTGTGTAATCTTTGTTGTAAAATTGGCAATAAAACGAAATGTAATGAATAAACTTTATGCAAAATATTTCTTTTATTTAATTTTAGAAAACATTTAAAATTAAAATTCATTTTTAAACAAAATTAAATTAAAATGCGTATATATAAAATAGCAACGCAAACTATTTTCTGTTGAGCAAGCTTGCATTACGAACAATAAAACTATTCTATATAATATTTAGAGCTGAAAAATATTTATATGGGAAAAAATATAGTTATCTTCCGGAATTCTATTTTGCTTTTCTAAAAATATTTTTTTCTATGTAAGTTATAACTTGTAATATCAATTTTGATGATTTATTCATTAACATTCTCTTTGACTCGTTTTTTTCCTTTCTTTATCGTGTAGTACAACGTTGAAAACTGTGTTAATACAGCTTGACTTAGAAGTATTGAATAAAATTAATTTCTCCCAAAAATCCAATGTTAATTTATTTATAGTAATTTATACAAATAAAATACGTAAAAAAGCAAGAAAAAATATAAAGATTGTAGCAGCGGGGTAAGCAAACATATTTTATAAAGATAATATTTACAAATTAATATTTATATCATTGGCTTTAGTACTGCTTTTGGTGAACATATTTTGAAATGGTTATACACATAAAACAAACAAAATTGGGAATAGAATTCTATCATTGAAATCAATATTTATAATACGTGTAAATACTACGAAATCCTTCAGTAACTTTTTACGAAAAGTTAGTTAAGAAATACAGTAATCATTTTATACAATAGATTTGGACATTACAAATAAAATAGAAAGTTATTTTTATATTTAAAAGATTCGTAGTAGCTTTTAAAACAAAGATTTAAAAAAACCATTGAAAAGTTTTAAACTATTATGTAATGAAATATTAATTTAAACAATTGTATAGTTCCATGCATTCATGTATTGGATAGAACTAATCTGAAAAAAAAAATTTCATTGCAAAAAATGCAACTATACATATAGATAATTTTCTAAAAATGTATGTGATATTGTGCAAATTCTTTAACTCTTTTGGAAGATTTATTGTGTTTAATATTTAAGACGTATTTTATGATCAGAAATATTTCCTTCAGATTTATAGACGAATGATTAATACTTTAAGCATATTATTCCTTTCATACTTTTTCAAAACCCTCGTTAACATGTTATTGTGTTACTGAGAATTTTATCTAGAACAGTGCTTCCAGAATCTCATTTTCTTTCTCCAGTTTTTCCAATCATTTCCTCTCAATCAATTTCATTTCATGTCCAATTTATTATGAAAATTCCTGCGCCATTTTGTCTTTGTCCCTCTTTGTCACTTGCCGAACACCAATCATTATGTCTTTCGATTTTCAACCATCCAATGGCAATCAAGAACCTTTAAATTCGGGGGAAAAGTAGAGTTTTATTTTTTTAAATTATATTTTTAACTGTTCAGTTTTAGTTTTTTTTTTTTTTGAGTGTTCTTTGGGATGATTTCTTGAAATGATTTTTACGCTATAATGAATGCTAAAAGAAGAAGAAAAAAAGTTAAATGAGGGGAAATTGTGGATTTTTGCCCCTTTTCTTTTGTGAGTAATGAACCAACTTACAATTTTCTCAGGACGAGATAAGGACATCGTGTAAAATTGATTCTTGGATGTTAAAAATACTTTTTATGGGAATAAAAAGACTAAATCATATAATCGGTTTAGTATCAGAAGAGAATTTGCAATTTTAATAATTTTTAAGCCCTTAAAAGCGCACGCGGCTGACATGCGTTTCAAAAAATCTAGTTGTCCTTATAGCCTCGGCTATAGTATTGCTGATTGACACAAATTTTATTAAAATTTCATATATTTACAAGTAATTCACGGACTAAAATTAATAAGAATTTTTCAAAATAGCACTAGCAAATAACACTGCTTTGTCAATGTAGGATTCTGGGTTACTGTGTGACTGGAATGGGAACTATTTGGTATTAATCATTAAATAACAATAAAATTTACCTGTACCAAAATCAGTCTTTCGTAAGCAAAATTAATTTTGTCAATCAAAATTATCCTTCTTTAACAGGGGTGGGACATCTTTTTGGGGAAAGAGTGCCGCATGCGATAAAAAAAAATAAAAAAACCCACGAAAATGGTAAAAGGTGTTATTTTTTTTATAGGCTTATTATGGAATTGTTTTTGCAAATGCTGAATTTATGCGTCTTACTAGAGGACATTTAAAATAATATATAATAAATTGAACAAAGTATAAATTTAGGTTTTTGTTGGTAAATTTCTTTGCAGGTTCAATTGGATAGGTTAGGTATAAAATAAAATAGGTAACTTGAAATTTAATTCTAAACCAGAAATTATTAACAGACAGTACTTGCTTAGTGTGGCTTTAATTTTTACCTAAGTAATATATTATAATTCTCTCTCTCTTTTTTCTATACTGTCTTGAAGATGTTGACAAAATTAGGTTGTTTTAAGTGCATATCAATTAATTTTGAGTGATATTTTGATTTTATTTTATTCATAATAGAAAGTATTTGTTCACAAACATCTGTTGATCCAAACCTACAACAATATCTGATAGCCGAATCGTGTAAATTTTAGAAAATTGCTTATTGATTCAAAAATTTAAAATTCAATATAATTCGAATCACTTACAGTTGAAATAAGTTCCTTATATTTTGCTTTTCAATATGTAGTACTGTGCTGGTCAATAATTTTTGTTTCGGTTTTCAGATGGGTATTAATTAACGTCTTGCAGAGAAATTGAAAAGGCATTTGTAAAAAGATCAGCGTTTTTTATTATCTTAAAAATCATTAAACTAGCACCGAATGAATCCTGCAAAATGGATATTAAATTTTTAAATCTATCATAGTTCGTAGTATTATAAACTTTGGTAGATAGTTCCTGCATTAAAGTGAAATGTGTGAATCCTTTTTGCAAAAGTAAGTTTTTTCAAAAAAGAAGATATGTGATCAAATAGGGTAAGAAAAATACAATCTTTCTCCAGTAATTTGAAATTTAAATTATTTGAATATCCCATAATATTTGTAAAAAAAAGCTAACTCCATAGTCAATCTTCATTCTTAAGTATCCAAACGTAATGGAGGGTCACTGGTTTCTTTCACATACTTTTCAATTCAAAATCTGACGAGTGCAATTCCTTTGGAAAGCCAGTTAGTTTCCTCACCATTAAAGATTGTTCTCTAAGTGATAATTTTTTATTGTATTCAATTGGTTAAGATAATCCGACTGCGTTCGGAACACGTGATTTTAAAATATGGCACATAAATGGATAATTTTCATGATATTTGTGTCACACATGTATAAAAATTGTTTAATAACATTTTGACAAAAATTATTTAAAATACAATATTTCGGCAAAATTAACCCAGAATAACAGCACTTCAAAATGTTCTCCTTTTTTGCGAAAAAATGCTTCTATTATAGTAATATTTTTCCTGTATATAAGCTCACGAACCTCTGTACAGAGGCTCAACTAAATTTTGAAAGGTTTATCCATGGTTTTACATCCAGTGGGTTTATCCATGTTTTACGACAACAGAGGGGGAGCAATTTTAAGAAAAACCGATAATTATTTCAATGGGTTGTAACTCTAAAAATAATGCGAATTTTCAAAACCTGCCGTTTTGAGCACTCTGTACGGAAGAATCTGAGCGAAAACCTATACGAAAGCACAAATATTATTATAATAGAATCCTTTCAAAGAACACGAAAAGGTATTCTAATTTTTGCCATCTTCCGTGACTATATTTTTCTATCTAAGTGAAAACTAAATATCATGAAAATTATCTGCGCACGTCACGGTTCAAGCTGTCAATCGGCGCTCTACTCGCTTTTGTATTAAAAATAGGCTGAGTCTATGCTACCACATCTCAATAGAGCTGTAAAAAAAACTCTTATTATTATTGTATTGTATTTTTTTGAAATCTTTAAATTTTTTAATAAGTTTTCGCGTGTCTCACGATGCAACTCCGCCGTGCAACTCTGTGGCATACGTGCCGAGGTTAGCCCCTTGTTCTACAATATGAACGTATTCCTTCTCAAACCAAATTAAACGCATTTACAAACAGAATTCTGTATTTCGCACCCTAAAACTTAATTTTTTGTGAATGAAATTCAACCTGACGCAAAAGCAAATACATCGAATGATATAACTCATTACATTTAGTTACAAATCACTTCGCTCTCGTATATGGAAGTTATTTAGTGATTTAGTTATGAAAGACTGAAAAAGTAAGAAAATATATTAGAATGATGATACCTAAGGTGGATCCGAATTTATAAAACATAAGTGGTTAGTCATAAAGCTAACTTCTATTGCTTTTATTCATGAAGCACATTTCAATTTTGATAAGAAAAATACTTACAACTTTTGAAAGAAACGTGTTTCCCTTCCTATTTTCTAATTTCTTTTTTATCCTGAAATCAAAAATTAATAAACACGTGTTTTTAAAAATCATATTATTCTGATGTTTTTAATGAACAATTTTTTCAAGTGGTACTTAAATTGTGTTATTTTTAAAAAATTTGTTTTATAATTATTTATTTTAAGAGAAGTAATAATTTTTAAAAAATAGTAAAAGCAATAATTTCACTTGACTGACTGAGATTGCATTTCGTAGCATTCAGACTAAACAATCTACTCGAATTATTAAAAAGAAGAGCAACAACAGACCAATTCGATAAAAGACAAGTTTCTTAAGGATTGCCTCTCTCATAACTTAGGGTGGCACACTAATTCCTTTTTCAGTTCTGCGAGCCCCCTTTTGGAAAAGAACATTCCTAAAACTTTTCATGCGGTTCATTCGTTGAAAATAGCATTCCTTTTTGAATAGCTACCAGTGGGTGGTGGGAAATATGCTTCCCACAAAAAATGGTCTTGAAAATCAAATTAATTTTAGGCGATAAGCTAAACAAATTTCTTATTATAAATCAATCTCGTATATTATAAATCTCTCAAAATATTTTAGCATAATAATACTAGAAAAAAATGGCCCTGTAACGTTCAGATTATGATTAAGTTTACATACAGATTCAGTAAAAAATACTGCATTGAATCACATAGATCTAAAACATTTTTAAAATTCTCATAAAATACTTGGTTAATGTTTTTAAGGTGTAAAGGGAATGATTAAATAAATAAAAACTAAAAGCAGTTCAAGTGCTGTATGGAAATCGTTAAACTCCTCCAAGAAAGAAGCCAAATTAAGAAATCATTTGAAAACCACGATACACAGACATGGCGTCCTTGCAATTATCTTCAAAATTCTGAATGATTTGACCTTGTTACATCAGTCATTTGTTGAATTTCTGACTTCATATGAATTAAAACGTTACACCAATTGATTGATAAAGGGAAAATGTGGAAAATTTTTTTGTGAATATTTCTTCATTCCAGTAGAAACATAGAAAAACAAAAATTATTGATGCGTATTCATTTAAAATTAATTTTATTGATGACATACAAATTGTACAATTACTGGGCAAAATGAGATTCAAATGTAAAAAAAAATTATCCGGACAGTGATGTTTATTGTACATTATTTTTAAAATTGAGAAACGTTCTATAAAAGATACACACTTTTCGCGTTAGTATGTAAAGATGACACCTATGTAGCATTACAGGATAGGTGGTGGAAGTGGGACATATTTTATACCAAATGAAGCTGATTTACTTAAAAAGCTATGAGTAGTATAATAAAATATTCTGCTCTCTAAGGTAAAGAAGTTAGAATATAATATTAATGTAGATCTTCTCTATAGAAAAGTGTTCCTAGTCTATTGGTTTTATTTGAACACTGTTCGTTTGGGTGTTGCACAAAGAACACTTTAAGATGGTGTTGGAGACCTTGAATTAAAAAAAAAAATGAATGTTAACCTTCCAGAGTTTTGATGAGCGGGGTCGCACATGCCTTATTTCCCCTCCCTTTAAATCCGCCCATAGGTGGGGTATTCGATCCAATATGGATGATAATTCAAAAGGAAAAAAAAAAAAAAAGGCAACGAATCAACTCTGTAAAAAAGAATAATAATAGCAATAAAAAAGGAGTTTCTTTAATTCGATTGGGTGCGAGCAAATAAAGAAGTGACACAAGAGGATAAAATCATCGGCTTGATTTTTTCCCACGTTTCATCTCCATCAAAAAACATTTCCAAACAAGACTTTTGTGTCTCGGTGACGGATTCGTCCATGAGAAAAAACACTCGTCGGACAGGTCCCACGGTCCCGCACAAAAAGAGCAAGAATGCATCGAGGCGTGCAGCACAAATTAGGCCCTCTTTCGTCAGGACCTGGGGAGGTCCAGAGGACGGCCCACCCCGTCAACGTCGTCTGATTCGTGTAAACACTCATTGTTGAAGACTACCTGGAGGGTCCTCCAAAGATGGAATGTTGGGTGTGCGAGACGATGTTGATGAATGGCAACATCTCAATCGTGGACAAGCTGTTGCGAGCATTGTAGGGGCGTGTTAAGGGCGACCTTCTTTTTCTGAATCAGTTTTTTTTTTCTTAACAGGTTTTTTGAATGTATCCCTGGATTTCTGGATCAAGACAGATGATTGAATGGAAGTTGTATTGTATGAATTGTTAATCGTTGAATGCTGATTCGCAGTTTTGGGGAACAAGGTTTGAAATGCTATCAATTCTAGAAATAGCAGAATCTGTTATGTATTGAAGTGGCCTTAATTTTTATTAAGTTATTTTGGTCACCGATTTAATGATAATTTAGTGCTCGAAACCCGCGATACGTGTAACGGCAGTTGACAAATCAGAAGCAAAAAGGAGAAGGTGGAATGATAATTAAAAAAGGATTCGAAAATATGATTCATAAGATGTATTTTTTGTCAGAAGTTGTAATATATGAAAATAAAATTGTTCGGTGCGAATATCATTTCATATTTTCAAGCCTATGCTCAAAGGCAAAACTGCATTTTCCGATTGAATATTTTCAATATTCAATAATTTTTTTTAAAACGTGCTTCGGTAATTGGGTCGAAAAAACACACACCAAACCAATGAATCTCTCTCTCTTACCCTTTTTAAATAAATTATTAAAACTAATTTAAAAAAAACATTTATACGGTTGATTAAATTTTTTCTATTATAATTATTCAGTTTTATTTGTTCAGAAAGTTGCAAACACTTGGTTTCAGTTTTTAAATGTCACCATTTGTATTTCAAGAAATCAGTGGGACCTCGGTAATCAAGTGGTCTTGGTCGCTAACTCGTGGCCAACGTTGTCGAGTCGTAGGTTTGAGACCTGGTGCATCTGAAAACCTGCTGTAGTGAGGCTATTGTGCGTTAAATCTGACAAGGCTCAAAGTTTTCAGGTTGGTGGGGTATGGAAGCTGGAAAAGAGTGGGGCTCCAGCTCAAGTATTGTCTTTATTGCTTGACCGAGGCTCAAAATTACGAGGGCTGTCGCCAATAGTCTTCGCGTTGCTTTAAAATAAGACGTAAACAAAAGATCAAATCAAAAAATCAATTTGCGATGATGGTCACTTCCAACATAATCAGACCTAACTGATTCCTAACAAATTGCACTTCTTCATGCTGAACTGATATTTATGGATAGAGATTTCGTTAAGACATAAAACCTATATATATACCGAGTGTCGTAAAAATATCTTAATTATTAACATTAAAGTATCCGACTACATTCGACAAAAGCGTATAAATGGATAATATTTATGATATATAGTGTCACTTAGATTCGAAAATGTGTATAAAATTGTTTTAAGAATAGTATTACAATAAAAAATTCCATTTTCAAAATATTCTCCTTTTTGAAAAATGCTTCTATTATAATAATATTTTGCCTGTATATAGCTCAAACCTCTGTACAGAGGCTCAACTAAAATTCTTGAAATATATAACTTAGAAGTGGGTTTATCCATGTTTTACGACAACAGAGGGGAGCAATTTTAAGAAAAAAAAACGCCGATCATTATTTCAATTAGTTGTAACTCTGAAAATAATGTGAATTTTTGAAAAAAAAAAATTGGTTCAGACTTTCTGGAGAAGTTTTTACTTTATATAAGCACACACACAACACACAAAATATTATTATTTTAGAAGCATTTTTTTATAAAGGAGAACATTTTGAAAAAAGGTTTTTCTAAGTTAATTTTTTTGCCAAAATATTGTATTTAAATAATTTTTTTATTTCAAAATGTCCTTAAAACAATTTTATACATGTATTTTAATCTAAGTGACATTAAATATCATGAAAATTATCCATTTATGCACTTTTTTAAAATCACGGTTCCGAACGTAGTCGGATACCTTAACATTAATTGAGGAATACAAAAATAGCGAAGAAAGACAAAACTCTGAATTCAAGATAGGTTTCGAGGACTGGAAAAAAAAATCTGAAAATTGTAGAGTACTTTATTGAAAAAACACATTTTCCCTACTTTTAAGTCTCTTTTTATAAAAGTCCTGTTCATAGCTCTTAGTAGGAAAAACTACAAATTAAATACTTTTGTCTCTTTCTATTATAGATATAATCCTCATGCTTCTCTACGTAGGTTCATTCTAAACAATGTTTCTGTCTATAGTAGAGCTCAGCAATTTTCGGTAGTGGTAGGGCTGTATTATCGTCACACACTGTTCAGCTAGCTACACAAGGGCTTTTGGCGACGGACCACGTAATTTTGAACCATGGTCAAGTGACGTGGACAACATCTGAGCTGGCACCCCCTCTCCTAACTACCACACCATACCAACCCTTTCTATTATATAGATAATCCTCATGCTTCTCTACGTAGGTTCATTCTAAACAATGTTTCTGTCTATAGTAGAGAGCTCAGCAATTTTCAGTGAGTGAGTGAATATTATCGTCACACTGTTCGGCTAGCTACTAGGGGCTTTGGCGACGGACCACGTAATTTTGAACCATGGTCAAGTGACGTGGACAACATCTGAGCTGGCACCCCCTCTCCTAACTACCACACCATACCAACCCTTTCTATTATATAGATAATCCTCATGCTTCTCTACGTAGGTTCATTCTAAACAATGTTTCTGTCTATAGTAGAGCTCAGCAATTTTTCGAGTGAGTGAGTGAATATTATCGTCACACTGTTCAGCTAGCTACACAAGGGCTTTTGGCGACGGACCGCATGGTACGAGACATGGTCAAGTGACGTGGACAACATCTGGTACCCCCCTCTCTAACTACCACACCATATAACCCTTTCTATTATATAGATAATCCTCATGCTTCTCTGCGTAGGTTCATTCTAAACAATGTTTCTGTCTATAGTAGAGGCTCAGCAATTTTCAGTGAGTGAGTGAATAATATCGTCACACACTGTTCAGCTAGCTACACGGGGCTTTTGGCGACGGACCACGTAATTTTTGAACCATGGTCAAGTGACGTGGACAACACCTGGGCTGGCACAGCCTCTCCTAACTACCACACCATACCAACGGGAGGACGTTTCAGCTCTCGACAGATTTGGCGTCATCGCTGCCCTACGGCGGGTCTTCGGTGGTACTGGAGAAACAGGAACTCATGATATGTCTGCCATGATCCGATACCTTGATCACTGGGCTACCACAGCCCCAGCAATTTTTCGAGAGGGAACAGTCAAGTTGTTAGAGAAACAAGATAACTAAGATATCAGAGTCATTTATATATATATGCATATGCCTGCCCAGAAAGGAGGGAGGACTCCATTAGTGGTCACGATTAAAACTGCAACGCACCAATTAACATTATTATTATTATTATTAATATTTTTTTTATATAATTTTGAAATAATATCTTTCATTCTCCTTC
The DNA here is from genome assembly GCA_019973955.1 of Trichonephila inaurata madagascariensis. Classification (NCBI taxonomy): domain Eukaryota; kingdom Metazoa; phylum Arthropoda; class Arachnida; order Araneae; family Nephilidae; genus Trichonephila; species Trichonephila inaurata. The sequence continues at coordinate 487,243 of BMAV01000931.1, read as the reverse complement.
AAAAGTTGAGAACTATCGAAGATGTTTTTTTTTATGTAACTTATAGCGCAAGAACAACCATTGTTAAAATATAAATTATGTCGGAAATTAATTTTCGAGCTTCGTGACAAAAATTTTGTATCAGCAATATCGTAAGCACTTTATTCTGAATTTCCGTGTTTAGACTGATAATTAAAACTGACTTTGGTAGTTCTTTCATATAAAAGCCACATCAACACTTTTTTTATTAACCACTTGATTCTCAAACTGTAGGGCATGCCCCCTAGGGGGCGTTATAACCCTACGTGTGGGGGGTGAGCTATCAAAAAGTTAAAAGTAAAAGATTTTTTTTAAAAAAAGTTATTACTTGTGAAAGTTGTTTATTTAAAATATGTATTATTTAAAAGTAACATATACAAAATTTATCTTAATAATTTACTGATGTATAATTAAGGTCGTATTGTAGTTTTAGCCTCAAAGTACATTATTATTACATTCAATACAATGTTATTGTATGAGGGGGCACGATGGGAAAACTATGACTGAAAATTGGTTAGTAAATACTGGAAGTTTGAGAAGCACTGTATTAACTTTTAAGCATGTCATAAGATACGGAACATGTCTTTGTAACTTATAATGGGAGATTAAGAGAATCTTCTTGTGCATTCATGAGTTCTCCCGAAATGTATACAGATAAATAAACTTTGTTGGAAATCACTTTCAGGAGCGTCTTCCCATGGTGGTATTCTTACTAATAAACCAGACTTTCAACTTTAAAACTAATTCAAATATTTTCACTGATTCTCAATAAGCTTTGTCGATGGAAATAGGTACAGAATGGATGACTGTTTTAAGTCAGTCACATGTTAAGATGAATACAGAAATACTCTAGTGATTTTTCCCCCCAGTAAATACTTATAAAGGAAAAGCACAATGGTCGAGCGGTATTGTATCGCTCTTCCATACCACAGATTCGGGTTCCTTTCCCGGGCTAGGCAAGGTCGACTCAGCCTTTCAACCCTACTGAAGGGGGTCGATAAATGAGCACCAAGCTTGCTTGGGGACTTAAACATTGGGGGTCTCGCTTCAGACTGACCACCTGATCGGGACATCTGCTCATGCACCTCAGAGCCCAATGGTCAAATATACTGGGATGGGCAAAGTAGGCCCTGGCCCTCATGGGCTATTGCGCCACTGAGTTTGAGTTAACTTATAAAGAAAAAGAAGAAAACAATATTTTTTTAGCAAACATAATTTTTTTTAATAATACATACAAGCAAAGGTCTGAAGAGAGTTTCAACCAGCTATTTAAAAAGCCGTATTTTACCGACTATGGTTTAGGTTGATAGATATAATAGTTTTTAAGAAAGCTTTATGTGAGTTAAAATTCCTGACGTCACGCAAGACTCGTTTTGTAGTAGAACTGAATCAGCCCGGACTCAAAGCCTGGACTTTATGGTTGTGTGAACATCTGGAGAATGAGGTTACGGCTCAATTGTTGTTCGCTTGACCATGACAGGGTTCAAAATTAAGAGTTTCCTTTTCCAATAGTCCCCACCCTATTTCTAATTACGACATTAATAAGAAATCAATCAATCAATCAAGAGGGAAAATTAAATTAAATTAAATTTTGCTAAGAAAGAAAAGAAGGAAAGAAATTATGTATGTAAAACAAAATTTGAAGACCATTGTAGAAAATAATAGTTTCAATTGTTTACTATTTAACATATTTTCAAGAAATTTATTATAAGGTAATATTGTAAAGTATAGATTTTTACTCTCCGAAATTTAATTAAATTGAAAATATCTTGAACGTAATATAATCTTTAGAATTATGTGATATTTGAAGTTAAAATATCAGAAAAATGTTGAAATTTGAGAGTTGTAAATATTTTATTAAATTCTGATTTCCTTTTTTTCTCTTCATTATATAAAAGTGTAATCAAATACATTTCACATTAATTTTATCACATTAAAAGAATAAGCCTGGTTCTGGTCATTTATGAGGTTTTGATTTCTAGAGAAGGAAGAAAAAGGGGGGAGTCTTTGTTTAACTTTCCAAAGAAAATAAAAAATCTGATTCGTTTTTTTTTTTTAAAAAAACCCAATACTAAAAGTAAGTATCTTAAGCAGTAAGAGTAAAGTATCTTAAGCAGAGAGCAAATATATATACATATATATCGTTCGTCAATTATCTGAAAATAAATACTTTGCTTTTGGACAGAAATTCGATAAATTGTGTTTACTCGGTACTTTGAACGTTTACCATAATATCTTTAAACTTCAAAAAGTTTTATTAAAGAAATTTGGTTAATTTTTTCCTCTAACGATAACAACTCTCAAAATTTAAAAAATATTTTAAATCTGGAGTGTGGATGATAATTTTAGTGTGATAAGAAAAATAACTAAGTCTTAAAACAACAAAAGTGCTTAATAAATATTTGTCTTTTTTTAATGGGAACTAAATTTTAAAAAGGAATTCCAAATATCGGGATTTGTGTAACTAATTTTAAATTAACTGAATTTGATTCAATTACTAATCACGATTAAAATTAAAATTCATTGTTTTTCGAATGCTTCTTTTAAAAGGTTCGGATAAAAAATATTGAAAATAAGAGAGATTATATATTCACAATCATATACAGTGGACCACAAAAGTGTTCATACACTTGCAATTTCCTATAAAATTTAATGTTTCTATACTAAAAAAAATTAATTTTTCGGAATTGCGATTTTTTTTATGATATCCGCAACTTGTTCTTAATGAAATGACGTAATTAATTTTTTGAAAATAGTATAACTATTATTTTTAAAAATTAATTACCAAAAGTCTACTAAAAAATTACGCCACAAAAGTCTTCGTACACTTAACGAAAATCTTAACGTAGCTTTAAGTATTGTGTATTTATTTCTTAATTTAGAGCTTAATAGGATATCTTTTAGCGTCCACAACAACTTTTAAATGTCTTGGTATAGATTTAATGTTTCTTGTAATTTCTGCATCAATTTTCCTCCATGCTTCTCTATGATTATTGTTTTTACTTCACATTATGTATTTATATGGCATGCTCTCTTTTTTAAATCAAATTCTTACCAAATATGTTCTACTGGGCTAAATAAAGGGGTTGAGGAGGTGTTTCCAGAATTTGGGGACAGTTATAAAGACACCAGTGGCCTACATTGAGAGTAGTGCGCTTGGAATCATTATCCAGGTAAAAATAAAGTCTCCAGTATCCAAATTTAGGGCGGATAATTTAAAATTTCTCTTTAAAATATTTAAATAGAGCTCATGATTCACAATATTATCAAAAAATACCAAATTACCTAATCCACCAGAAAATGATTTTACACTTTACGTAAGAACACTTCCAACTCCATGGTTCACTGGTATAAATATATTCTTGGGATTAAGTTTCAAAAAATTCACCTAACACAGCAAATTGATTGGGATGACAGAAAATTCAACATTTTTGTTTCCGATGGGCGTATAATAGTTTGTAAATGAAAAAATGAGGAATTTAATCTCATGAATTTATGTGGAACAAAGACCCCTCCACCTCCATGCTTCAGCATGGTAAAGAATATTTACGCGATGAGGGGTGTGTAAATCAGCTTCTGATTAGGTAATTTGGTGTGACTTTCGATGCTAAAACAGTCTTCGACTCTTCAAATATTTTAAGAAAATTTTAAATAATCCGTCCCAAAACTGGATATTGAGAGAAACAAACTTTCATTTTTAACGGGATAATGACGCCAGAAACGCACTGCTTCAATGAGCGCCGCCTTCTGCTGGCTGTCCCCAAATTTATCCTCAGCTCACTTTGGTAGCCTGTATAAGCTATATCTGTGAGCTACGTTTAAAAAAAGAAAACATGACATGTAAATGCATAATGTGAAAATAAGCCAATAATGCAACATAATTGGAAAAAATCGTGCAAAATTACAAAAACTGATTAAATTTATACCAAGACATTTAAAATTGTTTGAGACACTAAAAATATCATATTTAGTTCTAAATTAAGAAAATACAATATTTAAAAGCTATCTTGCTTGAGATTTTTGTTAAGTAATACTTAGAAGACTTTGTGGCGTAATTTTTTAGTAGCTTTTCGATTATTAATTTTTAAAAATAATAGTTATACTATTTTTAAAAAATTAATTATGTCATTCCATTAAGAACAAGTTGCGGATATCATAAAAAATTACAATTCCGATATATTAATTTTTATAGTCAAAATCATTTAACTTTATAAAAAATTGCAAGTGTAGGAACACTTTTGTGGTCCACTGTATATGAATTAATTAGCTGAAATTCAATCAGTGATGATGGTCATTATAACCATTTGCCAATATATTTACGTATATTTTAATATTAAATGAGTATTAATTAGAAAAAAGTTATTTTGATTTTATTTGGAAACAAAAAGTCAGTGACAATCCTTAATCATGAAATAATAATTTTTCAAGAGTATGTATGACTTTTATCTTGAAATTCTGAATGAAGAAAATTCACAAATTTATTCTAAAACGTCTATTTTTAATGTTATAGTTATTAATTCATTATATATTACTATTTTCCCCCACCAGTGATGATTTAGAGAAGAAAATAATGTTTATAAATAATGTTATGCTGAGTAGAATCAACAGCGTGTCTTAGTTATAATAAAAATATTTTTAAAAATATTATGTTCAGTTTTTAATCAAAATTGTTCTTAACGAAAGAAAATGCTCCAATCATTGTAACAGAAGAATTAAATTACATTAAAATAACAGATTTTATTAACAGAATTATTATTTATTCGAATTTGAGTTAGCGATAAAAAGATATAAATTTCTTAAAATGGCATTAATGGCTCGCTATCAGTAAGCCTTGTTAGGCTTAGTAATTATAATTCTTTTTCGAACGCAATTTTAATGATAAATTTTCAGTAATTTTAGATATTTTCTAAAATGAAGCATAATTACTTTCCCGTTTTTACTCTTTTAAAATCAAAATTTTCTCATCATTAAAAAGGGAATTTTAATTGCGCCCTTTTTAAGCAGACATTCTATTTGATCAACCAATTTTTCGATAAGATGATGAAATCTTTTCGAGAGATATAACAGCATTTAAGTTGCATGCCTATCGAAGCAAATTATTCCACGATCCTATAAATGAGATTCTTATAGCATCCACAGATCTCATTTCCATTTTTTTTTAAAAAAAAGAACCTTTATTTGCAAGTAAGTATAACTTAAGTTACATGCGAATACCTCTAGAAGTTTCAAAAAATGTAACTTTCCCTTTTCTGTTTTCTTTCCCCCTTTTTCTTGATCAGAACCATGATTAAATTTCAGGTTTGTATTAAGTACGAATACAACGCACAAGAGGGTTCTGATTGAAATTCATTTACTTCGATATGTTGCGTTTTTTAAATGGAATAATAATAATAACAAGAAAAAAGAAAAGGAATACTGAAAGCGGAAAAACTCACAAGAGAGAACCGTAGCAATTTATTTTCTTAATTTCTATAATGACTATTCCAGAACAGGACATCAGCTTTGTAAGCGAAAAAAAAGGGGGAAAGAGGGAGGGGAAAGAATTCAAAATGATTACTTAAAAAAAAGGAAAGAAAAGAAAAACAACCTTCTTGTTTTTCTTCAAATCGGAATTCCAATCAATATAATATAAATGGAGAGGAAAATTTAATGATGGAGAGAAACTCGCGGACGGATTGATACTTACGAATGTGAAATGTAAGGGGAGGGGACAAAAAATATAATTTATTGCTTCTTTTTTTCTCTCTCTCTGTATTAATAATGGCAACGGTAGAAGAGCATATTTCGCATCTGGGCCAATTATCATATCTCAGTTGGTGTTTATCGTGGTGCCCTCGTTAAGTCTTTTTTAATTTTGTCTCCGGATGGCAGGCCTTTCGCGACTGCGAACCGCCTCTCTATCCCCATCTTACTCCTCCTACCTACCCCTCAGTTCGGAGAGTGAAATGAAAAGCAAATTACTCTTTTCTGGTCAAATCTCCCCTCTTTTCTCGACTGAGTTTTTTGAAAATTTATAGTGGAGATTTTTGTACGCCAGAGTTATTTCAGGCGTGCAGTAGTACGACTAATGAGTGGGAAGATAATTTAAAATTTTAAGATTTATGCGTGACAAGGTGTTAATTAATTAATTGTCATTAAGGATACTCAACAGGTGTGACTTTAATTGCTGCTATCAGGAGACTATTGAGACGCCCTCTTTTTCATACCCTCCTTCCTTTCATTAGAAGCGTCAAAGGGGTGCTACTTAGGCTTGTTTTGAAGTATTTGCTCCATTAAAATTTTCATTTAGATTTTAGAAAAGTGTACAAAACGTTTTGTGGCTGCTCAGAATGAGTTAAAAAACACGACGGAAGCGTTTTGCAAAATTATCAAGACGAATACCGTTCAGGTTTGAAGTTGTAAAACTAAAATTTCTGATACGAATATATTTTTTATTTCTCATTCGAATGTGTAATTAGAACAACGAACAAACGGTTCAGCTCACCTGCTTTAGAAAGAGTTTATGTAAGAGCAAACGATTTTTCCTAATGCCGACTTTCGCATTGCTGCCATTTTTAAAATAAATATTAAGCTAATAGCATTTAGCAATTAATATCGTTGTGTAATCTTTGTTGTAAAATTGGCAATAAAACGAAATGTAATGAATAAACTTTATGCAAAATATTTCTTTTATTTAATTTTAGAAAACATTTAAAATTAAAATTCATTTTTAAACAAAATTAAATTAAAATGCGTATATATAAAATAGCAACGCAAACTATTTTCTGTTGAGCAAGCTTGCATTACGAACAATAAAACTATTCTATATAATATTTAGAGCTGAAAAATATTTATATGGGAAAAAATATAGTTATCTTCCGGAATTCTATTTTGCTTTTCTAAAAATATTTTTTTCTATGTAAGTTATAACTTGTAATATCAATTTTGATGATTTATTCATTAACATTCTCTTTGACTCGTTTTTTTCCTTTCTTTATCGTGTAGTACAACGTTGAAAACTGTGTTAATACAGCTTGACTTAGAAGTATTGAATAAAATTAATTTCTCCCAAAAATCCAATGTTAATTTATTTATAGTAATTTATACAAATAAAATACGTAAAAAAGCAAGAAAAAATATAAAGATTGTAGCAGCGGGGTAAGCAAACATATTTTATAAAGATAATATTTACAAATTAATATTTATATCATTGGCTTTAGTACTGCTTTTGGTGAACATATTTTGAAATGGTTATACACATAAAACAAACAAAATTGGGAATAGAATTCTATCATTGAAATCAATATTTATAATACGTGTAAATACTACGAAATCCTTCAGTAACTTTTTACGAAAAGTTAGTTAAGAAATACAGTAATCATTTTATACAATAGATTTGGACATTACAAATAAAATAGAAAGTTATTTTTATATTTAAAAGATTCGTAGTATTAGCTTTTTAAAACAAAAGATTTAAAAAAACCATTGAAAAGTTTTAAACTATTATGTAATGAAATATTAATTTAAACAATTGTATAGTTCCATGCATTCATGTATTGGATAGAACTAATCTGAAAAAAAAAATATTTCATTGCAAAAAATGCAACTATACATATAGATAATTTTCTAAAAATGTATGTGATATTGTGCAAATTCTTTAACTCTTTTGGAAGATTTATTGTGTTTAATATTTAAGACGTCTTTTATGATCAGAAATATTTCCTTCAGATTTATAGACGAATGATTAATACTTTAAGCATATTATTCCTTTCATACTTTTTCAAAACCCTCGTTAACATGTTATTGTGTTACTGAGAATTTTATCTAGAACAGTGCTTCCAGAATCTCATTTTCTTTCTCCAGTTTTTCCAATCATTTCCTCTCAATCAATTTCATTTCATGTCCAATTTATTATGAAAATTCCTGCGCCATTTTGTCTTTGTCCCTCTTTGTCACTTGCCGAACACCAATCATTATGTCTTTCGATTTTCAACCATCCAATAGCAATCAAGAACCTTTGTAATTCGGGGGAAAAGTGAGTTTTATTTTTTTTTTAAATTATATTTTTAACTGTTCAGTTTTAGTTTTTTTTTTTTTTGAGTGTTCTTTGGGATGATTTCTTGAAATGATTTTTACGCTATAATGAATGCTAAAAGAAGAAGAAAAAAAGTTAAATGAGGGGAAATTGTGGATTTTTGCCCCTTTTCTTTTGTGAGTAATGAACCAACTTACAATTTTCTCAGGACGAGATAAGGACATCGTGTAAAATTGATTCTTGGATGTTAAAAATACTTTTTATGGGAATAAAAAGACTAAATCATATAATCGGTTTAGTATCAGAAAGAGAATTTGCAATTTTTAATAATTTTTAAGCCCTTAAGCGCGGCTGACATGCGTTTTTCAAAAAATCTAGTTGTCCTTATAGCCTCGGCTATAGTATTGCTGATTGACACAAATTTTATTAAAATTTCATATATTTACAAGTAATTCACGGACTAAAATTAATAATAATTAATTTTTCAAAATAACACTAGCAAATAACACTGCTTAGTCAATGTAGGATTCTGGGTTATTATGCAACTGGAACAGGAACCATTTGGTATTAATCATTAAATTACAATAAAATTTACCTGTATCAAAATCAATTTTTCGTAAGCAGAATTAATTTTGTCAATCAAAATTATCCTTCTTTAACAGGGGTGGGACATCTTTTTGGGGAAAGAGTGCCGCATGCGATAAAAAAAAAAAAAAAAACCCGAAAATGGTAAAAGGTGTTATTTTTTTATAGGCTTATTATGGAATTGTTTTTGCAAATGCTGAATTTATGCGTCTTACTAGAGGACATTTAAAATAATATATAATAAATTGAACAAAGTATAAATTTAGGTTTTTGTTGGTAAATTTCTTTGCAGGTTCAATTGGATAGGTTAGGTATAAAATAAAATAGGTAACTTGAAATTTAATTCTAAACCAGAAATTATTAACAGACAGTACTTGCTTAGTGTGGCTTTAATTTTTACCTAAGTAATATATTATAATTCTCTCTCTCTTTTTTCTATACTGTCTTGAAGATGTTGACAAAATTAGGTTGTTTTAAGTGCATATCAATTAATTTTGAGTGATATTTTGATTTTATTTTATTCATAATAGAAAGTATTTGTTCACAAACATCTGTTGATCCAAACCTACAACAATATCTGATAGCCGAATCGTGTAAATTTTAGAAAATTGCTTATTGATTCAAAAATTTAAAATTCAATATAATTCGAATCACTTACAGTTGAAATAAGTTCCTTATATTTTGCTTTTCAATATGTAGTACTGTGCTGGTCAATAATTTTTGTTTCGGTTTTCAGATGGGTATTAATTAACGTCTTGCAGAGAAATTGAAAAGGCATTTGTAAAAAGATCAGCGTTTTTTATTATCTTAAAATCATTAAACTAGCACCGAATGAATCCTGCAAAATGGATATTAAATTTTTAAATCTATATCATAGTTCGTAGTATTATAAACTTTGGTAGATAGTTCCTGCATTAAAGTGAAATGTGTGAATCCTTTTGCAAAAGTAAGTTTTTTCAAAAAAGAAGATATGTGATCAAATAGGGTAAGAAAAATACAATCTTTCTCCAGTAATTTGAAATTTAAATTATTTAAATCTCCCATAATATTGGTAAGAAAAGCTAAACTCCATAGTCAATCTTCATTCTTAAGTATCCAAACGTAATGGAGGGTCACTGGTTTCTTTCACATACTTTTCAAATTCCAAAATCTGACGAGTGCAATTCCTTTGGAAAGCCAGTTAGTTTCCTCACCATTAAAGATTGTTCTCTAAGTGATAATTTTTTATTGTATTCAATTGGTTAAGATAATCCGACTGCGTTCGGAACACGTGATTTTAAAATATGGCACATAAATGGATAATTTTCATGATATTTGTGTCACACATGTATAAAAATTGTTTAATAACATTTTGACAAAAATTATTTAAAATACAATATTTCGGCAAAATTAACCCAGAATAACAGCACTTCAAAATGTTCTCCTTTTTTGCGAAAAAATGCTTCTATTATAGTAATATTTTTCCTGTATATAAGCTCACGAACCTCTGTACAGAGGCTCAACTAAATTTTGAAAGGTTTATCCATGGTTTTACATCCAGTGGGTTTATCCATGTTTTACGACAACAGAGGGGGAGCAATTTTAAGAAAAACCGATAATTATTTCAATGGGTTGTAACTCTAAAAATAATGCGAATTTTCAAAACCTGCCGTTTTGAGCACTCTGTACGGAAGAATCTGAGCGAAAACCTATACGAAAGCACAAATATTATTATAATAGAATCCTTTCAAAGAACACGAAAAGGTATTCTAATTTTTGCCATCTTCCGTGACTATATTTTTCTATCTAAGTGAAAACTAAATATCATGAAAATTATCTGCGCACGTCACGGTTCAAGCTGTCAATCGGCGCTCTACTCGCTTTTGTATTAAAAATAGGCTGAGTCTATGCTACCACATCTCAATAGAGCTGTAAAAAAAACTCTTATTATTATTGTATTGTATTTTTTTGAAATCTTTAAATTTTTTAATAAGTTTTCGCGTGTCTCACGATGCAACTCCGCCGTGCAACTCTGTGGCATACGTGCCGAGGTTAGCCCCTTGTTCTACAATATGAACGTATTCCTTCTCAAACCAAATTAAACGCATTTACAAACAGAATTCTGTATTTCGCACCCTAAAACTTAATTTTTTGTGAATGAAATTCAACCTGACGCAAAAGCAAATACATCGAATGATATAACTCATTACATTTAGTTACAAATCACTTCGCTCTCGTATATGGAAGTTATTTAGTGATTTAGTTATGAAAGACTGAAAAAGTAAGAAAATATATTAGAATGATGATACCTAAGGTGGATCCGAATTTATAAAACATAAGTGGTTAGTCATAAAGCTAACTTCTATTGCTTTTATTCATGAAGCACATTTCAATTTTGATAAGAAAAATACTTACAACTTTTGAAAGAAACGTGTTTCCCTTCCTATTTTCTAATTTCTTTTTTATCCTGAAATCAAAAATTAATAAACACGTGTTTTTAAAAATCATATTATTCTGATGTTTTTAATGAACAATTTTTTCAAGTGGTACTTAAATTGTGTTATTTTTAAAAAATTTGTTTTATAATTATTTATTTTAAGAGAAGTAATAATTTTTAAAAAATAGTAAAAGCAATAATTTCACTTGACTGACTGAGATTGCATTTCGTAGCATTCAGACTAAACAATCTACTCGAATTATTAAAAAGAAGAGCAACAACAGACCAATTCGATAAAAGACAAGTTTCTTAAGGATTGCCTCTCTCATAACTTAGGGTGGCACACTAATTCCTTTTTCAGTTCTGCGAGCCCCCTTTTGGAAAAGAACATTCCTAAAACTTTTCATGCGGTTCATTCGTTGAAATAATAATTTTTCAAATATGTATGACTTTTATTTTGGGGAAAATTTAATGAAGAAAATTCACAAATTTATTCTAAAACGTCTATTTTAATGTTATATTATTAATTCATTATATATTATATTTTACCCCCCCAGTGATGATTTAGAGAAAAAAAATGTTTATAAATAAGGGCGGTAGAATCAACAACAAGGTCTTAGTTATAAAAAATTTTTCAAAATATTATGTTCAGTTTTTAATCAAAATTGTTATTAACGAAAGAAAATGCTCCAATCATTGTAACAGAAGAATTAAATTCATTAAAAAAAAAAATTTATTAACAAAATTATTATTTATTCAATTTGAGTTAGCGATAAAAGATATAAATTTCTTAAAATGGCTTTGGCCCTATCAGTAAGCCTTGTTAGGCTTAGTAATTATAATTTTTCGAACGCAATTTTAATGATAAATTTTCAGAAATTTTTAGATATTTTTAAAATGAAGCATAATTACTTTCCGTTTTACTCTTTTAAAATCAAAATTTTCCCCATCTTTAAAAAAGGGAAATTTTTAATTGCGCCCTTTTAACAAATTCTATTTGATAAACCAATTTTTTCGATAAGATGAAATTTTTTAGAGAATCACATTTAAGTTCATCCCTATCAAAGCAAATTATTCACGACCCTATAATGGATTTTTATAGCATCCAGATCTCTTTTCCCTTTTTTTTTAAAAAAAGAACCCTTTATTGCAAGTAATATAACAAGTTACATGCGAATACCTCTAGAAGTTTCAAAAATGTAACTTTCCCTTTTCTGTTTTTTTCCCCCCTTTTTTTCTTGATCAGAACCCTGATTAAATTTCAGGTTTGTATTAAGTACGAATACAACGCACAAGAGGGTTCTGTTGTTATTTTTCTTGATATGTTGCGTTTTTTTAAAAGGAATAATAATAAAACAAAAAAAAAAAGGGGAAAACTAAAAGGGAAAAAATCCAAGAAGAACCGTGCAATTTATTTTCTTAATTTTTATAATGAATTCAGAAAGGACTACTTTTAAGCGGGAAAAAAAAGGGGGGGAAAAGGGAGGGAAAAAATTCAAAAGATTACTTAAAAAAAAGGGGAAAAGAAAAAAAAACCTTTTTTGTTTTCTTCAAATCAATTCCCAAACAATATAATATAAATGGGAGGAAAATTTAATGATGGGAAAAAACTCCGGGCGGGGATACTACGAAAGTGAAATGTAAGGGGGGGAAAAAAAATATAATTTATTGCTTTTTTTTTTCTCTCTCTCTGTATTAATAATGGCAACGGTAGAAGAGCATATTTCGCATCTGAATGATTATAATGATGACTAAGAGACGCATTAAAAGAACGAGTCCGCGAGTTCTGAAACCGAAGATTAAATTCGTTTTGAGGCAGTTTTGTTTTTATGTTTGGTTTTTTTGCCCTCGTTAAATCTTTTAATTTGTCTCGGATAGCCCAGGCCTTTCGCGACTGCGAACCACCCTCTCCTATCCCCATCTTACTCCTCCTACCTACCCCTCAGGTTCGGAGAATTGAAATGAAAAGCAAATTACTCTTTTCTAAATTAAATCTCCCCTCTTTTCTCGACTGAGTTTTGAAAAATTTATAATTGGAGATTTTGTACGCCAGAGTTATTTCAGGCGTGCAGTAATTACGACTAATGAGTGGGAAGATAATTTAAAATTTTTAAGATTTATCCGTGACAAGGGTGTTAATTAATTAATTGTCATTAGGATGCTCAACAGTTGTGACTTTAATTGCTGCTATCAGGAGACTAATGAGACGCCCTCTTTTTTTTCCCCCCTTCCTTTCATTAAGAAGCGTCAAGGAGTGCTACTTAGGCTTGTTTTAGTATTTGCTCCATTAAAATTTTCATTTGGAATTTTAGAAAAGTGTACAAACTTGAATTTTGCTTATTTCTTTCAGAATGAGTTAAAACACGACGGAAGCGTTTTTGCAAAATTATCAAGACGAATGCCGTTCAGGTTTGAAGTTGTAAAACTAAAATTTCTGATACGAATATATTTTTATTTCTCATTCGAATGTTAATTAGAACAACGAACAAACGGTTCAGCTCACACTGCTTTAGAAAGAGTTTATGTAAGAGCAAACGATTTTTCTAATACCGACTTTCGCATTGCTGCCATTTTTAAAATAAATATTAAGCTAATAGCATTTAGCAATTAATATCGTTGTGTAATCTTTTGTTGTAAAATTGGCAATAAAACGAAATGTAATGAATAAACTTTTATGCAAAATATTTCTTTTTATTTAATTTTAGAAACATTTAAAATTAAAATTCATTTTAAAGCAAAATTAAATTAAAATGCGTATATAAAATGGCAACGCAAACTATTTTCTGTTGAGCAAGCTTGCATTACGAACAATAAAAACTATTCTATATAATATTTAGAGCTGAAAAATATTGCTATATGGGAAAAAAATAGTTATCTTCGGAATTCTATTTTGCTTTTTCTAAAAAAATATTTTTCTATGTAAGTTATAACTTGTAATATCAATTTGATAGGATTTATTCATTAACATGCTCTTTGACTCGTTTTTTTCCTTTCTTTTTCATCGTGTAGTACAACGTTGAAAACGTATTGTACGGCTTGACTTAGAAGTATTGAATAAAATTAATATTTCTCCCAAAAATCCAATGTTAATTTATTTATAGTAATTTATACAAATAAAATACGTAAAAAAGCAAGAAAAATATAAAGATTGCTTGTAGGGTAAGCAAACATATTTTTATAAAGATAATATTTTAGAATTATATTTATATCATTATTTATTATATCACTTTGCAAAATTGTTTATATTTTTGAAATGGTTATACACATAAAACAAGCAAAATTGGAATAGAATTCTATCATTGAAATCAATATTTATAATACGTGTAAATACTACGAAATCCTTCAGTAACTTTTTTTACGAAAAGTTAGTTAAGAAAATGCGAGTAATCATTTTTTATACAATAGATTTGGACATTACAAATAAAATGAAAGTTATTTTTATATTTAAAAGATTCGTAGTAGCTTTTAAAACAAAGATTTAAAAAAAAACCATTGAAAAGTTTTAAACTATTATGTAATGAAATATTAATTTAAACAATTGTATAGTTCCATGCATTCATGTATTGGATAGAACTAATCTGAAAAAATTTCTCAAAAATGCAACTATACATATAGATAATTTTCTAAAAATGTATGTGATATTGTGCAAATTCTTTAACTCTTTTGGAAGATTTATTGTGTTTAATATTTAAGACGTATTTTATGATCAGAAATATTTCCTTCAGATTTATAGACGAATGATTATACTTTAAGCATATTATTCCTTTCACTTTTAAAAACCCTCGTTAACATGTTATTGTGTTACTGAAATTTTATCTAGAACAGTGCTTCCAGAATCTCATTTCTTTCCCCAGTTTTCCAATCATTTCCTCCAATCAATTTCATTTCATGTCCAATTTATTATAAAAATTTCCCCTGCCCCATTTTGTCTTTGTCCCTCTTTGTCACTTGCCGAACACCAATCATTATGTCTTTCGATTTTCAACCATCCAATAGCAATCAAGAACCTTTGTAATTCGGGGGAAAAGTGAGTTTTATTTTTTTTTTAAATTATATTTTTAACTGTTCAGTTTTTATTTTTTTTTTTTAAGTCGTTCTTTTTAAGGATGATTTCTTGAAATGATTTTTACGCTATAATGAATGCTAAAAGAAGAAGAAAAAAAGTTAAATGAGGGGAAATTGTGGATTTTGCCCTTTTTTTTTTGTGGTAAGAACCAACTTACAATTTTCCAGGACAGATAAGGACATCGTGTAAAATTGATTCTTGGATGTTAAAAATACTTTTATGGGAAAAAAAAGACTAAATCATATAATCGGTTTAGTATCAGAAATAGAATTTGAAATTTTTTAATAATTTTAAGCCCAAGCGCGGCTGACATGCGTTTTCCAAAAAATCTAGTTGTCCTTATAGCCTCGGCTATAGTATTGCTGATTGACACAAATTTTATTAAAATTTCATATATTTACAAGTAATTCACGGACTAAAATTAATAAAATTTTCAAAATAGCACTAACAAACACTGTTTTGTCAATGTGGATTCTGGGTTACTGTGTGACTGGAAGGGGAACTATTTGGTATTAATCATTAAATAACAATAAAATTTACCTGTACCAAAATCAGTCTTTTCGAAAGCAAAATTAATTTTGGTCAATCAAAATTACCCTTCTTAACAGGGGTGGGACATCTTTTGGGAAAAGAGTGCCACTATGCGATAAAAAAAAAAAAAAACCCCACGAAAATGGTAAAAGGTGTTATTTTTTTATAGGCTTATTATGGAATTGTTTTGCAAATAGCACAATTTTTATGCGTCTTACTAGAGGACATTTAAAAATAATATAATAAATTAGACAAAAGTATAAATTTAGGTTTTTTTGTTGGTAAATTTCTTGCAGGTTCAATTGGATAGGTTAGGTATAAAATAAAAATGAGTAACTTGAAATTTAATTCTAAATAAAATTATTAAACAGACAGTACTTGCTTAGTGTGGCTTTTAATTTTTTTACTAAGTAATATATTATAATTAATTTTCTCTCTCTCTTTTTCTCTGTCTTGAAGATGTTGACAAAATTAGGTTGTTTTAAGTGCATATCAATTAATTTTGAGTGATATTTTGATTTTATTTTATTCATAATAGAAAGTATTTGTTCACAAACATCTGTTGATCCAAACCTACAACAATATCTGATAGCCGAATCGTGTAAATTTAGAAAATTGCTTATTGATTCAAAATTCCAAAATTCAATATAATTCGAATCACTTACAGTTGAAATAAGTTCCTTATATTTGCTTTTCAATGTAGTACTGTGCTGGTCAATAATTTTTGTTCGGTTTTCAGATGGGTATTAATTAACGTCTTGCAGAGAAATTGAAAAGGCATTTGTAAAAAGATCAGCGTTTTTTATTATCTTAAAAATCATTAAACTAGCACCGAATGAATCCTGCAAAATGGATATTAAATTTTTAAATCTATCATAGTTCGTAGTATTATAAACTTTGGTAGATAGTTCCTGCATTAAAGTGAAATGTGTAATCCTTTTGCAAAAGTGTTTTTCAAAAAAAAGATGTGGATCCCAAAAAGGGGTAAGAAAAATACAATCTTTCTCCAGTAATTTGAAATTTAAATTATTTGAATATCCCATAATATTTGTAAAAAAAAGCTAACTCCATAGTCAATCTTCATTCTTAAGTATCCAAACGTAATGGAGGGGGTCACTGGTTTCTTTCACATACTTTTCAAATTCAAAATCTGACGAGTGCAATTCCCTTTTTAAAGCCAGTTAGTTTCCCCACCATTAAAGATTGTTCTCTAAGTGATAATTTTTTATTGTATTCAATTAGTTAAGATATCCGACTACGTTCGGAACCGTGATTTTAAAATAGCGCATAAATGGATAATTTTCATGATATTTAGTGTCACACATGTATAAAATTGTTTTAATAACATTTTGACAAAAAAAAATTATTTAAATACAATATTTCGGCAAAAAATTAACCGAATAACCCTTTTTTCAAAATGTTCTCCTTTTGCGAAAAATGCTTCTATTATAGTAATATTTTTCCTGTATATAGCTCAGACCTCTGTACAGAGGCTCAACTAGAATTTTTGAAAGGTTTATCCATGGTTTATCCAGTGGGTTTATCCATGTTTTACGACAACAGAGGGGAGCAATTTTAAGAAAAAAACGCCGATAATTATTTCAATGGGTTGTAACTCTAAAAATAATGCGAATTTTTTAAAACCTAGGTTGAGCCTCTGTACAGAAATCTGAGTTATATACAGGCAAAATATTATTATAATAGAATCCTTTTCAAAAAGGGGAACATTTTGAAAAAAAGGTTATTCTAATTTTTGCCAAATACTGTGTTTAAATATTTTTTTCTAATCTAAGTGAAAAATAAATATCATGAAAATTATCCATTTGCGCTTTTAAATCACGGTTCCAACGTCGATACTTAAGCTATTAAAAATAGGCTGAGTCTAATGCTACCACATCTCAATAGAGCTGTAAAAAAAACGCTTATTATTATTATTATTATTATTATTATTATTATTTTTGAAATCTTTAAATTTTTTAATAAGTTTTCGCGTGTCTCTGATACAACTCCGCCGTGCAACTCTGTGGCATACGTGCCGAGGGTTGGCCCCCCTTGTTCTACAATATGAACGTATTCCTTCTCAAACCAAATTAAACGCATTTTACAAACAGAATTCTGTATTTCGCACCCTAAAACTTAATTTTTTGTGAATGAAATTCAACCTGACGCAAAGCAAATACATCGAATGATATAACTCATTACATTTAGTTACAAATCACTTCGCTCTCGTATATGGAAGTTATTTAATTGATTTAGTTATGAAAGACTGAAAAATGAAAATATATTAGAATGATACCTAAGTGGATCCGAATTTATAAAACATAAGTGGTTAGTCATAAAGCTAACTTCTATTGCTTTTATTCATGGCTTGTTTCAATTTTGATAAGAAAAATACTTACAACTTTTGAAAGAAACGTGTTTCCCTTCCTATTTTCCTAATTTCTTTTTATCCTGAAATCAAAAAATTAATAAACGTGTTTTTAAAAATCATATTATTCTGATGTTTTTTAATGAACAATTTTCAGAAGTGGTACTTAAATTGTGTTATTTTTTAAAAAATTTTTGTTTTATAATTATTTATTTTAAGAGAAGTAATAATTTTAAAAAAAAATAGTAAAAGCGAATAATTTCACTTGACTGAGATTGCATTTCGTAGCATTCAGACTAAACAATCTACTCGAATTATTAAAAAGAAGAACAACAACGAACGAATTCGATAAAAGACAAGTTTCTTAAGGATTGCCTCTCATAACTTAGGGTGGCACACTAATTCCTTTTTTCAGTTCTGCGAGCCCCTTTTGGAAAGAACATTCTAAAACTTTTCATGCCGGTTCATTCGTTGAAAGTAGCATTCCTTTTAGTGACTGCTCTCCGTGAAGTTAAAAAAGTGAAGTTTAAAATTGTAAATGAAAAGGTTTTGAAGTTATTAGCGCAATGTCCGGAAGAACTTGGGTCCTAATAAGTACTCAGACAGTAGCTCACACAAAAAATTTTCAATAGGGGTGTCCAGGGTCGAAAATCAACCATTTTGGTATCAGGCTCCAAGACGCCGCTCAACATATTCTTTTGATTTTGTCGATTTTTGGGAACAAAAACAATACAAAATTAATTATGGAATAAATAACTAACATTAATTAATAAAATTAATTATGAATAACAAATACATTAAATTTTACGTAATATGTATATAGAATTATAACCAATCGAAAAAAATCAAGGGCTATGGGGGTGTCGGACCCTAGGACCCCCCTTGTGTGCGCCACTGACTTAAGACTTACGAAGACTTAAGACACACGAAAGATAAATCGAACTGAAAATCTTTTTACACACACACGCACGCATCAAACACACACAAAACACATATTTCTCTAAATCTAAAAAAAAAAGTCTAAGTACAAAACTTATTGTGCGTAAGAGGGGGTGTTTAATTTGAGAAAATAAAATAATGACAAGTACTATACTTCCAAGCCCAGTTCTATTTTCTGTGATTTTAATCCTGTCGAAAGAATAGAAATGAAAACTATCTATTAAACACTTTTCTGAGAACTATTCCACGGACGGCTGTCTGCGGGGATTAGCTCACGAAAATGCTTCTAATTCGGCGAAGTTCTCGAGGAGGTGCTAAAGACAGCACTTTGTCGGCACCTCACCGGAACAGCTGACTAATTCATATCGTGTGACACGACCCACCTGGAAGTGGCGGATATACCCTTTAAGTACAATTGCGGCGCGATTATGAGTTGGGCTAA
The DNA here is from genome assembly GCA_019973955.1 of Trichonephila inaurata madagascariensis. Classification (NCBI taxonomy): domain Eukaryota; kingdom Metazoa; phylum Arthropoda; class Arachnida; order Araneae; family Nephilidae; genus Trichonephila; species Trichonephila inaurata. The sequence continues at coordinate 467,864 of BMAV01000931.1, read as the reverse complement.
AAATAAGATTTTGACAGCTCAAAAAACGAAAAGATGATTGCTTCGTTACTTATCTTTTTTTGTGTGTGTGTCTTAATATAGGTCACAAAAGAGAGGGAAAAAGTATCTTTGAGGTGAGACTGAATTGGACGGCTTTTTGAAGAGTTGAATATGAGTTACTTTGGGTTTGTGATGTTCTGTTGCTAATATATTCTTAATCACTCACTCCTTGTAAAACTTATATTAAATTCCTCATACATTTTGACATTCAATTTTAATATGACTTTAAAAAAAGTGCTTTGATTTCAGAAACAATGTTAGAAAACTGAAATTTGTTGACGTATTAGATCCATTTTCAAATTTAATTTTCAGCAAAGTTTTCTCTTTGTAGAGCTATTTTTTTTCTTATAATTATGTCAAAATAGTCTTTGGACTGCGATTGATTTATAAAAAGAAATTCATTTAGCTTATTACCTGAAACTAATTTAATTTTAAGACCATTTTTTCTTTCTTTCAGTGAGAAGTATGTTTCCCACCCCCTAATTCAAAGGGTAAAGCCCTTAAATTAATTAATTCCGCTTAACCCAGTGTTTCTCAAACTGTGGGGCGCGCCCTCCTTGGGGGCATGATAATTGCGAGGGGGGCGTGAGCATTTTGAAAATTCGAAAACAGAAGATTATTTTAAAAATATTATTAATTTATTGAAAGTAATCAAACAAAATACATTCTGATATAATAAAAAAATAAAATACACATTTACACTGATATATTACACTTATAAATGTATCAGTACTACACAAAGTATTTTATAATTAATTTAGCAATACTAAGTTAAGAACAATTTTAATAATAACCATTGATCCCATGGGATTGTCACATACAAAATTATATACAAAAGTTAACACTTATTTTGATAATTTTTATGGTTTATAATTAATCCCTTGACTGCCGATTAAAAGTTAAGCGATTCGCTTCCCAATCCGAACCGTTTTCCACGTAGGCGCGCGTATGTGATGTATTGGGGGTGGGGGAAGGAATAAAAAAAGAAGCAAATAACCTGAAATAAGTAAATCCTTCACAAACATTGTCAAGGTCCTTTTATTGCATTCCAAAACCTTAAGAATAATTTTATGGATAGCAGTGTACAGAAAAGTCCCTACTTCAGAAAGACGTATATATATGTCCAGGGAAATAAACGCTTTGGCTGAGCGAAACATCTATATACGCCGGTGGTCCTTAAAGAGGTTAAAGTCATATCTCTGTTTTAGTGTCAAAGTATATTATTATTGAATTCAATGCATTGTCATTGCATGAAGGGGGGCGCGATGAAAATTATTATTGAATATTGGGTCTCGAATATTGAAACTTTGAGAAGCACTGGCTTAACCCATTTTATGTCTCACCCTATTCAAAAATAGGACACCTTATGTTATGCATCTCATGTTTGTAGTATATCTAACGTTTTATCGTGTTTTAAAATTATAAAATATATTTAAATTATAAAATATAATTTGTAAATACTAAAATCTACAAAAGAAATTATAAATTAGGAATATTTTGTATTTAAAATTTTAAAGATTTACACATATTACTTTCCATGAAATTACAAAAAAACTGTGGAAATTTCAAGCTGTACAAATGTATCATTGTTGCTCTTCTCATGTGCTTTAGTCAAGCCCAAGAGGCAATGTCTATATGTTTTGTAAAATTGGCATTTGTTCACCAACTTGAGTAAATTGTAACGTCCTCCCGTTGGTCTGGTGTGGTGGTTGGAGAGGGGGATACCAGCTCAGGTGTCGTCCTCGTCATTTGACCGTGGTTCAAAATTACAAGGTTCCTCGCCAAAAGCTCTCGTGTACCTGAACAGCGATACATTAATATTCACTGAGTCAATTGTGCTCTCTCATATCCTGTGTACTCAACACAAAAATTTTCAAATATTGATCGCCATGCGTTTACAACTTAAATTTCTCTTATTTCTTATTTCCGACGTTTCTAATCAATTATTTAATAGTCTTCTGAAAACTTACTGCTGTGGAAAATGATTTGTTCGTTCATCTATATTTCGAACACCATTTTCTTTATTAGGTCAGTAGGATTTTGGATGCCTTCCACTTTAGAAAAGCATAATTGGTATACTTTTTTTTTCAAAGAAAAGAAAACTTTCTTTCATTTTCAGATTAGGCATTTTTTGGAACATCTGCTGTTTTTGAATAATTCAAAATGAAATGCATTATATCGTTACCGCGATGAAAACTTCATTTTTTTATTTTATCCATGGAACAGAAATTAGTGAACAAAAATAATATTTGAAATTTATCTCTTAAATTTTAAAAGCATTTCGTGATTTTATCTAACTATGTCAATATGGATATTTTAAATATTTTGATTACAATCAGTTTAAAAATAATGCGCGGGGTTTAATTTTATGGAATATATATATATATATATATATATATATATATATATATATATATATATATGTTAGTAAACTTCCTTGAAATAAAGTTTTCCTATACTGCTCAGCAAATTTGCGTTTACGATTTCACAATCTAAAAATCAGTTGCCGTGCTTACCGAAGCACTAGCAGTTCAAATCATAGGTGGGAAAACAGTTTCCCATAGACATTTGAAAATTAATGTTGGGTGGAAGCAGTAGCGCACACAGGAATTTTTCAAAGGGGGGATCGGGGTCGAAAGTTCACCCAAACTTGTATCATGCTCCTTTTGATTTTTTTCGATTTTCGGAACAAAACACAGTAAAAAACTAATTATTGAATAAATAATTGCATTAATTAATAAAATTAATCTTTAATAACAAATATTTAATTAAATTTTACGAACTATATACTTAAAATTATAATCAATCGGAAAAAAATCAAGGGCTTTAGGGGGGGGGGTCCGGACCTCCCGGACCCCCTCCCTTTATCAAACCCCTGGTGGGAAAAAACATACTTCCCACGGCCTCATAAAGAGAAAATCATTTATTGCGGGATATATAATTGCGTGAGAATGTGATATACATAAGACAAAATTTAATTAATTAAACTTATAGGTATATGGTAGGACGTTGAAACATGTTTTTAATATTCCTAAAATACACACGTGGATGTTCCTGCATAGGCAGTAGGCTTTAATATGTTCTACCAAATGATGAAAAGGGAACAAAATTAAATTTAATCGAAAAATATCTAATTTGAACTCAAAAATCAACACTGATAATCTTTTATCAGAATTTTCATGATACTTATAATGTTGCTCTTATAAACACATTTTGAATTTTTTTATTTAGCATTGTTAAAGACAAACAGAATAACATCTAAATTTTCCTCTTTAAATCCATATAAAATGGTTTCTTGGGGCTTTCTGTCATTACCATCAACCAAAAAATAAAAAAAAAATAAATAAATAAAATAAAAAAGGAAAAGAAAGAAAGGAGGAACATCACATTTACATCTTATTACTATTTGTAAAATGCTTTTAATTACTCAGGTTTGTTAGAATTTATGAAATAAGGAAATATAGAAAACTATTTTAATTATCAAAACTATTCTGTCACTGAGAATTATTTAAAGACTTAATTATAAATTTTAATTTTATACATAATATTGTATTTGGTTTAAAAGTGATATATCTCTTCCAGAAAAATCAATATTTATACTGTTGATAAAAATTTAATTACAAATATGGTATAATTACTATATATTTTGCACATTAATATTCATTGATATTAAACGTTAGTAATAATATATACATATCTTTCTAAAAAAAAAAGATCGTTTTTATAAGTCTTATCACATTATTTTTTAAAATTTGAATATTATTTTATGCAATTATATTAGTTGTTACACATTGTTCAGTTTAAATTATTTCCCCTTTTTTAATTGATTCTCGTTTTAAAACAGACATCTCGTTTTTATTTTCTTAGTAGAATAATTCACATTTTTCTCATTCAGTTCAGAGTTCATCACTATCGTATCTCCCAAAAGAAAAGTTATCCATTTTTCTTTTTACGACATTTTAAAATAAGACGCGTCTAAATAATGAACTGGTTGAAATATAGTTTATACAATGCGCGTTTTAAACACAAATACGATGCGTGGTAAGTTACGTTCGCATGAACTGCTTTAACAATATTCAATATCATCCTGCAATTTCTGGAAGAGTAATTACAAGACCAGAATATTCTGAAAATATAAATTTATGGAACGCAAAACCAGTCGGATGCGAAAATCGTTTGCTTAAAAAGAAAAGCCAGAAAACCGCCTGCAACTTTTAAAATGAGATGCGATTCGCATTAAATGCTGTGTCCACTGCTCGAAATTTTATTCCAGTGCGAAAAGGATGCCGGGAAAAACTTTATCTTTTTCGCGGGTTGGAACTTGTCTCCCGCTGTTGCAATGTCAGCCGCGCTTGACAGCTTCATTATAAAACAGAACGGTCTTCGAGCGTGTAGGACATGATACCCAGCAGAAATTGAAAAATTGATCCTTAGGTTTTCTTGTCGCCGAACACCTTTAAATAAATTGTTCTTTTCACCACCTCCTGTGTTCTTTCTTGCTTTTGCCACCCCCTTTTTCGGTGAAAGAACGGTTGTGCTTTTCGTTGTCAGGCACAGATGCAGAAAAAGTACGGCGTACGTTTCTGTAGCTAAATCGAAAGAATTAAAAAACATTGAAAAAAAAGAATATAGGACTTCTTTTTATTATTGTTTTTAAGGAAAACAGATATTCCTCTTCTTTTTCTCGTAGATTTTGTTCAAATCAGTTTACACAGTGTGAGGGAGGAAACTGAGATAATGAAAATTTTGTCTTAAAAATGTGTTGAGAAAAGCTGAATCTTTTCACTGTTTTTCTATTCAAACCTTTTATTATTATTTTTTTTATTGATGTAAAATATCTATAGAAAGCTAATTATTTTAAATGGTGTTTGGCAATTATAGTAATGATATTATACAAACATAAATTTATTATTATTTGTAGTGTATTTATCAAATAATTGAATGAAGATTAGAGATAATAACTGATAGCTTATAATTGAGAAAACAATACTATTAAAACAAAATTTAGAGGGTTAACGAAATATGAAAATAAATAAGAATTTTACTTTTTTTCACACAAATCATATAATGAAAAGTAAGATAAGAAAGGATGGTTATCCATATGTTTCACCAATCTCTACCCTTAACTTTATATAAAACTAGTTTTTACCTACACGTTTTGCTGGGTATTTCATGATGTTGAATGACTATATTTTGTTTTTTAATTTATTGATGTCTAAGTCATATATATCACTAAGCTTTCGATGGTATTGAAAAACATTCTTATAGATTTCACCTCTTTGTTTACAAAGACAGGACTTGAATTTCTAAAACATAAGTAGGTTTATCTTTAAGGCCTCCGTAATTTCCCTCTCGGAATCGATTTCCCATTTTTAGCGAATCTATTAAAAAAAAAAAAAAAATGTTTACGAAATTTCTAGTCTGTAGATCGAATAGTTGATAAACAGGAATTTTTCTCCTCTTGGTTTCACTGTCATCTTAAGTAATCAATTTCCGCAAAACTTATCCTTAATGGATCTATACTCAACGAAAGGAACATGTCTGATAAATTTCAAGTCTGTTAGTCAAAACGATACCGTGATGAGTAAGAGCATCACTCTTTCCCCTTTATATATATATCGAAGAAAGAGCTAAAAAAAATTTTTTTTTCAAACAAAGTATCAGTGCAAAATGAGAATTCGATCGTAAAGGATTGAAAACGTAATATTTATTACTACAAAAATATAGAACGTTTTTATGAAACAAGTATATAATACTAAGAAAACCCAATTAAAATAAAATTGTTTGAACAAAGTGAAATTAATCGAAAGGTTATTGAAAAATTTAAAGATTTATGCAGTACTAGCCTTTTAAAACTCAATATGTTTTGATAAATCTACAGTTTTCATCAAATGTACATGGTAAGGTTACAGATGGCGCTGTTTCAACAGCGGCGTTGTGTAAGTGTAACCCTGGGAAGAGGCGGGGAGTTGTGTGTATGACGAGAGAAGGGAGCGTGAGAGATAGAGAGTTAGAGTAGAGTATTTATATGAGGTGTTATGAGTTGTGAGAGTTTAGTAGTGTATAAGGTGTTATATATAGTTAGTAATGAATAAGGTGTGAGTAGTTAGAAGTTGTAAATAAAGCTGTTATTTGTATTAGAGAGTGGTACAGTTAATTGTAGTTAGTATAGCGTCGTCAATACAATATATGATCTACCTCCTTACATTATGTCAATCTAAATTATATCTGTGTTTCACGTTATGTTTTTAACAGATTTTTGTAGATGAATTCTAATGGGCTCTCACGTGTTCTTTCTTCTAGTTAACAACATTTCACGGAATTGGAGTAATTTCTACAGAGAAAAAAAACCGGAAAACTGGAGAAGATATAAAGAACCCACATTACGTTATTGATTATAATAAGTGCATAGGAGGAGTTGATATAGTAGACTCTATCATGCATCACGACCCAGCTTTTCGGAAAACTGTAAAGTGGTACAAGAAATTATTTTTGGGTTTTTGGATATGGCAATATTAAGGTATCCGACTACGTTCGGAACCGTGATTTTAAAAAGGCGCATAAATGGATAATTTTCATGATATTTAGTGTCACTTAGATTAAAATGTATATAAAATTGTTTTAAGGACATGTTGACGAAAAAAAAGTTATTTAAATACAATATTTCGGCTAAAAATGAACTTAGAATAACCTTTTTTCAAAATGTTCTCCTTTTGTGAAAAATGCTTCTATTATAATAATATTTTGCCTATGATTTTTGAAAAATACGCATTATTTTCAGAGTTACAATCATTTGAAAAAATTATCGGCGTTTTTTTCATAAAATTTCTCCCCTCAGTTGTCATGGAACACAGATAAACCCACTTCTAAGTTATATATTTCAAAAATTCTAGCTGAGCCTCTGTAGAGAGGTCTGAGCTATATACAGGCAAAATATTATTATCATAGGAGCCTTTTTCACAAAAGGAGAACATTTTGAAAAAAGTTTATTCTAAGTTAGTTTTTAGCCGGAATATTGTACTTAAATAATTTTTTATTGTAATACTATTCTTAAAACAGTTTTATATACATTTTCTAATCTAAGTGACACTAAATATCATAAATATTATCTATTTATGCGCTTTTGCAAAATCACAGTTCTGAAAGTAGTCGGATACCTTAAATTCAAATATACTATCTTGCAAACAGTAAAATAAAAACAGTAGCAGGGCAAAATAATTTCAAACAAATATTGATCAGCAAATAATCCAAAGATACAAGGAAATTAAGCCCCAAAAATGCAACCTGTATCACGAGTAGCCAATCCCTTACGATTAACTGGACGTCATTTTACAAAGTATATGCAGATGCTAATGGGAAAAAGTCAAGACAACGTGAGGCATGCACAAAAAGCTCATTGAAAGAAAAAAAAAAGCGCAAGTTAACTTCTTACGAACGCAAAACTTGTAACGTAGGACTTTGTTCCGGAGATTGTTTTGAAATATATCATGTTAAAAAAAATTTCAAATGTTTAATTATTTCCTTATTTATCTTACATTTTCTTTTATTTGATTTTCTAATATTTTCTATATTTTGAATATTCGTATGCAAATGCATGGGATTTTTGTAATTTTTTTTTGAAAGTGTATGTACTTTTTTTAGTTAAAATAAAAACATTTTCTTTAAAATTAGCAATTTTTTTTCAAATACAGCAAAAATTTTTGTACAGATACTATCAATGATAGTAAATTGTAAGTTTTAGCGTATTTGATTGAATTAAAAACTTTACATGAATTTTTAAAGGAAATTAGGTTTCACAGGAAAATTCGCCCGGTCCCGTGAGTGCGTTTACTCTCCAAACGCACGGGCCTGGGGAAACGCTTCTTTCTCCTTTCGCTGGTCCTGAAGGGATTAACCTGTAGGTTTCTTTAAAACTTTGTTTGATCCGAAAACCTCACTTTGTAAGGGAATCGTGATATATGTAAAAAGGTCTAATTAACTCTTTCATGCTTGGTGATACATATGTTGTTCTATTAATTCTTATTCGTTTGTTGTGTGGTGGTACATTAAACGTACCACTTGTTTGAATACCGTGGTGAATATGACTGGGTAAGTAGGGACATAGGACTGAGTATGGTGAAGTGAAAAGACAAGAGGAGTGTTAATCTACTGTCTAACTCCCACAAACCCTGCTTTGATTGATTGAACATTAACGTCGCACTATTCAGCTACACGAGGGCTTTTGGCGACGGACCACGTAATTTTGAACCATGGTCAAGTGACACCCACAAACCCTGCATTAACTACCGATGCAATTAGGAAAGAGAAAGATGGCAGCCGCACAAGAGTTCCTTTGTTCCTTAGCTCTGTCTGATTTACACAGAAACATGAATTATGGGGACAGATTTGATCAACTTAAAGGTTCGTATGAGATAGACAGAAAAAGTGAAAAAAATGGTGGCCTAGAATACTCTGGTATTTCATAGATGCCAGTGTAGTCAATGCATATGTCATCTATCGGGAAATGAATCTTCCCAAGTTGAGCTTGAAGGACTTTAGAAGAGATACTATCCAGAGATTTGGTCAGTTCTGAATTTGAAACTTCAAGAAATAAGCCTCAGACAACCAGCAGAAGTGTTCAATAAGAATAAAAAGCCTTGTGTGCGCCGAATAACACGCAAGGAGAGTTTGCCCACAATCCAGAAAGATCTACGAGAAGACGATGTGCTGCTTGCAGCACAAAAGCAATACAAGTTCATAAAGAATGGATGTGTTGTGTCTGCAAAATTCCATTGTGCTCAGGAATGAAAAAATCGTGTTTCCAAAACTATCATGGTGCTTAAAGCGTGGTGGTGCAAAATATGTACTACCTATTTAAAACTTTGGACACCCTTTATTTGAAAAAGTGTTTAATATTATTAATATGTACCAGCTTCTGTTTAATAATTATAGTTTTGTGAGGTTTATTTAAAATATTTGTAATTATTTCCCTGTAGTGCATTATTTTTTGTCAGTGAATGGAAGAGTTAAATAGATCTGAAATGAGAAAGCGAGGAGATGGGGAATCAGAGTATGTTAATAATTACTGATCATTGCGAGTGGATTTGGCAAAGTGCCTATGTTTTCATTAGAAAATTACTTAATAATCTTGGATGGATTCCCTTAAAGATTACAAGTCATTGGGACAATGGGCTCAATTCATGTGACGTCATTAGTCATATGATAGTAATAGCCACATGATTTTAGCCAATCAATTCAAAAACTCATGCGACGTCATAGTCACACGATAAAAACTATCTTGTGTTTCTTGCTAATCAGTTCACGCACTCCGGTGTTGCCAAGTTTTGCTCTTTGCAGAAACTTTCTCTTAAAAAGTACATATGTATACAAAATGCATTTTATTTAAAAGTGTAAGCATAAAATATGATTTTTTTTTAATTTTAAAAAATCTTTTTTGAAGAATTTTTTTTCTTAATATTTAAACATCATTTACCCAAATATGAAATTTGAAATTTTATCTGAGTTTTACAAATAGAAAAACATGTACAATTAGTTTAATGTTTATTTTGAATTCAATGGAAAACACGTTTTGTTTTTATCATGTGACTTCATGAATTGAGCCCATTGCTCAAAATTTTCCCAGAAAGATAAGTGAACTTTTGATGTTTGTGGTCAGGGTTTAATTTGTGATATCACTCCCCTTCCTCATACTAAACTTGTAGGTATTTTAGATAGAACTTGATAAAGATGTTTTAACGTGTGTAATGTCTTCAAAAAAATCGATCCCACCATTACTGCCAAACCCTGTTCGCCACAGAATTAGACTCATTAACACGTTTTTATTAACTTCACCTCTATGTAACGGACTTTTTGAACATGATTTTTACCCACTTCAAAGGGTCAGATTAATCCAAAAATTTTCTCACTTGTCAAGGACCGACGACAATACAATAGTTTCACAATTTTGTTCCATTGTTCTGATCAGGATTAATGATTTCCCATTTCCAGATTTGTCGACTAATTCCAGATTTAGTGACTAAAAAATGAAGTTACAATCCTAAGATGAAAGCGCTCATGGTCACTGGATAGAATAATTTCTCACAAACTCTTCGATTCAAAAGGTGTACTTTTATGTATAATGGTGATGCAAGTTTCAGAGAAAATATTGAACTCTTTTTAGTGAAAAATATCTTTTACTTTACACCTTTTTCCGCATTAAATATTTCAAACTTAGCTCTTCCAGAGTTCCTTCAGTTAGCTGATCCTTTATTTTGTAAACCAGACCGTATCGACGCGCTGATAGGATGGCCAATGGGTATTCCAGATTTTAAGAAATGACTCATTTAAGATTAATTCATCAATGAATAAATGATAGTTCAAAAACTAAAGAAACACGATTTTATTGTAGATCGAACTAAAAAATGAAAAATTATGGTTTAAAAAAACTAAAAAACACACTTTTATAGTGAATCAGACTAAAAAAGTAAAAAATAATTTTTAATATAAGAATACAATGATTAATGAGAAAATTAATGCTATCGTGGCAAAAGGGTGTAGAGTGCTTTGTACTACATTTTTACACTAACTCTGCATTTCGTAATACAGCTAGTAAGAAATTATATCAATTGATATCGAGCATCTTACGCTTTTATCCCAATGACATTCATTTTCTCGTTAATCATTTTATTCTTATATTAAGAATTATTTTTCAACTTTTTAGTTCAATTCACTGTAAAAGCGTATTTTTTAGTTTTTTTAAACTACAATTTATTTCATTTTTTGAATAAGACTCTTCGATTACATGCAAAGTTTAAAATCTGGAATGAAACACAAAAAGGTTATTCTTATGCAGTATAATTCGAAAACATATAAAGCAATTTTTTTTTCAGTAACAGCTTTTAAACTGTTATAAATTAAACTGTTGAATTAAACAGGAATTTATTAAAAAATTCCAAAGATAGATTTGGACAGGGAAAAATATTTGATGGAATAACAATGCTTTACATACACTGTTGGCATTTTAAGTCGTCTCAAAACCCTGTTTAAAAAGATTCTAAAAATTGTTAAATTACTAAGATAAATAAAAATAAATAAAAATGCACAACCTCTTAAAATGTTACAAAATGTTTTAAAACGTATATACAAGTGTTCTTTGTTTGAGTTTGTTGTTTCAATGTTTATCTCATAGGATTTTTCTTAAAACACAACAAAAGGATGAAAGTCACATGTACCATCTCTGTAAAATATTTTATTTCCTTGCAAGTTTTTATTAATCATTTAGGCCATCTAAAACGAAACCAAAACAACTGCGCTGAAGTAGAAGAGCCAAAATAAAATAACTAAAGGGGAAAAAAATCGAAACTTAGTGATTTTTTTTTTCCTTATCCTTACATTTCTCCTGTAGAAACAACAGAAGAAAAACGCGGGCGAGCGTAATTATGTTGCCATTTGAAGAACTAATCTTCCCGCAAATTTAACTCGGAAACAATTGCGCATAAAAACGAAAATATGAGATTAAATACAAGGGGTTTCAGGATTGCCGCGACTGTTTTAATTCCAGAAAATCTTGCACAGAAAAATTAGTCTTGTCTTTCCAGTTGGTTTCAGGATATTCTGGGGTTCGTACTGCGTTAATTTTAATTTTTTTTTCTCTTTTTGCTCCCAACACTTATCCTAATTATTCGAAAAGAATAGAAAAATGCTTCGCTGTTTAGAAAGCTGATTTTGGAAACTGGCAACAGCGATAAGTTCGTTTGACGCTTTGCGTTCTAATTGGTTTAATGGCGGAAGCTGGAGCAGTTCGAAGCGGAAAATATTAGTTTTTTTTTTTTCTTCTCCTTTTCATTTTTCTCGGTTCAGTTATTCGACGACGAGAAGAGCTCGTTTTCTCGAAACGGAATAATTAAATTAATTATTTGAGATCTAAGATTACTTCCATGCTCTACTGCTAATAAGTAACCTTGTAATTATTCAAAGCGAGAAATTTTTCATCCCGATATTAATTGCGTTCTATAAGTAGTGGTAAACAGATTAAGCTTCTCTGTTCGAATGCAGAACGAAAATTTTAAAAGCGTTTTGCAAGTTAAATGAAGTAACTTGCTCTCTCTGAATTCAGCGGAGCTAATTCGGATGTTTAGAGATGAGTTTTTGAAATTAACTTTTTGATGGAATAAAATATGAAGAAACTTATTTTCTTTTGTGTTTACAAATATCATTTTTTATATTTATTTTTCTTACGAAAGTTTTGATGTACGATCTTTGAATTAAAAGATTACGCATTTCCTCTTTTATTTCGTTAAAACATTGTAGATGAATAAACTATTCAACTAATTATCAGTCTTGCCAAATAAGTTAATAAAAATAAATTACTGTAAAAAAAATTAAAAGTGTACAATAATTATATTAAAAAAAAGTAATAACTGTTTTGTAATCTATGAAATAAAGAGGCAGTGATGCCTGTAGATTTGCTTAGGCCCTGTCCCCCATGCAAAAGTAGCCCCTGAGGCACTTTAACCACTTAACTGTTTTTTTTTTCTGTCATATTATGTCAAAAAATAAGCATATTTTTGGTAAACATTTTTAAGAGGAAATCAATTATATAAACTCTCAAATCAGCTGTCAGAAATGTTGTAAATATTTAATTTAAAGAATTATGCTAATTTTTATTTTCATTGAAAAAACATATTTTTCCTTAAAGTTGGCTTTTTTCCGAAGAAGTAAACTAACTCAAAAGAACATTTTACAAGAATGTATATTAGATTTTAAAAGATAATGTTGTACTTACAGTTACAATTATTCTCTTAAAAATTCTGTTTTTGTGTGATAAATTTTAAAACAGGGAGACAAGCATAGTCCAACATTGCAATCGGGACAAAAATATCGTGTTTCTTCGTTCATCTGTTTTCCAAAATCGTTTCTTTTCGACCAACATACAAATCATTGCGTTGTTGGTCTCAATTTTTTGTCGGTGGGAGGAATCACTTCTAAAAAGTTTTTTTCTGTCAATCGTAAGAGACTGGGAAAATTCCTGGTCATTCTTTTTTCTCATTTACGGCCTCGTGTCTTTCAATAAGGCGATCTATAATATCAAGCCTAAAATTCAAACGAGAGATAATTTTTCTCCCAGTTTCTGATATAAAACGAAAGCATTCCACAATGATGTATCTAAAAGATGGAAGAATATTTTTATGTATTATTTCTTAACTCTTTTTTTGTTATTGGGTTATTTGTGAGGTGCTGATCCCTTCTATCTACACCAAGAGAAGTCCGAAAACAAACTTTCATTACTTTCAGAATCACATTTACAGAAATTTCAGACTCACTATCTGAGTCAATATCAGAATTATTTAATCACCCATTTTTCTTATATGTTAATATCCAAATTTAAAAGAAATAGTGTTCGTAGCTTACGGTACACCGATCTTGTAAAGAAAATTCCCGCCTTACCTAGTCTAAAAGAATGCAGAGTAAAACCTCACCTTGGAACTAGTTTAGACATTTTTTTTTGTAATCCTAACTTTATTCGACTATTAAGAGACATGTTTTAGAAACATTGCACTAAACGAGCAAAAAATACGGGTAAATCAGAGTAGAAAAGTGTTGCCCGAGTGGTGCTCGGGCAAATCAGGGAAGTGCCATTTCAAGTGCCCGAGTGGTGCGTGGGCAAGACAGGGAAGTAGTTAAACAGTCAGTATATAACATACGTTGTTAAATGCTCGTAAGAAACGGTAACCCGTAGCTCACCATCTCACAAACCCAGGAACAAACAAACTCGACTGACTGGTGCCTTTTAACCGAATGATGGCATATGAACGGTAGGCCGAGGCCTAGACACGGATAATGGACATGACAAGTAGTTCAGGAAGGAATATAATTTCCCATTGGTTGCGTATACCGGGATGGGCACAGTAGGCCCTGGCCCTCATGGGCTATTGCGCCACTGAGTTGAGTTTGAGGAATATAGTTCGAAATTTCCTGTTTTTCCGGAGAATATGTCCGGAATAAAATATTTTATGATTAATATTTTTCAGATCATATGACCTTGAGGATGAGTCAAGAACGAGTAGAGGCTCTGAGCTTGGGCCTAGCTGGTCCATGCCTTAAAACGTCCCTATAAGCAGACGAGCAGAAGAGTGGTATTTAAAGGAGTGAGGTTCGTGTATGGGAGTGCGATATTTTAATCTAGGACGGATATTCGAAAAGTTGATATTCGACTATATGTTTGAATTCAAACTCCTCCAGAAAATGTTAGGTTAAGTAATGAGGTATTACATAATAAACAAGTTCTCAAAATCCCTGTAGGTGTGGGATGTCTGGAAGTGTGCTTTTATTTCTCTTGCTTCATGATTCTCTTTCATCGGTTTTAGATATTTTAAGGAGCCCATGTTTCCTTTATTTTTTTGATGTAAATATTCAACAAACTGAAGTAAGCAGCATATTCTAGTTTTAAACTATAATGCAGTGTAGAAGAATTTAGAATTGAGATTTATATGCAGTGAGAAGAACATGCGAATTGCATTTCTTCATATATATCTTGTTCAAATTTTCAGTCGTTAATAAAATATTTTCTATTCACATCTATTTAAGTTCAAATGAATTTTTTTTTGAACTTATAGTGGATGAACACTTGATGTTAATACAGTTTTTCAAATATTAATTCATTAATTAAATTAAAAGATGAATTAATAGTAACAAACAAACAAAAATAGTCCAACACTATGTATAGAAAGGAAAATTGCAAGGAAAATCGCTTTCTAATTTGTCACTTAATATTGTGATTGTGTCATATTACACACACACACACACACACACATACACACATATATATATATATATATATATATATATATATATATATATATATATATATATATATATTGTAACTATTTAAATAAAAAGTAACTAAAATAAATTTTTCTTTGGTGACCTAAGTAGGAATTGACTTAAAATTCTTTTTTTATATTACTTGTTTTAAGTCAATTCTTACTTTTGCAAAATTAGAAATTTTTAAATTAAGTTGTTGAGAATGAAAATAAATTTTTCAAAAAAAAAAATGTCCTGTAAATATTTGGGCCATGGATTTTAATCTAAAGCCAATAAGTACAGTCAGATCTCAGGAGGCGAAAGTTCAGTTATCATGTTTGTCATTTAATCTTAGTTATATAGGTGATAATGATAAGACTGTAGTAGAAGCTGCGTTATAAAAATACTTAGCGAAATTGCAAAAGGTTGTAGAGGAAGCAAAAATAATAGTTTCAGTTATAAATGGCGTTGCAATTTGTGTTTGAAAATAGTTGTAGTCTGAATTACAGACAGATCAAATTAAATGAAAACCTTTTAAGGTATCCGACTACGTTCGGAACAGTGATTTTAAAAAAGCGCATAAATGGATATTTTTCATGATATTTAGCGTCACTTAGATTAGAATACATGTATAAAATTGTTTTAAGGACATTTGAAAAAAAAATTATTTAAGTATAATATTTTGGCAAAATTAACTTAGAATAACCTTTTTTCCAAATGTTCTCCTTTTGTACAAAATGCTTCTATTGCATTAATATTTTGCCTGTATATAGCTCAGACATTTGTACAGAGGCTCAACTAGAATTTTTGAAAAATTCACATTATTTTCAGAGTTACCACCCATTAAAATAATTATCGGCGTTTTTTTTCTTAAAATTGCTCCCCTCTGTGGTCGTAAGATATGGATAAACCCACTTCTAAGTCATATATTTGAAAAATTCTAGTTGAGCCTCTGTAGAGAGGTCTGAGCTATATACAGGCAAAATATTACTATAATAGAAGCATTTAGCACAAAAGGAGAATATTTTGAAAATTGGTTATTCTATGTTCATTTTTTGTCAAAATATTGTACTTAAATAATTTTTTATTGTAATACTATTCTTAAAACAATTTTATATGCATTTTCTAATCTAAGTGACACTAAATAGCATAAATATTATCCATTTATACGCTTTTGCAAAATCATGGTTCCAAACGTAGTCGGATACCTTAAACAACCTTGTTTTCGTAAAACATACTTAAAAGAGCAACAATTTGTGCACAATTTGTACATCTGCAGCACATGGTGTTTTATACATTTTCAAATATATCGTTTTAAATTTGCCAAAATTGTCTTATCGGGAAGTATTTACTGTTGAACTCTTAAGTCTTTCATCCGCCTCCTTAAGCAGCCTCATTCAAAAAATGGATGTCCATTAACTTCGAATTCGAGCACTCTTTCATTGTGCTGAAAACGTCTAGAACCATATCAAGATGCTATCATTTGACACCTAAATAGTTATTAATTACTAAATACTACATGAAGATGTAAACTTGAACTATACAATCTAGTTTCTTTTTCTATTCACTATTTTTCTTAATAGAACAGCTATCATGTTTGTGTTGTGTCCCTATCACCTGTATTTCTGTCTTAGGAGTCCGTTGAAAGATATCAGATCAATCTTTCATGAGAACAAATCAACTAATTGTTATTATAATCAGTAAAAATTGATCAAACTTTTCGTACATTAAATGTACTATTATTATCATATTGCCGCACACATAATTTGCTACAAGTCACGGCAGCCCAGTTGGCAGAGCGTGGACTCCATTTCCTCTGGTCTCGGGTTCGAATCCCGGCCCCGGCAAATTTATCCTAAGACTGGAATTTTTGTTTTCATTATTAATGTATTATTTGGTCTAGGTTCTAGATGAATCTAGATCATTCTTTAGAGTGCATACTGGATATTTCTCGAATATTCGGTAAGTGTATAAAAGCCGAGTACGTCGCCAGTTGGGCGTGTTCTCAGTCCAGTGTTGTATCGAGCTTCCTCGTTAGAATATAAATCGAATTGTTTGCTTAACTGAACGGTGTACTTCTTTCGAACTCCGTGACAATATTTTATTTTCAATATAATTTAATAAATTCCTTCGTTATTTCGTTCACTGTCCCGTTTATGTTACGTACATATAAGGAGGAGATAAATGTCCATTTGTTAAGGTAGTTAGTTGATTTATATGGAAGCTTGGAAAGTAGGGTGCTCACACGTTCTCGTCACATGTGTGTGACCTTGGCCCAAAAATACCAAAATTATTTCATATTGCTTCAAAAGTCTACGTTAATAATCATTTAAATCAATCCGAACAACATTAGCGCTTAGATTAAAAAGAATGTAATTGCAAATATAACGCTTATAAAAATAAATAGCAGGAGTAATAATAGTAGATATATAGTCAAGCTTACTTTGCATTCTTGGTGGGATCCAAGTGAATGGATCATGGAGAAGATCTAACTTAGAACTTTACAAAATTTACAAACAACCTGTTATTGTAAAACTTGTCAAATTACTGACTTAAATGGGCTGGTCATCTGCCTAGAATGAATAAAGATTGTTGGTGCAAGAAAATCTTTTTGGCAAAGCCCGTGGGAAATAGACCTTGGGGCAGACCCCCGTTAAGATGGGGAAAGACTGTGTCGAAAAAGACTTAAATACAGTCGGACCTCTGTATAACGAAGTCACTAAATCCGAAAAGTTCATTATATGGAAAATTCGTTATATAGAGGTTCATCTTTCAATTTTCTTTATATATAAACCACATAAAACAAATTTTAAATTCGTAAACATTATACATTAAAAAAATAATTATTCACACCTTTTTGTAAGTTAATAATATTTATTTTATGTATCTTAAGGTATCCGCGACTACGTTCGGAACCGTGATTTTGCAAAAGCGTGTAAATGGATAATATTTATGATATTTAGCGTCACTTAGATTACACAATGCATATACAATTGGGTTAAGAATAGTATTACAATAAAAAAATTATTTAAGTACAGTATTTTGACAAAAAATGAACATAGAATGACCCATTTTCAAAATAGTCTCCTTTTGTGAAAAATGCTTCTATTATAATAATATTTCGCCTGTATTCAGCTCAGAGGCTCCACTAGAATTTTTGAAATGCATAACTTCGAAGTCGGTTTATCCATGTTTTACGAAAACAGAAGGGAAAAATTTTACGAAAATACACCGATAATTATTTCAAATGATAGTAACTCTGAAAATAATGTGAATTTTTCAAAAATCATAGTTGAGCCTCTGTACAGAGGTCTGAGCTATATGCAGGCAAAATATTAATACAATAGAAGCTTTTTTTAACAAAAGGAGAACATTTGGAAAAAAGGTTATTCTAAGTTAATTTTTTGCCAAAATATTGTATTTAAATAATTTTTTTGTCATAATGTCCTTATAAAACAATTTTATACATGTATTCTAATCTAAGTGACACTAAATATCATGAAAATTATACATTTACGCGCTTTTTTAAAATCATGGTTCCGAACGTAGTCGGATACCTTAAGCCCTACATCACAGTTTCACAACTGAATAAATTTAAAATGCATTTTAAATGCATTTTTTTTTCAAACAACTGAATTCTTATATCAAATGAAACCATTCTTCTTAACCTACTCTAACTAATGCTCCAGAACACTTTCCCAAATTATTTCTCACAGCTTGGAATTCATCGCGAGCGTAATAAAGCATTTAATCGGAAAACGCAAGCCAGAGTGGAGTTAATGTGATTCAGATGCGAAGGTGATCCGAAAGAGGGCGCTTCTCGCAAATTGGATGACTTCGTTGATAAGGTTAACTTCGCTCTTCCGTTAATTGATGTTAATTAGAGAAGCGCAGTTATTTGTTTCCGCCTTTTATCTTGAGTTCACTTCACTTCGTTTTCGTTTGTTTTTCGAGTGGTAAATGTGCAAATCTCTTTTTGTATCGGTGGGTTCCGAGGATTCATTTAGAATTAACGCTCTGCAAGATTTTTATCGAATGGAGGCTTGCTTCTTCCATTTACGCGTTTCTCTAATTGTTTAATTAATTAATTATTGTGTGAGTAAATACATTACATCTGATCGAGCCATGTCAAATTTAATGAAATTGGAAAATTATTTTGCTAATTATAGTTACATGCATGAATTTAATTTTATACTTGGAAAATAATTTTTCTAAAGCGTCGAAAATGTACTTGGTCATACTATAAGGATAATCTACAACCAGAGGCGTAGCTACCTTGGTATGGTAAGGGGTATCAGTCGTATCAAGGATATGGGGCCCCCAAACTATAGGGGCCCCAACATGTGCAATTTTGTGACACTTTCGAAAAAGTTCTATTAACGTGATCAGTTTTGTATATTTTCCAAAAAAGGCCTCCCAAGGAATTTTGATACAGGGCCCAGTCTGGACGAGCTACTACGCCTGTACTAGGATACCGGTACATAGCCACAGAAGTTATGTACCGCGAAGGTACATCCGCGAGCACGTTGAAATTACCTAATTCGGTCAAAACACATATTCTTTAATTTTTTATTTTAATGAATAGAGCTATCTTTTAACCTTTCAAAACATATTTGTTTTGTTTCTACATTACCTAGAGACAAGTTACAATCAATTTTATAAAATTAGAAAAAACGGAAGAGAATCTTTAATTTACCAGAATTGGGTATTTATATTGTTCAAAATCTAGCATGGCGAGTCAGATAACTCAAAATGTTATGATTGTATTTCTATAAAACTTTTTGAACCTGAACTTTTTATTACTTTCTAGAGAATATGTAAGAAAATATTCCCTATCGTATAAATATTTTTGGAGTTATGGCCTGTTATTTAAGTAATGGTCTCATAAAGAATGTCACGTTTCTTATAATATATACTCAGTCAGCTTGAAAATTTTAATTTTAATAAAACATATAAAATTTTAGTACATTTTTCTATATAAATGCATCTAATTTGTTTTAGTAATACTTTTACTGATATAATTTTATTACTTTTTTCTCAAATTGCTTTGAAGTTTTTCAAAAATATTGCTAAAATTTCACTTATAATTGTGGGTTTTGTAAAACTTAAAAAAATTTTGTAAATATTGTTTGTTAAATATTATTATTTATTGATATTGATTCTTAAAAAAGTATTTTTAATGTTTTAGTATGCTATTTTTTTTAAAAAAGTACTCCGAACGTGTTTGGATACCTTAAGAGTTATTTCCAGAAAGGGCGGTATACTGTTATTTTGTTACATGTAATACTGTCGTGACATTAAAAATAAATTTCACTTCCTTCACTGTCTCAAGAAGAAGAGTGTCAACTCAGTGTCGACCTTATTACTTGACCGAGGTTCAAAATTATGAAGTCCATCTCCAATAGTCTTAATGTAGTTTCAAAATGTGACGTTAATAAAAAGTGAATTTTTATCTTAAAAAAAAGTGCTCTAATGGAAATGAAATCTAATTTTCAAAGAATTCGGTATAGCTGATAAAATAATGGGACAAATAATATTTTAAAGTTATAAATGTTGTCAGTGACAGTTACACACTACTGGCCATTAAAATTGCTACACCAAGAAGAAATGAAGATAACAAAATGATATTTATTGGACAAATATATAACACTGGAAATAATAAGTGATTAAATTTTCAAGAAATTTGGATGTGTAGATTCCGAGAAATCAGTAACCAGAACAACCACCTCTGGCAGTAATAACTACACTTATACGCCTGGGAATTGAGTCAGAGATTGGAGGGCATGTTCAGGTACAGATGCCCTTGCAGCTTCAACATGATGCCACAGCTTATCAGCCGTAGTGACTGGCGCAAGGTGATGAGTCAGTCGCTCGGCAACTATGCACCAGACGTTTTTTATTGACGAGAGATCTTCGAATAAATGACAGAGCCACGGGTCGTAACACACCAGAAATGTAACGTGCACTGTTCAAAGTGCCACCAATGCGAACAAAAGGTGACCAAGACACACACACACACATGTATCCAATAGCACCCAATACCATCTTGCTAGATGATGGGCCAGTATGACGATGACGAATGCACTCTGCTAATGTACGTTCACCATGATGCCGCCAAACATGAATGCTACCGTCTTGATGCCGTAAACAGAATCTGGATTCATCTGAAAAAATGACGTCTCACCATTCGTGCGGCCAGGTTCATCGTTGATCATACCATTCAAAACTCTCCTGTCTGTGATGCAGCGTCAAGGGTGGCTGCAGCCATGGTCTCCGAGCTGAGAGTCCATGCTGTTGTAAACGTCGTTGAACTGTTCGTGCAGATACTTGTTGTCTTGCAAACGACCTCAATACTTAACTCAGGGCTCGTGACGTGGCTGCACGATCCATTAAGTCCATGTGAGTAACATGCCGGTCTTCTCGGTGGTAAGTAATAGGGGCCGTTGAGATCCAGCATGGTGTTCCGTATTACCGTCCTGAATCCGTCAATTCCATATTCTGCTAACAGTCATTGGATCTCGACCGACGTGAGCGATAGGATAAACCGCAATCCCGGTACGCTACCGTTAGACCTTTATAAAAGTCATAAACGATGCTGGTAAGATTCTGCTTCTTACACGAGGCACCCACAACAACCTGTGATACCCCGTTCGCTGGAGGTATCATCTCTTCATCATCCATGCGACCTAGGTTTTAGGGAATGAAAGATTGACCACTAATACCTTCCATAATTAAAATTAGTTTATTATGATTTCAATTTATATTCAACAAAACAACACCAGTCTAGGAGGTTTATGATCAGGAGTGATGAGACACAAACTGTAATTTTAACAAATAGAGCAATAAACCACCGAATCTATATATATAGACGATTTCCCAACGAACTAGAAGACTAGTCTTAAAGCTTAATCTAAATTATCTTACCGCTATTCCACGGTGAACAGCTACAGTCCTTATATCGTCAATATATTCTTTGATTCAGCTTGATCCGGCTAAGGGATAACCTTCTGGTCTCGGGCCCATTTAAAAATCAATTTCGTTGGCACTACTAGACCGGCTCATATAACTCTTAGAACTCTATTAGACTCTTCTCCTAGAACTTCACCTAGAGCTCACGCGAATACTAATGTTCCAATATATACAATTCATAATCTGCATAACCGCGTTCTCTTTTTGGGTTGGCTGAAAAGAATTGCCATTCTGGCCCCAAAGATATCCCAAGAGGATTATTAATAGAAGTACCGATAAAGCCCCGTTACAAACCTTTCACCAGGTAACAACGTTTAAATGCAATTTGAGTATGAGAAACTGGCTGAACAATTTCCTCATTTAAACACATTGTAGGTGTCGCTACCGGTGCTTGCTTTGTCTGATTGCGCTGAAAAACTAATCATTTGCGTACCACTGCACCTTCTTCCTGTCGTTTAAAGCTCATGTCTATAGCCTGCCGCCTTCTTGGAGTAGCAATTTTAATGACCAGTAGTGTATTTACATAATTTAAGGTAGAGGCAGAACTTCTAATTTGAATGATTATCGAGTATTTCTTACATCATCTGTGAGCATATATGCCTTACTCCATACACTTTATTATAATTTTTCGACATGTTTCATTACTAAAAATTTTTAATTGGTTTTAAAAATATATGTGTAACTTTTAAATTTTTGGGGAAAATATTCTTGAAGGAGATGTAGAACAATCATCTTGAAATTATTTACCACAGTTTTTGTGTTACTTCTAGAAAGAAGAATCGAAGTATTGAATTGTTTGTTTTAAAAGAGATTTAAATTAACTGCTTTATGAATAAACGAAAAACATTATTTGAAATTTAACCAACACATTACTTTCATAATTAAAAATAAGTTAATTAATAAATTAATAACTACAAAAAATGAAACGGGTAAGAAAAAGGATAAGTTAAAATTGCCATTCAGAAACACTGTATTTTAAAGGTATATTATAATTTGTAACCATAACCCGAGGGTACATAAGAAAAAATTCGATGATGAAATATATTAAAGATAATATATTTGTGTTATATTATTTTCAATTTTACGTATTTTGTTTGAAATGACTAGAGTTTATTTTAAAAATGCGTTTCAATAAACTTTAATGTGTGTAAAAATACCATGCAAAAAATGTGTTTAGTTTATTTTAAACATATTATACTTAGCTATGTGTGTACCCGTCATTTAGTAATTGAATATATCGTTTCATAATGATTGTTTACACCACTTATACTACTGATTTCTGTCATTGATAAGGCTTTTGTCACCGTCATTGCAATTCTTTTAGTAAATAAGATACAATTTTGTGAGGAGAACTTGATATTGATGGACAAATATCAGAAATGCGTCATCATTTTGTTATTATTTTCTAAATTTCACCACATCATCATGCATTATTTATAAATATGAATCCTTCATTACAAGTTGTATCCTATTCTGAATTATTAAAATATATGCGCGTTTTTAGCTTGTGTCTTTTTTTTAGTACTATGTTTTTAAACAGAATACTTTTAGATATTTCTTACACTTGACGTTAGTTTAGTTTAAATCCATCTATGTATGTTATTTCCCATAATTTTTTTAACGCTTTTCGTCAAACGCCATTTTTTTTCGTAAGGTATCCGACTGCGTTCGGAAACGTTATTTTGCAAAAGCGTACAAACGAATATTTTTTTAATATTTAGTGTCGCTTAGATTAGAATACACGTATAAAATTGTTTTAAGAATATTATTCCAATAAAAAATTATTTAAATGCGATATTTTGGCAAAAAATTAACATAAAATGATTTATTTTCAAAACATTCTCCTTTTATGAAAAATGCTTCTATAACAATAATATTTTGCCCATATATAGCTCAGATCTCTGTACAGAGCCTGAACTAGGATGTTTGCAATGTATAACTTAGAAGTGGATTTATCAATATTTTAATACAAAAAAGACAAAATTGTAGGAAAACAACAACGATTATTATTTCAATTGGTAGTAACTCTGAAGAAAATGTGAATTTTTTCAATAATCTTAGTTCAGGTTCTCTGGAGAACTCTTAGCTATTAAAAGGCAAAATATTATTATAATAGAACCATTTTTCAAAAAAGGAGGCTGTATTGAAAATAAATAATTCTATGTTCATTTTTTGCCAAAAAATCGGATTTAAATAATTTGTTATTGTAATATTATTCTTAAAACAATTGTATGCGTATATACTAATCTAAGTGACGCTAGATATTAAAAAAATATTCGTTTGTAGGCTTTTGAAAAATTACGTTGCCGAATGTAGTCGGATACCTTAAGGTATTCGACTACGTTCGGAACCATGATTTTGCAAAAGCGTATAACTAGATAATATTTAGTGTCACTTATATTAGAAAATGTATATAAAATTGTTTTAAGAATAGTATTACAATAAAAAATTATTTAAATACAATATTTTGATAAAAAATGAACATAGAATGACCCATTTTCAAAATATTCTCCTTTTGTGAAAAATGCTTCTATTATAATAATGTTTTGCCTGTATATAGCTGAGACCTCTGTACAGAGGCTCAACAAGAATTTTTGAAATATATAACTTAGAAGTGGGTTTACCTGTGTTTTACGACAACAAAAGGGAGAAATTTTAAGAAAAAAACGCCAATAATTATTTCAATGGGTGGCAATTCTGAAAATAATGAGAATTTTTCAAAAATCCTAGTTCAGACTTTCTGGAGAAGTCTTTACTTTATATAAGAAAATATTCTTATTTTAGAAGCATTTTTTATAAAAGGAGAACATTTTGAAAAAAAAGATTATTGAAGTTAATTTTTTGCCAAAATATTGTATTTAAATAATTTTTTTTTGTCATTATGTCCTTAAAACAATTTTATACATGTATTCTAATCTAAGTGACACTAAATATCATGAAAATTATCTATTTATGAGTTTTTTTATAATCCCGGTTCCGAACGTAGTAGGATATCTTAAATAGTATCTAATATTTTATTCCACAATAAGTTCTACAATCATCATTTTTTACCTAACTTTGAGGAACAAACAAATCCTGCAGAAGTAACTTTTTTACTACAAATTTCGATTCTTCTTTTTTTTCCCCCTTTTAAATAGATTCAACATTCTTTTTGAAGGTGTGATCGTAGGAAATTTTATTTTTTGTGGCTTCTGAGGAAAATGGCGCGAATGGCTTGGTTGACGCTAAGTGGCGCGGGCAGAGGACCTTGTCCATGCGGCGAATGGATGGCGAGGACTGATTAGAGGACACCCACTTGTGCGGCGAGGCACGCCAATTCTAATTAACGCTAATTTCGAACATTCTGTCACAGCCAATCACAGCTTTAATCGTTCTCCCCACGACCCTTCGTGAGTCTCTTGATTATCGACGGACACCCTCCCATGGCGTGTCATGTAGAAAGGAACCACTCTGCAGGAAAACTGGAGTCTGCAATTTTGTTCTGTGGGATGACTGAATTCAGGGGTAATGCAGTCTCGTTCGATGTGTTCTGTAGAAAGTTGTTCGCAGAATGATTAGTTTGCTCATGTGCTGTGCAAATAATGCTGATTGAACATTTATGCAAGAAAGATTCTTGAACTTTTGCTGACTTTATTTTTTTTGTTATTAACTATTTTTATGAAAAAAAATTAAATTGGTTGAAGAACTGATTAACATAAAAATCAAAACAAGTAATATGTAAAAGGGATTTTTTTAAGTCAATTCCTACTTTGAATGGATGAATAGGAAGTATTTTATTAACGATTGAAAATTTGAACAAGATATAAATATAGAGAGAGTGAACTAATAGTAGGAATTAAAAAAAGAGCATGATTTGTCTGCATTGTTGTAACAATGCACACCCGGTTTGGCTAGTTTGGCTGAAAAACAGGTTTTCGTCGCCAACTTTTGTCTTTGTTTTAACAGTTAGATTGTTACAACAATGGAGACAAATCTAAAATGGCGTCAAAAACCGGTAATTAATTTAATTAAGTAATTAATATTTGAAAAACTGTATTAACATCAAACGTCAACCACTACAAGTTTAAAAAAAATTTTTTTGAACTTGATTGGATGAATAGAAAGAATTTTATCAACGACTGAAAATTTGAACAAGATAAATATATATATTAAAAGAGTGAAATAGAAGAAATAAAATAGAAAAAAATTGGAAAAAAAAAAATGGTTCTTGAATTTTGTTGTTTATTTTTATGAAAAAAGTTAAACGGATTGAAGCACTAATTCATATAGCAATCATAGAACTAACGAATTATAGTAAAAGCTACTTATCACTATTTTTTAATGAAAGAAAATTTTTCTTATTTATTTATTGCTTATTAGGTTATAAAATTATAAGCAATATAACACTTACTTACTTTTAGCAATTCAATATAATCATACCAAATCCAATGTCTAGTTTGAACTGTTTTGAATGTTTTAGTTGCATGATGCATTGTTACCAATTTCTTTATTAACGTTACTTATAATGATTTACAAAATAATTGAGTAATCTTTTGGCATACTGGGGAACAAAATAAAGCAGATATTTTATCTGCCCATTTCCCCCTTTTTGTTACTTTATTAACCTATTATGTTATTTATTTGCTTTTCATAAGGAATTATTGAGTAGCTTTATACTTGTTTAAATATTTTTTTTTCTCTCGTTTTATAAATTGCTTGTTTTTTTCTCTCATGGTACTTAATATCCTTCAACAGTCAATTAGTAGCAAAAATAGCATGCTAAGAATTTCTATTTTGGGAGGAGAAATACGTAAAATTTTTGAAAATGACTAGAAAAGATTTAGTCGTATATTTAAATAAGCGTGTTAAAATAAGAAAATATTTTATAACTTGCATTGAATAAAGAAGTAGTATTTTAAAAATTTATTAATGAATTTCAATGTTACATTTTCATGTATGATTTGCTTATGACACTTAAATTTCAAGAACACAATTATATAATCGATGCGTTTTAAGTTTATTTTTAGAGCATTAATTTATTTATAAGCCAGAAACTATTCTTTTTACTTAATACGCTTAAATTAAAACAATACCATCAAAAATAAATAAATTGTTTTTACAAAGAACATTTAAATAAAAAACAAAAAACATTATACAAATTAAATAGGACAAACGGCTTAGTTTACAATATTTTTGAGAAAAAGTTTGAGTTAATTTTACCAAGAAAAAAAAAGTTTAGACACACTTAAAAAGACTACTTGATTTCAAAATAATCGAATACTTTAAGAAATCAACTTGACTTTATTTCATATAAATTAAACGATCTACTGTAAACATATCCAATAACTTTGTGGTTTGTGATCTTTGTCAAAATACATGAAATTATTTTATGTGTATTAGAAAGGTTTTAAAGGAATTTCAAACCTTTCTATTGAGTCGAATAATCCTTTTGGAAGATTGCTGATTTCGAATGATTATCAGTTTATTAATACTATTTATTTATTGATTTTTTAATGAAAAACGAAAAAAGGAGAAAAGAGCACTCTTCCTCTTTTTTTAAGAAAAAAATATTTTTAAGTTATCACCTAAGAAAAAACTAAGAAGTTGCTTTGGTGCATTGTATATCTAATCAAAACTTGGCTTTGTGACAGTACATTTTCTAAAGTTGTATATGAATTTCCAAAGAAATTTTTAGAGAAGTATTGCTAGTGGGAGGATAAGAGATTTTTTTCCATACTGGAGAATAGCATTGGTATATAAATGATGTAATAAGACTATACAATTTTATTTATAACCTAATAAATTTTTACATGAGCAAAAATTGTAACATGCGTTGTAACTTATTTACACGTATAATAAGTAAGATCTTGAAACGTCAAACAAAGGCTGAAAAAAGAAGGTTTCAGAAAAAATATTTTTAACATAGAGTTTAATAAAATAGTAATAATCACAGAAAAACCCTTAGATTAAATAAATTAAATGCTTTTTCACAGTTTAAAAGATTTTTTACGAAAACTGTACAGTGAATACAATGACTTTAATATCGTGTTGATTTATTAGTTTTTAATGAGATGCCTGAGTGGATAATGTAAAAAAAATACAATTTTTATTTAATGTTATTCAGATTACATTTTTGTTGTTTTGGAAACATTCATAATGATATATATAATCTCCAAAAAAGTTCTTCATTCCCCTTTTTTTTTTTTTTGAAAAATTCCTTAGAGTAAAACCTCTTAGGTCTTAATGTCGAAATCGCTTTAGAGCCTGTTACCTTTCAAATTATATATAAATCCCCTAAATTGGAGTTTTCTACTCTAAAAAGCATGATCAAAAATAATGAACTAAAGTACGTTTTATATTGGTGGAGGAAAAGTTAAAGCATCAAAGCAGGAAAAGCTTCAAAAGTTAAAAATAACAAGAAATATTTAAAAAAAAAAGAAGAATGATTTTTTATCATCCGAGGAAACATTTATGTGGAGTAGGGAAACGAAAAAACTATTTGGAAAAAAAAAAAAAACGAGTGTTCTTTAGACCATACGACTGAAGTAAACTTCTTTAGCTCCATCTATATATATGTATATAAATATATATGTTTGTATATGTATAATATATACATGTATATTAATAAACATATATTATTTTCTACAAATATTTAAATTTATTATGGGTTTTCATCGATAAATTAATATTGCTGAATAGGTTTTTTATTTGTATTCATTATTTTCATTATCTGATACTTCAGTAATTACTGTAGTTGATTGTAAGACCAAGACAATAGGCTTATGGTATGAGAAATAAGATACATATGTTTTCGAATGAAAATTAGAAAGATATCTAGAGAAAACTGCATCGATTGTTGTTCCATGTCTTGTGGTAGGCTCATTTCGGTTATTATTTATTTGTAGCTTTAATTTATCTTGTAGAAAGTTTACCAAGAGTTGTCCATCTTCGGACACGAAATTAACATTGAAATCTCCTGCTAAAATTAGTGGAAACGTATTGTAGTTTTCTCCTAATTCTTCAGAGCCTACTCGGCCGTAAATCATAAGTCTTTTGCATAAAAACTTTATAATATTATTAATTGTGTTATTGGGCGAAATGTAAGCAACTACCATTATGATGTTTGTTCCATTGTCCAAAGCTATCTCTTGCCCCTACAGTATAATATACGAAACGTAACTCTCTCTCTTTCTATCTTCACTAACTTATATCTCCCTTTCAACTTCCGTTCGCCTCGCCCGATCACACTTTTCGTAACGCTCTCATCACGCATTCACTAGCTTACTCCCCAAGTCAAGCGTGCGTAAAGAAGTTTTACTTCAAAATTTTAAGTCAATTCCTACTTAAGTCAACAAAAAAAAAAATTTTTTTTGTTCTTTTTAATTAAAAATTAATATAAACATATATGTACATATGACAGAACACAATATTATGTCAAAAAAAGCAATTTTCATTTTCCTTTCTATATAGGGGGAGTTGGGCTTTTTGTGTTGTTACTCTTTTTTCATTAATTAAATTTATTATTCCATAAAAAAGTATAGTAAAAAAATTTTCTCGAAATTAGGGATCCCAGGTTAAAATTGAATCCACGACCTTTTGGGTTAAAAATCCAACGCGCTATCCATTGAGCTACAGGGACACAGCAAGTGATTTTCATTTTTATGTATGGTGCTGGACTGTTATTTTTGTTGGTTATTTTTTATTCATTAATTAAATAGAGTTAATGAATTAATATTTGTTAGGGTTCATGTATGCCACTAGATGGCGCTATTTAAATTATAAGGTGTGTATTATTGTTTACGCGTGAGAATGAAAAAGCAACGATTTGAAGGAGGTTGTACGGGCCATTCACACTATGTTCGATACTTTTTTCTATATAGTGTTTTATGTAAATGTAAAATCAAGGAATTGAAAGAGGCTGCACGGGCCATTCGCTCAATGTTAGCGATACTGTTATATATATATATATATATTATTAAAATAAAATCATTTGAAAGACATCAACAATATTTGAAAAAATTGTATTAACATCATGTGTCACCCACTACAAGTTTAAAAAAATGTATTTGAACTTGAGTAAATGAATAAAAGTATTTTATTAATGATTGGAAATTTGAGCAAGATATATATATTACATATATATAAATATATATAGGGTGAATATGAACTAATAGTAGGAATTAAAAAATGCTGGTACATAATAAATATAACAGACTGATGACTGCTTTTATCATGATTGAGCAAGCTTTACCTTTTAGTCATACTTACCCCATGTATTTATAGTACAGAGTGTAAACTATATGTTATCGATAACTATATAGATTTTTTTGGTTCCTTCCCAATTTATTAAAAATAAGTGCACACCTAAACTTCTTCCGATAGTGCATAGAGCACAGCATGGAACAACTATAATATGTTACAGCTAGATCCAATGTCCTGTAACCTAATTCAAATCTGCGACACAGAAATGCATTATTGCGACTAATCTGTTGCACTCTGAGGGAATATTATTAATTATTACAAAATAATATTAACAAAAACGATACATTTATAAATATTTTGAAATAATATTAAGAAAAATCTAAATAGTGATATATATATATATATATATATATATATATATATATATATATATATATATATATATTGTGTTAATATTTCTATCACACAAAATAAAAATAACTAATTTTATATGCATATGTGTGTTTTCCAGAAAAGGAATAATTTCTAAATAATTAAAAATTTAAAAATTTTGAAATAGATATTGGCTATATATATATATATATAATTACTTTTTATCCTATCTTGTGGGATATTTTAACCTGTTTACAATAATTTTCATAGCAGTAAATATAACTCAGTCGTATTTCAAATTTAACAAGCGTGTTTTATTTATCGTAATTTATTAGATGGTAACTTTTATTTTTCCAAAAATTTATGAAAAAATTTTATTGTTAGTTTCAGTTGACTTGAAACGATATTCAAAATCAAAACTATAGCTAGAATAAATTTTTAAATTTTTTTAGGTGATCAATATTATTTCTATTGTTTAATTCTATTCTAATTATTTCATTATATTCTAAAGAGATATTTATAGCGGTTTGTAAAATATCTTGGTGCCTTTTCATTAATTTTTCAATGCATGCTTTAAAACTGCTCGGAACAGGACTTTCATGAAATTTGAGCGTTAAGAAAATATTTAGCTGTTTAAAATCATTAATGCAGAGATCTTGATATTTTTATGAAATACTGAAATACTGTTATTTAATTCTCTCTCACGAATTAGTGGCACTGATTTAATAATTGCTTTATTATTTTGGAAATGTTCACCTAGCAATGTCATATAGAATTATTTGCAAATTATGGCATAGTTTTAGGTACTTTATCAATACATGTTACAATAAGATTTCATTGCGGTTCTTAATATTTTAAATGATGTCTTTGAAAGTAATACTATTATTTACTGTGAAGTTTAATTCATTCTTTAAATTCTTCTTAAGTTTTTAGCTGGCTGGAATAGAATTGTTGAAAGAAAATATTCCATACGGAATGTAGTAATAAAAATAAAGCTAAATCTCTTAAAGCTAGGTTACACATAACCAAATTACAAGAAAATCACGAATATTATTGATAATTAAAACAAATATATTTATTAATTAGTTCTTCCTAAAAAAGAAATTATTTATATATTTCAGGGGGGTTTTATTTATTTTTATTTATTATTTTTATTGCGTTTTTATTTATTTAGTTTTTCGTATTATAAAAGTAAGAAATATAAGCTTTGTAACTTGGACACTGTTGCCACTTAAAAGTTCTTGGAAATTCTCTAACATCAGATGACTTTTAATTAATTGCCAAATATATGGTATTCTCATTCATTTCAAAATTTGAGTGCATATATGAATAAGTATTAGATATTTATATTTCATTTTTGTACATGTTTTCGGTAACTGTAAGACATGTATGAAATTCAAAGGAGTCCTTTTGAAAAAAAATTCTTTAAGTCTTTATAAAACACAAGTTATGAAAGCTAGTCTGATATCTGGCATTAACAAAATGCTGAAAATGAAATAGAAGAATAAAATGATCGGATATAAAAAAGCAAATTTCTCATCGTCTACCTCTTGGTAAGGATTGTCTGTTTAAAATATAATAGGCAGCAATAGAAATAAAGTAAACTTTTTTACAAAGAGAAAAATAAAATTGTTTATTTATCCTTAAAGTTAGATTGTACTAATACTTGATACTCTTAAAAATGGAAATAAATATTGGTCTATTTACGATAAATCTTACATTTCGATTTTTATGAAATTATCAGGTCAACCGAGGAGATTAAATGCAATTTAAAAGATCCAATTCCTTTATTTCGTCTGGTGGCTTCAATATGGATCAAGATTTGAAAATCTTACTATTTTTTCTATCAAACCATAAAGATCAACCAATTAGGTTTCCACAAGCTAAAAAAATATATTGCAATGATATTTTTTTTTAAATTTTGTTTTGTGAAAAAATAGTGTTCATTTCTTAATTATAGAATTTTTTTCAACTATACGAAATTCTGTGTACTGATGATAGAAATATTAATTTTGTACAATAATAAAATTTTAAAAATTAATGCTTATATAAATATAACATTATATGTTCTTAATACAGAGTAGTGTAAACATCTATAAACACAATTTATTTTGCACTGTTCTATACCTTTTTCCTATAATCTGTTTCAAATGATCGATAATTTAGAAAAGTTTCCTTCCTCTCCAACAATTTTTTAAAATATTTGGGTAAATTGTATTGATTATTTTGACTGATTTTATTAGTTCAAAAATTATAAAACAAAAGAAAGAAAGAAAAGAAATCGAAAGATAAACAATTTTTTATCAATAAGGATATCCCAAAAGGAATATCAAGAATTTAAAAGTAAAAATCAGACGATTTTTTTTAATGGAATAAGCAAACAATTATTATTACAATAATTTAGAACAGAAAACAACATAGAAAACTTATTCTTAAAAAAAGATAATAAAATTGTTGAGGAATTATTTTTACCTCTAAGTATTGAATGAAGAAAGAATTAGAAAGAGAAGAATTTAGAAATTAATTATGGTGAGAAAGGAATAAAATTTTGCTAAAGTTATTCATTATGCTCTAAATAAGTTATAAAATAAGTTATTCATTATGCTTTAAAAATGATTGATAAGTAATAATTAAAATGAATTCACATTATAAAACAAATCGTATTAACTGTATGTTTAGATATTTAATCACGAACATACACAAGAAAATAGCATTGCTCTTATTTTAAAAATAATTTAAATATTAATAAAAATAATTTAAGCAAAAAATCTCTATTATAAGTGATTTTGATTACATTAGATATTAAAAATTTTATGTTACTTTTTTTAATATCCATATTGTTTAAAATTTTTAAAACCAGTTTAAAAAACAAAAAGGTTTTTTTTCCGAAATTTTGATGGCCTGCTTTAGGGTCGCATGCATTTTGTACATTAAAACTGATCGAAAGAATATAATCTTATCAAAAGTTAATAAATTTTCCCATAAGTGTGCTCTAATTCGCGAAAATTTAAATAAGCTAAGTCCCACCCCCCAGCCTTCGATGCATTTTTAAAAGCCATATTTTACAAGCTGCGTGAAGAAATATGTTTCCGTCAAACTTTATACTTTCTTTTCTCTCTCGAAGAGAGCTTTGACGCTAATTGCCGCAGACTGGTCTCGTGTATGTTTGGAGAGACTAAAAACTGCTTTTTCCAGGAGGGGCAATAAACTGGCTTAATAAGTTGTTTTTTCTTGACAAGCCTCAACCGTAGTGCGTTCTGACAAGTCAATTACCCCCTCTAGAAATACTCTGGTTTCTCCGCCCAGAGAAAAAGTACGCTGGACAACAAAAAGGTCTTAAATTTCAAAACGTGCATTTAATTTCACGAAGAATTAGATTGAGCTTTATAGTTGATACTTTTGCCTCAAAGGTTCATTTGATTTTTCAATAATGCCAGTTTTGTGAATTACCGGGGGGAATGGTGTATTTTTAGAGTTAAAAAGTTCAAAAATAGTAAAAAAAACACATTATTTTTAGAAAATGTTAGATACACTTTTCATCCTGCTTATTTTGAAAGTTTCAATTTTTTTTTTTAAAAATCATAAAACTAAAGAGATTAAAAGAACTCTTATATCTAAGCAAAGGAAAATAATTAGAGAGAGGTTATTTTAAATTTTGCATACGCTTAAAAAGTGTTGCGTATAGGAGAAATAACAACAGTAAAAATATGCTTTCGTTAGGTTTTTTTGTCATTTTATTTTATAGAAATAAAAACTTTAAAAACACTTTTAATTCGTTGCAGCTTTTTAAGGGGAGGAGATCCAGTAAAATTTTTTGTAAAACAAAATCTGATGCATAGTTACTGCTATTAAAATGTTTTGTTTCCAGGTATATAAATGTGTATTTTGGTTCCCAATATTTACAGTCAGTGGGACACAAGGGGGGGTCCTAGGGGGCCGACCCCCAAAGCCCTTTTATTTTTTTTTCCCATTGATTATAATTCCCCCATTGTATGTAAAAAATTTAAAAGCTTGTTATTAATGTTAATTTTATTAATTAAGCTAATTATTTATTCAATAATTAGCTTTTACGGGTTTTTTTTCCCGAAAATTGACAAAACCAAAGGACATGAACAAGATTTCTTGGGGAAACCCCGACCCCCCCGAAAAAAACTGTGTGCCTACTGGTTACAGTACAAAATTTTTAGAAATTTCCTATTTGTTATGGGTGTCTTTTTAAGAAAAAACACAGATGAGAAGAGGGTATTATGGAATACCATTTACAATTCTAATTATAAATTAACTGGTATTTTTTGATAAAAATTTTTGATAAGAATCTCCAAAATCATCATGAATACATACTATAAATATTTGTGATAAATTGTCACTTGACAAAAAAAAAAACTATTATTATTTTTGTTTTATAAAAAAATTATTTAAAGATAAGTTACAAATGGAGGTTACAGTTATAGAGTTAATATTTTTATGTGGGATATGGAGCGACAAAGACTATTATTCCAATAGAGGTTATTATGGAGTAGTCGGGTAATATGGAACAGGTGGATACGAATTTAACTTCATAAAATGTAGCTATTTTTAACTATGAAAACCATATTTTTAAGATTACGTGTAGGTCATTTCTGTTTCGAGTCAATTAACAAATATCACAAGTACAATCTGCTTTTACTGCTTTGGTGCAGTCAAGGTAAAACACACGGAAAAGAGCTGAGACATTGAATCCTTATTTCTCTTCGTTGATCTTAGGAGAATTTTTTTTTTCGATTATGGATGCATTCAGCGTCTTTGTTTTCTGGTGCTTTAGTTGATAACATGAAGTCCATTACAAATGATACATCAGAATGGAATGATTCATCCCTGCTAACACTGCAGTCATTTCTAGCAGGTTTAGGTTTAGAAGGTTGGTCTAAGTTTAATTTCTTAATAGAGGACTAAGTTGAATTTTTTTGAAATTTTGTTATTGCTTAGAAGTTTACGGTTTCTTCTTTGTCCATTGCTTTCAGTTTATCCTCTAACGCTCTTTTGTATGGGGAGTATGTTATTATAGAATATCTAGCTTTCTATGCGGTGCCGGTTTATCCATTGGGCACCTTGGGGGGCACCCAAAGGCCCAGAAGGCCCCGGATGGAACAACCCAGATTTTCTGTTATTTTTTGTTTCCCCCCGTGCCAAGGGGGTTAAAATTTTTTCGCCCAGGGCCCGAAAATTCAAATCGGTACTGTTTCTATGTTATGTGAAATATCTTGTTTTCTATAATACTCTACACGCCATTTTAGAAAACGAACATTTAAAATAATAGACAAAACATTGCCAGCTAAAAAATGACCACAATTTAACAAGCGACAATTCTTTTAATGTACGTTATGCAAAACATCAATGCTCAAGTAACAAGTGTACTAGTAGGTCAAAATGTCTCATAACTTTCCTGAAAAAATTTTGAAAATCGCAAAACAACAACTGCACACAATCACAAATCACAGAACAATTGTAGCGAATAATACGACAACAAGCGGTCCTTTCAATTTTTAAAGGGGAGTCTTTTTGTTAAGTTCTTTCTTTTCCGGTTACCCCCGAGCCAAAAAACCGGATTTCCATATTTCCTGACTATTCCATAATACCTACCTCCCCCTTTTTCCTAAAAAAATTAAACCCCAAAACTATATATATATATATATATATTTAAGTTAGATTTAAAAATAAATTCCCTATATAAAACTGAACTTTTATTTTCCATTGCATCTTCAAGCCTTAAATTAAACACCCAATTATTTCTCCGAACAAATGGTCCAAATAGACCCCTTCTAATCCCCGATCAATTTTTCAGCCCATATGTCAGCATTAACTGTCAAGTATAACTCATAAACTAAGAGGGGCTTAACACATCTGGGAATAAGTGGTAAGGTCACTTAGAATTCATTTTTGAAATCGTTTTGTCAAAGCGACTGACAGGTAGATTGCTCGTTGAATAAAAACCATTTTTAAAAAAGCTTGGTGTTGACTTGAAACATCACACACACACATTTAAAATAATTATTTCTTCATATAACTTTAGACTATAATAATGACTATAATCTCGATTTTCCGGAATATACAATACGGTTCCAAATATTCTTAAAATAGAAAGCTTTCAGAATTTTCCTAGTTACACAAATTTTATACCACACGAAAAATTTCTTTAACTTCCACAACTTAAACATTCTTTTTAATTCTGACTATTAGAAGTTGTTTTATAGGGCGAACTTTCTTATGGAATTTTCCAGACCTGGTGGCATAAACCTGAAATAAAGAAACCGAATCACATAAAAGTTTCGTTCAAACACAATTTGAAAGACAGAAAGAGAGAGGTCACCCTATAAACAGCATTCATAAATTCCCAGTTTGCATTCAAGGCACTTTTTAACAACAGCTCATCAGGTGACCTTATGAGAAAAAGTCGAATTAGATTTTCGGAATATACCCCCATATTGGATGATCAGGGGCGTAAATTTCGGGGCATATATTGGCATTCTTTTACTCTTGTTCAAGACCTCTTCAAGAAAGCCTTCCAAAAGGGCTTCAGCCATAAAACTTTATTGTTTTCCACTTAAAAAGGGAGCACCCTCTATTCTGCACGAATTTGAAGTCCGTGTTGTTGTGAAAAGGGACAATAAAAGCTGAAAATTTTGTCCCCTTGAATTAAGGTGAGTTTATTTTCGTTATCTCATGATAAAAAGGTTGTGAAATAAGAAGGAAAAAAAATTGTCCTGGACCTTTCGCAGTGTTGAGTGTCTAAGCTGTTATTTTATGGTATTACTTCAAAATAAAATTGGAGAAATAATATTGTGGAACATAGATGGTATTCTGACCTCTAACAAGACGTTGTTTTTACTATCTAATCCTTCTTTCAGTAAATATACGTCAGTGAAAATTTATAGATCCTAAAATAAACATTCATACACATAAATGAAAATTCCATAAGTAAAAATTCTATATGTATATAAATTCACGAAATGCGATTTTAAATATTTAAATTATCTATTATTTTCTCTGACTATGTTAAAGTTAAGGTTTTAAATTTTTGTTAAGAAGTTACACGATAAATTATAATTTTAAATACATCAAAGTAAGATATTTCTCAAGTGTCGGATCCCATGTATTAAGGTATCCGACTACGTTCGGAACCGTGATTTTAAAAAAGCGCATAAATTGATAATTTTCATGAAATTTAATCTCACTTAGATTAGAATACATATATAAAATTGTTTTAACGATATTTTGACAAAAAAAAAAATTATTTAAATACAATATTTTGGCAAAAAATTCACTTAGAATAATATTTTTTCAAAATGTTCTCCTTTTATAAAAAATGCTTCTAAAATAATAATATTTCGCTTATATAAAGTAAAAACTTCTCCATAGAGTTTGAACTAGGATTTTTGAAAAATTCGCATTATTTTCAGAGTTGCCACCCATTGAAATAATTATCAGCGTTTTTTTCTTAAAATTGTTCCCCTCTGTTGTCGTAAAATATGGATAAACCCACTTCTAAATTATATATTTCAAAATTCTAGTTGAGCCTCTGTAAGAGGTCAGAGCTATATACAGGCAAAATATTATTATAATAAAAGCATTTTTCACAAAGGAGAATATTTTGAAAATGGGTCATTCATATGTTCATTTTTGTCAAAATATTGTAATTCAATAATTTTTATTGTAATAATATTCTTAAAACAATTTTATATACGTTTTTCTAATCTAAGCGACACTAAATATCGTATTATCCATTTATACGCTTTTGCAAAATCACGGTTCCGAACATTTAATATTAGAATCAGTTTAATGAGACAAATGTACGCAATCAAACTTTTCTACAATTTTTTTTAAAATCAGGACTGAAATTAATTATTGAAATTCCCTTCACAGCCTGCAAGTAAATGTCAACCTACTAGTACCTTACATTTACTCTGCTGTGATCTTCATGCAAGAAAAACTTTGCTCACAAAATTAAATTTGATCCTGAAGAAACTCTTTGTAGGCAGCTATTTGCCCATCCCTGATTCAGCCCATGGTGTAATATACAGTCGTACCTCTATATTGCGAATTTTTCTATATCGCGAACTTTTTCCTGGAACCTTGAACATTTCATAATTTTCTTCGTAAAATAACCTCTGTATAGCGAAGTGCATATTCTGTAGAATTAACTTTTTCTTTTTTTTAAAAGTATTTCTGAAAAAATTTCAAGTTATTCTCTATTTAATACATTTTATGGTGGTCATAAATCTTGAACTGGTTTTATTTGATCCTAATCACCGAGAGCAATAGAGTTCTGGACATTTCATCCAAGAAGTGCAAACTTTAACCCCCATTGTCGAGTTTACTAGAAACATCTTTGATATCTTCTTTCACCCTCAGTTGCGTTGTCCCGTGTCCCCGTGTTCTAATTATAAAATAATGTATGTTTAATATTACTCTGTATGCTTTAAAT
Source organism: Trichonephila inaurata madagascariensis (assembly GCA_019973955.1). Taxonomy (NCBI): domain Eukaryota; kingdom Metazoa; phylum Arthropoda; class Arachnida; order Araneae; family Nephilidae; genus Trichonephila; species Trichonephila inaurata. The sequence continues at coordinate 429,061 of BMAV01000931.1, read as the reverse complement.
TATAAAATGTCCTTAAGATTCATTTATTTTAGTATAAAATTATTTTCTTAATATTGAAAATACAGTGAATTCTACGACATACTTTTTTCTTGTTTTCCTTGCAGATTTTCTTTCTTTCTTTTTTTGATGAGTAAGATATATAAAATAAACATATATGAATTTTAAAAAAAGGTATGAATAATTACTTTTTATTAATATATAGTGTTTATATGAATTTAAAATTTGTTTTATGTGGTTTATAAAGTATATTAATAGATGAAACTCTATATAACGAACTTTTTTCCGGGATTTAGCGACTTCATTATATAGAGGTCCAACTGTATTTCTTTTAATGTTACGTTGTAATATAAAAGAACGACTATTAAATCTTTTTAATAGAAAAAAGACAAATCTAAAATAGAGGTAATATTCTGAAAAAAATGTTCTATTTCTATTTCTTAAGTATTTTTATGACCATGAAGATTTTTAAAAAAGAGAACCGGGTACGTTCAAGAGTGGCATCTGTCACGAGAGGAGTAAGAAGGAAAAATTCTCCCAAAGTAGGCAGTTCGAAGAACGTTAAACAGCCGGGAGAGCAAACAGAGGAAAGAAAAAGGGGTCTTTGGGAGAACTGCTGACGACAGCACGAGAGAGACGAGAGCTCGCGAAAAGGATGAAGCGGCTAATAGGGGATGGATCAAGAATTGATTTACCTCTCCTCGACACTGCTTCTTAAGGGAAGGACCATTCCATCGAAACCTTAGGTTTCAAAGAGAAAGGTACAGGTATGAAAGTACCACCATAAAAAAGTAAGAATGGGCAAGGAAGGTGTGAAAAAGCTGCACGAAAAATCCTTATATGAATGCAAAAGACCTTGTTGAATCTTATTGCAAAATAATAATAATAAACCGATAATAATTGCGTTTGTGAGAAATGTGCATATTAATATTGTACATATTGTTATATTGGGTTTTGTTACATGTTAATCATGGGATTTTGACCAGGTCAATTGTGTGAAGTATTGGACTGAGAAAGTTCAAATGATAAATAAAAGATGTGTTTCACATCCTATGAAAGAATAAAAATAAATGATTAGAGTTTGTTTATGTTTAACATATTATTTTATAAGACAGTTTCCCACAAGTGGGTTTAATTGCAATCCTTTATCCTTTGAAAAGAAAATAGCTATTTATATTACAGCAAAAATAGTTACTCTTCATGTGTAATTTATTGCATACAATTTCTGGAGAATATAGCATCTTTTTTACTATGGGAAAGCTGATTTTCAATGCTTTGGTGATTAAGGTGACATATTAGACCAATATTCATGAAGTGTTTAATACAGGAGAGAAGTTGAAAACAACTGTGCTTGAAACAACAAAATATATCTTCGACAATTTCACAAAATAAATGTTCTGTAGGAATCCTAAGTAAAAATATATGAGATAAAAATAAAAAATAGGCTTTGGTTATATTACCGAGCTATTACTCTCTTTGTAATCGTCGATTAATTTTATTTGAGATTAATCATATGTGATTATCTATATCTATTAGCTCTTGGAATATATTTTTTGTCTCGTAACATGAATTATTCTGTGACATGTAACTCCACAAGTTAAACCGAAAGTTTGGGTTCCTTTTTGGATACTTTAGTGTCACAATAACAATTAATTATGAAATAAATTAAGGTGAAGTAACTAAATCCAGACCAAACATTAATCAGTAATTTTCTAGAATCATAATATGAACATACCTAGAAATGCTTCATACCAAAAACAAGAAAAATGGATACCAGAAATACGTAAACTTGATGCCATATAAAAAAGGAATACCACAATGTACATAACCCTTAATTAACAGCATCTTTTAATCAAATGACGATGGAAAAAAAAATTTAAATTTTTTATGAGAAATATCAGGAATTAGTTTCGGCATTTTGTGTTACACGGCGATCCTGAGTGGGCCCGGGACTTCCTTGGGGGCCCCCTTTTTTCAGTTTTCCCTACTATTTTTACATTCCCTGTTACAAGGGGGCCTCTTTTCCGGGGTATTAATCGGCTGATAGGCGGTTGCTTTTACTTTAAAAACTCAGATTTAATTCCATTACAATTACACATTAAAATAATGCTTTTAGAATCCCTCATTCTTATTTTGAATTATGTTCAGGTGGGGAAAAATTAACTTAAATATTTTCGAGTTTTCAAAAGTTCTACATTCCTTTGTCCGTGATTCTCAAAAAAGTTGGGGTCACTAGAAGTAAAAGCCTTATGTAAATAATTCATATGCAAGATGTTTAATTTTAGTAAGATTATTCACAGTAAAAAAGTTTTGAATATTCAAAGCTCTTCTTTCGAAGGAAAAAAAAAGATGGTCACTATGATTTAATTTAGTCTAAAAAATATCAAACTGTTCAATTTTTTTAATATTCGCGCCGTTTTTTGGGGTATTTGACCTCAAAAGTATTGAATGTCGAAAAGATAATAAATGTCAACGAGAAAAAAAGGATATCGAAACTATACATTTTTCCTTTTTTAAACTTTTCTAAATTTTCACCCGTTTCAAGTTAATTTACGCGCCCCCCTTTAAAATAACAACATATTGTTCAATAAAAATATTTTTTAAATGAAACAATTTAAATTAAAAATTAAAACAAAATGATTAAATTTTTATTAAATTTTAAAGATAGGGCTTGGTATTTTTAAAAAGTTTTAATTTAAAATGTTAAATTTAAAATTAAAATATTACGTTTTTTCCCAAAAAATTATGGAATTCCGAATTGATCTTTCGTTATTTTTTTAAAAAATTTGATTGTTCTGTTATTCTCAAACGATTTAGTATACATTCCCCCTTTATCTTAACCGTCCTGAATTAATTTTTTTTTAAAAAAACTTTTCCTGACTCCTTGTTTTTGGGGGATCCAAACAAAAAGGGGAGGAGGAAAATGAAAGTCGCAACACACAGAGAATCATTACCATCCATAGTAAAGGATATGCAATGAAATTGGAATTTATTAAAAAAAGTTATAATTATAGTAAAATTAAATGTATAACTGTTTGATAAAATATAAATCTATTTTAATCTAAAGGACGTTTCTATTATCAAAAAGGGTTTATTTTAAAACAAGAACAGATAGCAGGCAAATACATTGTAGATTTTTATATATATATATATACATAAATTTCCCCTCAAATAAATTTCAAAATGACAAAAACTTCAAAAACCTGATATTTAAACATTTTTAAAAAGAGTCGGTGGGCCGCAATTTACGTACTGGAGGGCCAATGGGCCCGGGGGCCCGTGTTTGAACCCTGCCTAGAACTTGAAGGTGCTTTCGTGGAATCCCTAGAACTAGAAAGTGTTTTTGTGGAACCTCACTCCATACACATACTTCGAAGAATATATCTCAAAATAATATTTAAAATAGATCAACATGTAATGAACAATTTATGTAAAAGCAATTAAAAAAAGTATTTCATTTATTATTAAAAAAAATTATAATCTAATTTTTTAATATAATTTTTCTCATTAATAATATTAATTTGTGATCCAAGTGTTACTTATCCATGCATTATTTAATAACTGGGATACATGCTTACTTTTTTTTCACACAAACTGACGAAGTCTAGGTCTATCGAGATTAAATGGAATCGCATTACTTTTTCAGAGTTTAATTTGTTTTATACTTTGTTTTTGTAGCCACTGACGTTCAGAAATATATTTTACTTGAACACAATGCTCTGAATGGCATTAAAAAGTTTATAGCTGTATGAGAAAACCCGTGTATTTCGTATGAATTTTCAACCTAAAATTTAGATGCTGTTCTTGTTAAATTTAGATTATAACACCAAATCTGTTGGTAAGTTGTTTCTTTCCTTCATTATAGGTGTTTTTATCACAGATACAAAAAGGTGAATTTTCTATTAGATAACCATTTCCATTTAGTTTTGCAAGGCACTTTGTTAACTAACGAGATGAAATTATTTCGTGGAACTGGAGATAATTAACGATAGAATATTCTCAATCTAGTAGGAAGTATATAAATATATAAAGGTAAAGCATTTTAGTATTAATTTGTTATATTATAATAAAAGTTTAAAAAGTGTTGCATAATAAAGTTATAATATATAAATAAAATTTTCTGCTTTAACGAGTAGGACGAGCTATAGATACTTGTATGTATATAAACTTGATAGAGAACGTGAATCCATTTTGAATACATATTTATTTCTTCTCGATTTTGTCATTGTGACTAGTGGAAACCCTGGGTGTGCCTCATGGAACCTCAGGGTTCCGCGGAACACGGTTTGGAAACTACTGCTCTAAAGTTTTCCTCACAAAAATTATAATTTCTTATATTAAGAGTCAACTATATGGACACATGTTACGAAATCAGGTCTTGGATTATGGAATCAGAAGCTTCAGAGTAAAAGTTTTATTCCAGGACTCGATCATATATGGCCAGTGGCGCACACAAGGGGGTGTCCTAGGGGTCCGGACACCCCCCCCCAAACCTTTGATTTTTTTCCGATGGATTATAATTTTAAGTATATAGTACGTAAAATTTAATTAAGTATTTATTATATTAATGATTAATTTTATTAATTAATGTTTATTATTTGTTCAATAACTAGTTTCTTACTGTTTTTTGTTCCCGAAAATCGATAAAATCAAAAGGAGCATGATACAAGATGGGGGGACTTTCGACCCTGGACAGCCCCTTGAAAAATTCCTGTGTGCGCTATTGTATATGGCCTAAGTATAATTGACTGAATTCTAAACCAAGATATTGTAATAAAATTGTTGAGTGATCAGGTATTCATTTACGTGTTATATAATTCAATATGTTTTTAAATAAAGGTTGCTTCAAAAATTATTTTATACACTCATTGACTGATCAATTCATTTAAAAATCGATAAATGGAATTTGGAAGACACGAAATCGTAATTAATCAAATTTTATTCAGTACGTGTAGAATTTTTATTAATATGTGCTTAAAAATAAAGTAAAATTGTTTGATTTGAGTCATTTGAGAACGAATGTCAAATAAATTCAATAAGATAATATACCAATTTTCACCCCTTTAATGTTTACCCAAACTAGCGACTTTTATATCTTGAATTATTATTTTTTTTGTGTGTAAATATAATGAATATTTATTCTTGTAAGTATATTAATAAAAGGTAATCTAGAAATTAAGGTAAATAGTATGAGTTGCTATTTCTACGCTAAATGTGATGAAATATAAAGCTGCGATAAAACATTTAGTAAGAAATTTTTGGGGGGAACAGGATTTTTTAAATTTAAAATTTTGTTTTTAAATAAAAAGGCAAAAATTTTTTAAACCCCATTGATTTATTTTTTAAAAATTGAAAGGGTTTAAACCAAATTTCCTAATCAAATTTTAAAATATTAAATTTTTTAATTGTGTTAAAAATAAAGTAAAATTGTTTTTTTGGAAGTTTTTTGGGAAAATTAAAATTAAACCAAAAAATTAAAATTTCAAACCTTTTTAGGGCCCCAAAAAACCCTAAAACTTTTATATTTTAAATTTTAATTTTTTTTTTGAAAATATAATAATTTTTCAAAAACTTAAAAAAATAACAAAATTTAAAAAATTTTTTAATTGCTTTTTAATTTTTAATTTTTAAAAAAAGGCAAAAAAACAAACTTGGGTAAATAAGTTATTTTTTAAAAGCATTAAATAAAAATTGGCAAATAATTAAAAAAGTTGGCTTTTTTTAATTTTGGGAAAAAACCCAAAAATTCTAACCCAAATTTTAAAATTTTTTTTTCAAAGGTGATTAAAAAAGAAAATTTAATTCAAGTAAAAAAATACAAAAAATTTTAAGGAAAAAATTTTTTGGAATAAAAAACAAAAAATTTAAAAACTGAAAATTTTTTTAAAGGGTTTTTTTTTCCCCAAATTTAATAAAATTAAAATTTTAACCTTTTAAAAAACCCAAATTTTTTTGGGAAAATATTTGTTTTTTACTTTAAAAAACCCTTTGGAAAAAAATTTATTTTTATGTTTTGTCAAAAAAATCGGAAAAAATTTTGTTTTAAGAGGTAAATTAAAAAAAATTTAAAATTAAAAAAATCTCAAAAAAGGAAAAAATTGAAAATTAAAAAATTTAAAACAAAGAAAATTCAACGGGGTTTTTTTAACTAAAAATGAAAATTTTTTTTTTATTTCCCTTTTTGGGAAAAAATAAGGCAAAAAAAGAAATTTTTTTATTTCAAACAAAAAATTTTTTTTAAAATTTTTTGAATTTTTAAAAAAAAAATTTTAATTAAAATATAAATTGGGCCCAAAAAAATACTAATAAAAAAAATTAAAACGAAATTTAAAAAAAGATTAAAAATTTTTTTTCACAATTTTTGGGAAAAAACAAAAAAAATTCCTTTTTTTAGTTTTACAAAAAGTTTTTTTTAATTTTTGATTTTCCTGAAACAAAAATAAATTTAGAAAATTTTAAAATGCTTTTTTAAAAAATTTAAAAAACTTTTTTCCAAATTCGTCACTTAATTTTTTGGGAAAAAAAAAAATTTGAATTTTGTTTTCTTTAATAAAAATTAAGAAAATTAGGTTTTATTTATTTTTTAATATTAATATTAATATTAAAATATAAAATTAATTTTTTATTATATTATAATAATAAAAATGGGATAAAACTGATATTACAATTATTTTGGCAAGGAAAATTGGGTGATATCCCCGGGTTCTGTTAAATATTTATTTTGGGTTAATACGTATGTTAATTATGAAATATATATTATTTTTTATGTAAAAATTAAGCATAATCCTTACACTTTCTAATGTACAAAATATTTATTAAGGCATATATTTATATTTGGGGTATCGTATACTTTATAACAAATGACACCCATAAAAATGAAGATGAATATGTAAAGATTCAATATTATAATACTATAAAGATATTAAAGTACTTTAAATTGTACTAAATTGCGAATAGAACTGAATAATAGTACTATTGATATTATATTACACAGATATGTATTGGAGAACAAAAATTATTCGACGATTTTTTTACCCTAAAAAGTACGTTTATATCTAAAATATTTATTTTTCACTTTTTATGTGTTGCGCATGCTTTCGTTACAAGCTAGTGTTTACTTCATAAAAAAAAGCAACGAAAAAAACTGTGAAATTTTGAAACATTAATTTTTAAAATTATATCTTGATAAAAAAAAATAAATAACTGAACTGCTTAGGGCAGTGTTTTGAAAAAATATATAGAGTTCAGTCGTTTTAATTGGTTATACCCGTTATAACTGGTGTCGTTTTGTATTTTTAAATGAATCTTCAATAATTTTTTTTTTCTTTACAAGAGAAAGTTAATTTTTTTTTTGTTAAACATTTTGGGAATATTTTTACATAACCTCGTGGCTTAGGAATTTCACATTATATAACATCTTCCCCTCTAAAATGTTTCCCATTTTCTTTCCTAATGGACGATGACACGGTGTGAGCGGAAATTGACGCGGTTGTGAGTGACGTGGCAACCGCCAAATGGTTGGTCTTTTGACCGTGTATTCCATACATTGTAAATATCAATGTGATTCACGAAGATAATCTCCAAGCTTTACCTTTTAAAAATTACAAATATTTTTTGAATCTTGAAATATTTATACAGATTTAACTTAGATTTTAATAACGCGAAATTAAAAAAAAGTAATATTTAAACATGTTCATTACTATTATATTTATAACGGTTTTTTTATAGAAAGAAAGCAATTTATTTTACTTATTCATTTATAACAATGATTCATTCGCAGACGATATTATTGTTTTGTTTCAAAGTAATCATTTTCTTGAGCAAATTTATAAAGTTTTTTAAAATGAATATGTATTGTCACACTTGCATTAAGTAAAATAAAAGTTCTTATTTAATTGTATGCATCGTAATTTGTATTTTATTATAATATTAATAATATGTATTAATATAAGATTCATAAAAATATTATATTTTCTTAGATTTTTAAAAACTTCTATACGATTACTGGCAATGTGAAATAACGATTTAATAACCAAACGATTTTTTTTTTTCATTTTAATAGAATTATATTCCAGAATTATACGCAAAATGGTATTTGTGCGATTAAAAATAGTTATATCTTTTAAAGAAGGGGAAAGAATTTATATGTACTGACAAGTGGATTAAAAATACAATTAGAAATCAACTGAATATTTTTTAAAACAAGAAATTTTAAATGTTAACATCATGAATAAAAGGTAAGGATTTTGATTTTATATTTTTGAAAATTTAACCGCATTATCTTTAAATTTAAACTGTAATTTTTTTAAAAATTTTGTTCTAAAAAAATTTTTTTTTTTTTTAAATTGTTGTTATTTATCAATAAACCTTATTAAAATAATATTTCACATTTAACATCAAAGAAATAAAAAAATTTCAATGAGAAATTTTGTGATGCATTGAACAATGAGTTTTGAAAACGTTTAATTATCTTGAAAGGATTTTTACGCTTAGTTCGTTTATTTTCCTATCATTAGTTGTATCAGTTTTTTCCCGAAAATAAAAATTTTTTAAAATAAGAGAAATTATTTTCTCACCCATCCTGTATAAAAATACGTAATTCTGAAGAAAATTTGTGCTTTTTTTAGGTAATTACTGTTTTTTTTATCACTTCAGTGCATATAAAATCTATTTTTCATATTTATATCTTGAGATGAGAAAAATAAACACCCACACACAATTTTTTTTCGGGAAAAATTCCAGACTTTTACATTAAAACTAATTTTTATACAACTAAATATCTGTAGAATCTTATGCGTATATAAGTAAGTCAAATTTAATTTTAAAAAAAACTCGAATATAAATAAAAATTATCAAGAAGTGAATGAATAATAATAAAAAAATTATAGTAGTAGATTTTAAATAATATTAAAATGCTTTTTTAAATTTTCCAGATAGGAAATTTGGTAAATATAAATCTTAATTTGGTGTAGATTTGTTCCCTCTACAGTAAATTATCATGAATTAAATATCCCAATGAAATACTCATCAAACAGACAAATACATTGCAAATAATTTCTTTATATTAAGATCTCACTGTTACAGAATTGTATCAAGTTTTAAAGTAACATATAACCTAGAGCTTTGTGTTCGAAAAAATATATCTCACAATAAGAGTATCTCTCTTCAGCAATATTTATTTTAAAAAATGTGTAAAATTTTAAGAACACGGAAGTTATAAATTTTATACAAAAATATATTTAGCAGTTATACATTTGTATGTATAACAACTGTACACATACATATTATGTAATATATCGTACGTATACTGTCAGTCTGGGATTTATCTGATCCTAATATTGCAATTATCTTTCAACAATTATTGTTTTTATTTAATATGTACGGTCGTAAGAGCGAAAGATCACAAACCACAAAGTTCGCAAGTTGGAAAAATGTATACTAAAAATGCTCCTAAGAATTTCTTATTCCTTAGAAAAACATATCCAGAGTATATTTATTTTACCAATGCCACACACTACAAATAGCATAGGGGCTACAAATAGCCCCTATGCTATTCATGCACGTACTCTCCAATATTTTTCGACAATACAATTAAATCTTTTTAGTGCAGGGCAAACGTCCAAATGTTCAGCGGTCATAGGTTAATCAGAGTCACAGAGAGTACAGTCAGGAAAATCGGCGATACCAATTCTGTGGAGATGGGATCTCATACAGGCATGCCCTGTCAAAAGTCTCAAGCGATCTACAGCAGTTTTTCTAGCAGCCTCAGAAACCCAGGACGGATTCTGGTTCAAAATTGCCCAGTTCTTGTCCTACGACATCACCGCAGCTTCCATTTTAAAATTATACTTAAAGGTCATATTAGTATAAAAGGTTTAAGAAATTAAAGGTTGAATTTCTTGTGGGATCTTTGGAGGTTATTCGCAATACGCGATAACACTGTTTACCATAAAGTTTGTAAACCCATCATGATAAATTCAGTATAGAATGCTTTTTCAAAGTTTAGCGTTGTCAAAACTGTAAATATAGTTGATTAAAATGTGTATGGTAACCTCCTAGAGAAACCAATCTAAGCAGATTGAAAAATAGAATCCATGTGTTTTACAATATCTGTATCTTAGATACTCGTAATTGAAAAAATAACCTTATAATATATATAAATCTTATCTGTATATAATGCATAAATGTTAATGGTCAATATGCAACGAAGACCGAAGGTATATTAACAATGACAAATGATAAAAAGATAAAATTTCACATATCACTGTTTAATTCTAAATAAGTAAATAATCTTAATGAATTGATTTATTTAAATACAAAAATAATCACGAATTAATATAAAACATATTCTTGGGTCAATAAAATGATTACATCCTGATAAATTATTCAATGAAAAATTTATTTATTTAGTATACAATTGATAAGAATCGCATTATAAATTATACTTATAATTATAGTTCGTAACACTCTCCTGAATCAGATCAGAATTAATAAAAAAATTAAATGTTTCTTTGAATAATTCTTAATAAAAGTACACCATAAGCGACCTGCTAAGTATATCAATCCGTCGTATATAATAAAAAAGTCAGTAAAGGTCAACATAATAAAATGTACATTCAACATAACTATTACCATATTTGTTTTCCCCTTCTTTTTTGTCATAGAAATACAATATTCTCGTTTTATCAAGAATATAATATAGATTAATTTGTCCCAGAAATTTTTTGATTATGCTTTAAATAAGAATTATATAACTTAAAAAAATGGTATGTGATTTTCTACATGCTGTTTCAAAGTTATATGTGAAGCGTTTTTATTATTATACGTTAATTATCACCGAAAAGTTGTATAATATCTTAAAAAACTGTAGAGTGTAACATGTACAATAAAAACGGTTTAATTAACATTTTGGCAGGGAATGAACGTTTTGACATTGAGTCTATCTTTGGGCTGATAACAGAGAATAAATAATGTTTCCTTGATTTTTAAGTGTTATAAGAAATTAAGGGTGTAAAAATCTTTAAAAATTTACTTTTTTATGTTTAGAAACTTTCTGAACTTTCTTTTGATGATAAAATTGATATTATTATTTAAGTAATTTTTAGAAATAATTTGATAACAAAGTATTTGAGAAATGTAAATACAGTTTGAGATGAATAAAAAATCATTCCGCTTATGTGTAAATTTTATTCCAAATTGATACTTGATAGTACCAATGACAATCAATTTTATTCGGACGTGCTTTGTTTTAACTTTGAAACTACGTTTCAGTAAAAATAAGAAATGAAGACAAGTCAATATATATTTGATGATGTGTTTGAATAGTAAAAAATATAATACTATACGGAATAAATGTAATACAAGATAAAACTGTTATAGAAATAAATTTAAGAAAATATCACATTTTTTAAATTATTTCTCTAACAGAATTTTCCGTTTTCATTAGAATTGCAAAAAATATTTTTGAAGACTATTTACAATTTTCACATACACACATCAAACAAAAGCTGAATGATTTATAATAATTGTAATTTAACACAACATATATTTGAGAATTTATTACAAGCTTTAGTTACGAAAAAAAAATTTCTTTGAGCATTTATTGAAAACTTGCCCCAAAATTTGAATCTGAATGAAATGGTTTTGGATTCTGAAATTTATAACATTCTTTGCCAAGAATAATTCAAAGACTTAAAAGTATCATATTAAGTCATAATACCATATCCTACAGAATAAAATTTTCGACGGGATTATGTTTTGGAGTTTTAAATAGGATTTAGTTCTGAAATTCCTAAATATTCTAGACGAAGTTATAAAGGACCCAAAATTATAAAATGGATAAAATAAAGGGAATAAACAAATATTGAAAGATATAAATAGAAAAATATCTGTTACAAACTGCAATAACGGTAAATTTATTTGTACTGTGTTTGTGTGTGTTTAAAATAAAAAAATATCTATTCATAATATTTTAACATGAGGGGAAAAAAAGTCTTCTTCGATATATTTATTTTAAAATAAATTAAGATGTTACATAAAAATACAAACAAGATAACTTAATTAAAAATCAACAACTTTCTTGATAATGAAGAATATTTACTTTAGCATTTAAAATTCTCTGAATAAACTGCATAACATTTTTAAAAGAAGAAAAAAAATTTTTTTTTCTCCTTAGAGTTATAAAATTAGCTTCATTACAAATATTTTAACCACGCCTAGTGGAATTTCGAAAGAAGGTTCCTTTCTCTTTTTGAAAGCCTAACCTTTTTCTTAAACCTTCACCTTAGAAATCTGGGACACATTACACTGACAGTCTGTAAATAGAACATTAAAAGCTTATCTCAAAGAATTGCAACAAATACTGCCAGCCTTTGCAAAAAAGTTATGCGACATTAAGATCATAAAATAGGCAAGAAATGAATTAATTTTGGTTTTAGCATGCAATCGACTTGTATTTTCATATCATCGTATTATTTATAAATTCATGATGCTTAAATTGAATAAATCTAGCAAGAATAAGAATTTAAAAAGCATAGATAGAAATATAATTTTATCTTTCGGCACAATTTAGCCAATTTAATTACAACTGAGAATGTTTTCACATAATATCCACATTGCTTATGAATACAATATGTTAGTGGATCTATTCAATCGCAAATAACTACTTATACTGACAAAAAAGTAGTTACAAAACTCATGATGGTTTTGCTAAAATCTCATCATTCAAATAAGATTACTTAAGTATAATCACGTCTTTTTTATAAAAATCTTGATTTTAAATTCTAATACTCTTTGACATATAAACTGAAAGGAATGATTTAAATAAAAGATTTTATTTTATATTTTTTAAAGATTTCAAAATTTGACCTAATGAAAATTTAGAGAGATCAGCTATTATTTTTAAAGTTTGTGTTAGTGACACTTGTTTTATCAAAGATTCCTAATACTTTCATGAACAACTAATGACATAGTCCCATGTGAGAGATTTTCTGTTTTCAATACAGTTATTGTTGGTATTATTATAACGATAAAATACACATTTTAAGTTAATATTATATATTAAAAGTTCAAATTATAAAAATAAATGAAATGTATGTATGTACATAACCCTGGCGTAGCTAGTCCTGAGTCGGCCATGTATCAAAAATTCCTTGAGGCCTCATAATATTTTGCGATTTTTTGCTTGTACTTCATGTAGTTTGGGAGCCCCGTATCATTGATACGGTGGTTCCTTCGCCCCTGGCTCATAGGTTTCTCAGCTTATTTAATGGGATTATAACATAAATTGAATGTTCTCAAATTCACATAAATATGTCACGAGAGCCGAGTGATTATAATCATGAACTCGGGGTTGTTGCTGTCGAGTTGGTGGGTTCGAGTCCTCATACCGCTGGAAACCATTCGTGCAGAGGAGCTAATGCACGGTATATTTGTTGAGGATTAAGATTACCATATGTCCGAGATTAGCCCAGGCAGTCCTGGTTCTTAATTAGCATCCGTAGTAATGTACGGGATTTTAAGAATTTTATGACTGGTAAAACTTTTTTTAAAAAAAATTTCAGACCTATATATTCGACATCTTATTTTTAAACATTCTCTTATACCTGTGAATATTTAATAAAGTAGATCTGAAATTGGAAGCCAATCCTACCACAGCGACAGAAGCATTTTAGATATATTTTGAATTAATATATTAACTTATGGAAAGAATAAAACTGCAAATTTATACCACCTTCTGCTGAAGAATTACTATGCATTCTAAAAGGAAATAGTGATATCCTGGAGCAAAAATTCTTCCCAAGTGTTGAAGTTTTTATAATGTCCATTACTTATGTGTAAGAGTGTCACTTATGTGGCCATTACTTATTGTGAATAAGCAGTTTTGATAAAGTTTGTAAGTTCCAGTGGACATATTAACTAATTGAAAATACCTGGTTTGATTTAGAAGAAAGTGCACAAGTTGTTAAAGAAATTATAAAAGATTCCATAAATATTGATGACCTATTTGATGAAAGTACATTGTTGAATCAGGCATTTCAAAACCAAAAGGTAGGTTGGGTTTCAACTTCTGAAAATTACCAGATATAATTAAAGAGAAGAGAGGAAAGTAATTTTTAAGGTGTTTCAAAAGTGATATCTCATATTGCAATATTTCTGAAATGGTTGAGCTTGGCATGCCTTTGATTGGAACATCTGAAAAAAGTTTTTAAAATTTGGGCAACATTTATATCTGCAGAAAGGGGTAGACTTTCAGTATCTACCATTAAAAATATGCTAAATGTTAAAATTAATTCGACTTTTTTGTTATGAATTTTATGAAGTAATTACACCAACCAAGTATTTCTGAAAATATCAGGTCTCTATGAAAAATACAACTGAGTAAATAAAGTTAATTGCTTCAGTAAGCAAGTGATACCTTTAAGTAAGTAATTTAAAAAATATGTCGTGGGCTGGAGCCACCCAAAATATGGCAAGTCTATCGAGGCCCGAATTTCTCACTTTGGTGTGGAATTTGGAGTCAAACCTTGATTAGAAATTAGAGGTTCATCGCCAATAGCCTTCGTATTTTTCCCAAGTAAGCAAACAATCAGTAAGCAATCAATCGAATAATATGCATGTAAAAGCAAAATGTTAAAAAAAACATCAGATGACGAGCGAACAGTGAGCCGGTACTATATTTCACTTTGAATCACAAGTATAATCATTACGTGAAAGGTTTTGAAAAGTGCAAAAGTGCAGTTTTAGCCATCTCAGGGAGCTATATTATTAAAAAAATACTTCAGTTGAAAAACCATTAAAAAGAATTTTTTCTCTCTTATTGATAAAATATACTTTTAAAATTAAATTCATTATTTCAAAAAGCAGGCATGAATTATTATGGTATTTTTGGTCGCATGATAACAATAACCATATGTTTTTAGTCAATCAGTTCAAAATCTCATGTGACGTTACAGTCACACGATAAAAGCAATCATGCGTTTCCAGCCAATCAGTTGATGCGCTTCGTTGTTGCCAATGTTTGATCTTTTCAGAAACTTTCTCTTAAAAAATACAAATTTGTCAACAATAATAATGCACATGGATAGACAAAATGCATTTTATTCAAAAATACATGCATTAAATAAGATTTTTTTTTAATTTTAAAATCTTTTGAAGAAATTTATTTTTATAACATTTTTACCCAATCATAAATTCGAAATTTTGCCGAAGTTTTACAAATAGATTATTAAAGTTAACTAGTAAGAGTTAGTAAGTTAATTAGTAAGTAAAATTAGTTTGATGTCTATTTTGAATTTTCAATAGAGAACACGTGTTTGTCTTTAACATGTGACCGTCTTGAATTGAACCCTTTGAAAATTAACTACCAGACTAGTTTATTGGTTGCTAAGACAATAGTTTCATTACTTGTAGTTGCTATTATTGCTAATATAAATGTGCACTTAACATGTAAAAAGCACTGTAAACACGTTAGGCTTTAAAAGAAGTATTTTGTAGTAATAAATTTTCAGATAATTATTTCACAGTATAATGAATTAAATGCTTATAAATTTTCTTCATTTAACAATTGAAGATCAGATCAAAGGTTGTAGTAGAAATTTAAACAAAACAATTGTATTTCCGACCTTGCATTGCCACTCGCTTTTAATTTCTAAATGGAATATAAAATATCATTAAAAATACTTTGTCTCGTAAAATACCAGTACCTAAGTGCATTCAAAATTTATTGTTTTTATTTAACTTAACATAGAAATTTCAAGTTCATAAGCTTATATTTACAGAAAAATATCAGGATTTGAAATGACCTCATAAGACATTATTTTAAAGATAACATTGTATGTTTGAATTGCCAAAAGATCTCTAATCTTTCTGGAAATGAAATATGCAGAGTCCTTCAAATCCAAAAGAATATTTAACTACATAAGATAACAAATTCATAAAAATGATGTTATTCAGTTTTCAAGCCATTTTTATATATAAGTATATTTTTTAAAAAATATTTTTAAGTTTCATTGTTTATTTAAGTTTGCTCATTTTCTGTTTCTGAGAATATTTTTTTTTTCTTCCAAAACCAAAAGTTTCGGTTTTATAAAAATTTATCTGTTTATTCTTCTGTCAGATTGGAAAATTTTAACATGTCTTATTTATTTCAGCATTAGTTCTTTCTCTCTGTTATTAAAATCTTTTTCGTTGTAGTTATATCGTAAATTTCATTGTAAATTTCTTGAGACTCCTCTTACTTCTGTTAGCCTAGTACACTATGATAAATGCAGATTTATTTAATATGCTTTACAAAATACTGAAATTCTCTTTTGTGTGGTGGAGGTGTATTGGAAAAAAAGAGAATTCTATTAATGCGAAATAGAAGTTTAAATCTTTAAAATATGACATTACATTATTAAGAATTAAATAAACTGGATAAAAAGGAGGCAGTCTTAAAATTAACACTTAAATACTCGTATAATCAACAAATTTGATATCTTTTTTTCGTTCCTTGCCCGTGGTTTTTTCTAACCAAATTTTTAACTGAATAATAACGCTTTAGAGATAATTTAATCTTTTCTGTATGGAATTGTAAAAGTTTCTGTAGCTACTTTTTCTATTAATAGTTAATATATTTGTAAGTAAGGAACTTTTATGTAAGAAAATTATTTCTTGCTTTTTTAACTCTTAAATTAACTTATTTTTAGGGAAAAAAATTTATTGATTTATTACTATTAATTTAATTTAATGTTTTTTGCATTAAAACCAATGGCGCACACAAAGGGGGTGGGGCCAGGGCCAGACCTCCCCCATAGCCCTTGAATGTTTTTTTGATTGATTATAATTCTATGTATATAGTACGTAAAATTTAATTAATATTTATTATTAATAATTAATTTTATCAAGTAATGTTAATTATTTATTCAATAATTAATTTTTTACTGTTTTTTGTTCCCGAAAATCGACAAAATCAAAGAAATGTGGGATTGGAACGTATTGGGGTATGATATGAGACCCTGCCCCCCACCCCCCTTGAAGAATTCTTGTGTGTGCGGCACTGATTATTACTATTAACAAATACTATTTACGGGAAATAGTGTTCCATCTATGATACTATTTCCTACGAGATGTTTTCTCAAAAAAATAATCGGAATAATATTAAATATATAAAAGAATAGGAAAAAACTATTAAGGAACAATTACTAATTTAAAATATCATAGTTTTAACCTATTGAGTTCCTTAACAACTTGGTATAAATTGACCACTCCTTTTGATGTTGATATTGAAACACTTAAAAGATTTGTTAATTTTATAGAAGTTTCAAAAGAAGGGAAAAGATTTAAAGACTTTCATTTCTTGAAACACAAGTCTAGTAACGAATTAATATACGAGCAATTAAACAAAAATAATAACTGCATTTTTTTTGTATTTGAAATTAATTTTCATTTGGATTTAATTCCTGTAATTGGTTGACTTACACTTTTATTAGTCGTTTGATTATAATCTTTGATTTGCGTTTTTTACTATGATTAAAAAAATAATAATACAGTAAAGAATAATTATATAAAAAATAGAGTATGGCATAACTATTAATGGGTTATCTATGTAAAAAGGATCGAAATTATAAATTACTGATTAATGTCTGTATTATATATGTAATATATAATTATGCAACGTTTTTTTAAGTTGGGAAAATCAGGAATAACCTTCTAATATATCAGAAGTGATGTGCATTAAAAAGGAATGTGATAAGAAATTTTCGTATGACAGCTTAGACTTGGGCAAAATGTGTAATTTTATCATATCAGCAAAAAATATCGTTTTATAATTTTTTAATATGAATTTTGAAAAAAATTATTCTCAGTTTCAATTTACAAATAATTTAAATTACATATTTGAAACGTCACTGCTCTATTTGACTGTACATAGACATATTATGTGGTGTTATAGGAGGAGAAATAATACATATTACATAATAAATGGTTTAATTTTTTTTTTTTAAAGACTTAAAATGTAGGTGTTTTGAACCAAAAAAAATTTGTTATCAGAAGGAAGCTATGAGCTAATAAAAAATTATCTTAGAAAAATTAATGATATATTTGTGTGTGTTTCTGAGCGAGAGAAGAAATAGTGAATAAGTATATTTAAATACTAACACTAAAAAATAAATATAAAGAATGTGAATTTCTGCACAAATTTAATGAATTCTGGTAATTTTTCAATAGATAAATAAGTACATCCATCCTAAGAATGAATTTAATTATCTTTCTGTATTTTTTTTTAAAAATGAATGATTTTAGCTTTATTGTAAAAAAAAATGTGTTTGTGTGTTTAATAAAGCGATATTTACAAAACAAATATTTTTCGATAGTTTTCCTTTAAAAGTAATGAACGTTTAACTTCTCATGACATGTGTCTAAGTACTGTCCAATAGAGGAGTAACATTTTAAATATATAATTTAAATTATCTTTATGAAGAAAGCTGAAGTGTAGCAATTAAAATTCATTTTTAGCTAAATCAGTATTCCGTAACATCCGTACTTTTGTTCGTGTTTGTTTTAAATGCGAATTAAAACGTTATTTTTGATTAATTGCTTTTTATCCTTAACTTCTCTTCACAATTCATCTGAATAGTTATTATAATGACACACATAAATGCTAAAGCTGGAATGAAAGAGCTCTGTGTAATCAATATATATATGTTATATATTATCAAAACAGGCACAAAAGACGATGATATGGATTTAAATTCAGAACGGTTCTTATTATTTTGCCTGTTGTAGATCTCTTTATGTCAAGAAATGTTCATTTATGTAGGCAAAGAAATATTGAAAGAATACATAAAGGAATTGAAATACTCATAGATTCAATATTTCGTAGGAGAGGGAATGCTTTACGATCCTTATTTGAAGGTCACGATCTATATTTTAAGAACTAGTTTAATATAATGGAAAAATATCAAAGCAGAAAATGTCTACAAATTGATTCTAATGCTTAACAAATGAAATGTAAAAGATGATTCAAAACAAATTTGCGTTTTCAAAGCAAAAAAAAAAAAAAAAAAATCAGATTTTTTTTTAAAGTTTTTATTTTTTAATCAATTATACGATGGAGTTTATCAACATTTACACGGGAAATTTTATGAAATTTTTAATGCGGAATAGTTTGAAATGTTACAAAGAAATTGATTTTATCTGCTCAAGATTTTATTGTTAGTTTTTAAAGCCAAGGAAACAATATTGCTAAAATTGCAACGGGAAAAATTATTGAAATGAATAGTTATTTTTTTCATTCTGCGTATATACTTTCAGAGAAATATTTTTATTTAGCAATAATAAAAACTTTCTAATAAGCAATTTATTGGTATCGCCATGTAATGAATATAAATATACATGCATATTAATATTTTCTAAAATTTATTCAGAAGTTTTGCCTTATACTCAAACAATGCTTACTATTATTTATTATTATGTTTTAATTGCCAAGAAAAAGGTGAGAATAACTCATTAAAATATCATGCCTGCTTTTGTAAAAGTATCTTTTTTGAAAATTAGTCATTAGTAAATTAACTATCATTGATTGTTTCCACCCACATTATATATATTTAACTTGATAATAAATCAGAACACAAAATCGAGTAGAATTCAAACTGCTGAAAAATCGTATCTAATTGAGAGATGGAAATAATTTGAGTATTAAGGATTATAATAGATTATTGAGATTTTGAAAACTACATTAATATACTTTTGGCATTTTCTTCTCCAAAATAAAAACTCAAAGATTTTATGTTATTTTAGAATGTGTTTTGTTTTCAAATAACAATAATAGTTTCAAATGTAAAATAATAATTAACCATTTTTTTTTTTTAATTTTTAATTTTATTTTTTAGTTTGTTTATTACGAATTTTTTCTTATTTCTATTTCTTGACTTCCTTGTTCAAACCTTCTTAAAGTGCTTGTTGCAAAAGTTGCAAGAGTTGTTCCACTCTTACATCACAGATGAGTTGTCTGAAAATGTATGAGATGAGATTCATGCGTCTTCTAGATATGGATATCTAAAACATATTTTTTAAAACACAAGCTTTTGGGCATTTTCAAAATGATGGTAAACAGTCATAAGCTGTAACAACTTGCAGCTACAACCGTAAAATTTTCACTTAAAAAATACGTGCAGATGTATTTTATTACGCATTTTTCGCAATATAATACGATTTTGATAAATTTATAATATTTAGATATAAAAATTGTATATGTTTTTTTTTTTTATTAACATCACACACTTCGAAGTTTCACGGGAGCTATTGGTGACGAGCCTCGTAGTTTTGAACTGGTATGAAGTGATGAGAATGACACCTGAGCCAGCTACTCAGTTTCCAGACTTCCACCCCCTCGACAGATTTAACTAGCATCATTTTAAACAGAAAGTCTACAATATGACTCTAGGACTTAAGCCCACAACTTGATTGTGGATTTAATTATATTTTATTATATCAAAGTTGAGAAATTTTAACAAAAAACACCCGTTATTATTTCCATTGATCGTAATTCTCTCAAAAATGGGAATTTTTCAAAATGCCTAATTCAGGCTCTGTACAGATGATCTAGCTATATACAGCTAAAAAATTATCATCACATAGATGCATTTTCCATAAAAGGAGATTGTTTTGAAATTATGTCATTCATTTAAGTGCTTTTTCAAAATCTTCGTTCAGAATGTAGTAAGTCACTTTAAGTATCTTATCCTTAAGTTAAGTAAGAATTTTACATTTTTTTTCAAGCAAAAAGTTAATTAAAGTTATGCTACTGATACATAAAAATACGGCTATTATTCATAATTGTTCAAGGATTAACAGCTTTTTAAACTGAAATTTATACAACATTATAAAACGAATAAAGCTTTAGAATTTTTGCCTTTTTTTATGTGACAGTTGTTTTTATAAAATCTAATCACTGTAATATCATAATTAGGTTTTACCTGAATTAATTATTTTAAAACTTATTACTATATGATTTCTTTTAATATTGTTGTTCTATTTTTAAAATAAAGTTCTGATATCTTTACTTGCTTTTGGCTTTGCAAGCATTCTTTTTTTTAAAAATACATTACCATCGCAACTATGTGATGATTCCTCTTTTGCTGTGATACATGAGCTCTGTTTTTGCATGCAACTTCCTCATACATTTACAAAATCTAAAAAAAATAATCATTTTTAAAGTTAATTAATGATGGGTACACTTTTTCCTCTTACTTTTTATGTATTGATGACACTATTTCTTGTAATAATTCTTTAGAAATATACATTTTTAAAACACGATTAAGGTATCCGACTACGTTCGGAACCGTGATTTTAAAAAAGCGCATAAATGGATAATTTTCATGATATTTAGTATCACTTACATTAGAATACAAGTATAAAATTGTTTTAAGGACATTTTAACAAAAAAATTTATTTAAATACAATATTTCGGCAAAAAAATTAACTTAGAATAACCTTTTTTCAAAATGTTCTCCTTTTGTGAAAAATGCTTCTTTGATAATAATATTTTGCTTGCCTGTATATAGCTCAGACCTCTGTACAGAGGCTCAACTATGATTTTTGAAAAATTCACATTATTTTCAAAGTTACAACCATTTGAAATAATTATCGGTGTTTTTTTCTTAAAATTTCTCCCCTCTGTTGTCATAAAACATGGATAAACCCATTTCTAAGTTATATATTTCAAAAATTCTTGTTGAGCCTCTGTCTGAACAATATGCAAGCAAAATATTATTATAATAGAAGCATTTTTCACAAAAGGAGAATATTTTGAAAATGGGTCATTCTATGTTCATTTTTTGTCAAAATATTGTACTTAAATAATTTTTTATTGTAATAATATTCTTAAGACAATTTTATATACATTTTTTAATCTAAGTGACACTAAATATCATAAATATTATCCATTTATACGCTTTTTCAAAGTCACGATTCCGTACATAGTCGGATACCTTAAGTTTTAAAATCAACGGGAAAAAATATATATATAACCAGGATAAATCAATTTGAAAACACGATTCTAAAAATAATTAATGAAAATAAATGATCGTATCATTTATAAAAGAGATTTAAATGCATTTTTTTTAATAATCTGAAAAAACTCCCGATGTGAATTACGCTTATTTCTTATACCCGTTAAAACTCATTTATTTTACAGTATCGAACGGGAAGTCACATTTAATCAAAATAAAATGGTTGAAAAAAAAAAAGGATTATATCATTATAATTCAAACCACACCAAAATTTTTGTTTAAAAGAGGTCTCAGGGGTAGAGTAGTATGACGGTGAGTAGAAATGACACTTATGTTTAAAAAAATGACGTTACAGAAGTTTAAAAAGGAAGATTAGGGTTATATGTTATTGGTAAATAAGAGCTACTAATACTAAATTTGATAATTTTTAAAC
>BMAV01000931.1:382309-406629 GCA_019973955.1 Trichonephila inaurata madagascariensis | reverse complement strand
TATTGGTAAATAAGAGCTACTAATACTAAATTTGATAATTTTTAAACTTTTTCTACATAAAAAAAAGGAATTTTTGAAAAATATTTGAAATTTCAAATTTGTAATAACTAAAAACAATAATTGAAATATAGATAAGTGTGCAACTGAAATATTTTGTGATAAATAAGTAAGTATAAATACTTTGTACGACTGAGTGTTATAAATATATACACTAGTCAAGTGACTACTGATAAGAAAGCAATGTGGTTTAAATTCTTATAAAAATTTAATTACATAAATCATTACTCTTTCATTATTGAATCGATAGACACGTAGTTAAAACCCGATAAAAAGTATTTTCTAAAAAAAAAAAAAAATTCCATAAACACCACAACATTTTCCCCCCCCCCCCCATAATTGTCCTAATATAAAATAAAATTATATATTATCATCATAATATTACGTAACGCAAATATAGAGTGACATAGAATGCAAAGAATTTTCGAAAGAAAAACAATAGCGTGAATTTACTCGGGTGAGAAAAACATTAAAATAAATTACTCTATGACCAATTTTGTCCCCAATTTTTTTAAAAAGCAACTAAAAGCCTTATTACGAGATATTACGATTATTCGAAGTATTTATACGAGGGTTTGTTTCAAAACAATATAAAAAGACTTTTCATATTTACAATATGCTTTCTTGACCGTGGTAGCATGGTGGCTGTGGTCCCAAACTTGTGGCCATCGCATCAAGAATTCGAGCTCCATTGCAAATGAAGACATTTGATGCACTTTAAATCTTTCGAGGCTCAAAGGCCAACCGATGACGTGGTGTGGTAGTTAGGAGAGGGGGTACCAGCTCAGGTGTCATCCTTGCTGCTTGACCGTGGCTCAAAATGATGAGATCCCCGTATTGCTTTAGATTAGTGCGACGTTAATAAACACTCACTCTCTGCCAACCACACTTCACAATTTTTGACCGAGGTCGGATGGTCGAGTTGGTATTTTCCCTCGTCACTTGACCTTGGTTCAAAATTGTGAGATTCGTCGACAATAACCATCGTGTTGCTTCTTAGTGCTACGTTCAGGAACACTGACTCTCGTACAATGTTTTTGAAAAACTATTTTTCATTACTTCTGGTAAAAACAAACACACGAACAAGAAAGTTACACTCATACAATATGTGAACTTCCAATTCAGATTTCCTAGTAACGGAATGGCATACTTAAAATAATTGTATCTTTTAAATTAGAACGTATCTTGAAGTATGCCACTTTTTTTTTCTCTACTAATAAAACAATTTACACAAATAATATTTCATATTAATAGACTGTAGAACCCTTTTCCGCGTTTTCAAAAGTTATATTTTTATTTCTGATAACATTTTTCTCCTAAATGCACAAATTCTTTCTTTCTTTCCTTTTTTTTTTCATTTGTAGTGTTTGCGTAGTTTATAGTTTAAAATTAACTAAGAAAAAGAAAATTGTATTTTTTTTATTTACAATTCAGAAAATAATAGCTATGTTTTCTGTTATTTTGAGAATCAGTGTCAACAACATTTCCAACAGAAGAAATAGTGCATGTATTTTTGACAACTAAAAAGCGAATGGAAAAGAGGCTTTATTACTTTTTCATTGTTAACTATTGAATTTTAAAACTAAAAAATTCTTTAAATTTATTATATTTAACACTAGATTGCCCAAGGAAGTCATTTTGACTGCTTTTTAATTTCAATTAGAAAAACAATTACATATATGTGATGCACAATTTCATAGAATTTTTTTGAATATATATTTTTTTCAAGTGAAGTAAATTTTTGTTGTTGTTGTTAATATTTACTAATGACTTGTAATATGACTGTAAATAATATAAAAAGTGTTAAAAGAGAGTTAATTTTAACTAAATTTCTTTACACATTAATCATTCTTGGACTATGCAGTCATTTTGACTGCTTTTGGGCAATATAGGTATATACTAAATTTCAGTCTTTCTAGTGTTAAATATTCCTTTACGTAAGGTAAAAAAAAAAAAAAATGTAGAATTTTTCTTTATATCTTGTTCTAATAAGAGGGAAAATATTTTTAGATTTTGAAAAATAGACATATTTTATATTAACTCAAGGAGCTACATAATGAGAATTAGATGTCACATTTGCAACTACCTTTAAAAAAGAAAGGATTTTTTCTTTGAATCATTTTTTTAAATAAATTCTTTTGTAAGAAAAAAATTATTTTACTAATATAAAAAAATACCCAAAGATAAATTAAACAAAATCAATCATCTTTTTAATTTTGAGAGCAGATTTAAAATTTTAAAATGTTTAGTGTATGTATATAATACATGATTATTATTAATACTGTCATTAGATATTTTTATCATAGAGCTCTTTGAATACCTCTTGGTCGCTATTATCAACATTCATACCAAACATATAATGTATTTTTGTGATCATTTCTATTTCATGTATTAATAATTTTCATTTCTAGTCGCACAGTTTTCAAATCACAAGTGATAGCGCATTCAGTTCTACATTATATGTATCTTACTGGTTAGAAACACAGATATCCAACTTCATTTTCGTCTTAAATTGAATTTCTCTGTATAACCTATTTTACCAAATGATTACAACGAAAGAAACTAAATATCTGGTTATATAATTTAAATTATTATCGATAGAAATTAAACTGATTATAATTTAAAAGAAGAAACAATGGTTTTTTTTAATTAGAATGAAATATTCGTGGAAGATAAATACCCTAGCTAAGCCGACCATTAAAGCCTAGAGCTTCACTGGTGATGATGCCAATGCGAGGTGTGAATTTAAATTCTGATTCCTACAATATGAGTAGAAGTTTAAAGCTCATTAATAAATACAAAAATCCATTTCTGGGAACAATAAAGATTGTTGTATATTAAATGAAACAGAATTTGAGAATGCTCATATAGTGTGAACAAGTAGTTAGATGGGTACAGATCCAGTTTAGGTGCCATCCTCGTCACTTGACCTTGGCTCTAAATTACGAGAGAGGTCAAACGTAAGTCTTCAGATATGGATAACTGACCTCTTTTAAACTAGATTAGATATTTACAGCAATAAGAAGAAAAAAAAAAAGAAGGAAATGCCAAAATAACTTTTGTTTAAAAATAAATTAAGTACACAAGCAAAATTTTAAATTTATTTGGGTTATTATAAGTTCTTTAAATTGAAATATTTCAGTCATTCTTTAGTCCCCAAAGCGAATAATAGATGTAAATTTTGAGGTCAGTTTATTATCTAAGAGGATAAATTGGCAAATAACCTTTACTTTTTAAAAATAAAACGTGACATCGTTTTAACACTTTTTCACTAGATAAAATAAAAATAAAGAAAAGGAATAAAAAAATGCTACTCTTCTAAATTGTTTTACGAATATAATGCAGTTTTGTTAATTGCAAAAAGGCTTTATTGTGTGAAAATGTTCGCTTATAGATTTAAATTTTTTATCACAGTATTTGTTAATTAGATAGCAAAAAATATTTTGTTTTTGAGCAGAGATGCTCCTAATTATATCTGTCTTTTTTTTCTTCAGTCATCACACACACACAAAAAAATTTGTGAGGATTTTTTTAGAACGTTTTTGGTGAATACATAATATTTATTCTATAAATAATGATAATTATATTTCCGTAATGGCACTAATAATGAGTATCACAAGGCAATCAGCAAAAATTTTTGAAAAATTACAGTTGAAAATAATACAGCAGGTTGCTAATCATAGATTTCAATTTATAACACGAGCCATAATATGCACTAAATATTAATAAATTTAATATATTTTTTTTCTAAATAATAAAAATTAAAAAAAATTATAGATATATATATATATATATATATATATATATATATATATATATATATTGCGTTTTTTCTAATTTAAGATCCATTTTTCTTAGCAAAATAATTTATTTATTTAATTATTTATTCATAGTGTCAATTAAAGTGAATACATATAGATATTTCCATTTAATTTTATAATTTGGATCTTTAAAAAGTAAAACCTATTCTCGAGAAAAATTTTCCCTAGGTGTTACGAATAATGCCACATTTTCTTGCTAACCTGTACTCCTTTATCCAACAATTAAATTTTATTGATTCATTCATTTCCTTAATAATAGATTTCTTGCATGAAAATTGTTTGATATTTTACTTTTGTTAGTGTAATTGTATTGTATTTAATTTTACATGCTATTGTGAAAAGTTGCGCTATTTTTACAGAACACGAGTTTAAAAACGTTAGTAATGTCAACTAAGCGAATCCTTATTATTATTTGGATCGTTTTATTTCTACCTATTAAGTTTATATACCATTCTTAAGTGTTCGATGAAGACATGACGTAACTTGAAATACTTATAACATGTTTCGTCATACTTTTAGCATGTTAACAAATGCTTCCAGTATTTAAAAAGAAATTCATTTCACCATTCTTAAGTTCGAGATAAAAGGAAATCGTTTGCTATCATCAAATTATGATTTTTTTAAAAATTGTTAAATTGTTTAATTTTTAAGCAAAACTGATTTGTAATTTTCTGTTTCTTTTACTTTTCCAAAGTAAACGTTCATATTTTATTTTTAAAAAACTGCATTATTTTTAAGTGTTTACCACCAGCTTTTTTATGAGAGATTCATTAAATGTTATTAAAATATTGTTCAGTTACTTTTATGCTTTTTGTTCGTTTGGACCTCAAACTTTACCGCCGTTAATAAGTGGAATTTGGAATCATTGGCGAGTTCATTATTTGTAATACTTTGGTTTAGAAGCCATTTTATTTAGTAGATTGCTTTTAAAATGTTATTTATTTATTTATTTATAAGCTCGAGTTTTTATAAATTAACTCTAAAATTAATTTTGATATCGAAAGAGATTTGAAAGGGGAAATTTCTTTTAATGGTGGTGATGTACAATACTTATAAGGTGACTATATTCTTGGAACTATTTGGGGACATTGAAAGTTTATATGAAAGTATTTTATTTTAGTCGAATTGATTTTTTACTAATTTACGTTTATAGTTTTTTTTTTCCTAACAATTTATGGTTTTCAATATATTTTTGAAACAATGAAAAAGTATGGGTTTTACAAGTGGTAAAACTCATGAACTTTCGAAAAATTTTATATTTTCTTTAATTTTATTTATTTATTTATTGCATTTTTTTAATGGCTCTGATTTTTAACTCCTTGATTAAAAATTTTAATAGAAAAAAAAAATGATAGATTTTTCTTTTTCTTTCTGTTTTACACGCTTGATGCGAGGAATTTTAAAACAGATTTATAAACTTTCTTTCTATTTATAATAATATTAATGTTTATAAAAGCTGAGTCCATAATATTGAAGAAACTCAAACACATCAAATTTTAGCAATTAATTTTTAAAAATTTTAAGGTAAAGAAAATAACTACACAGTAAAACTAACAGTCTTATTCTTTTTGAAAATAAGCATCACACCATATTTTTGTTGATTTATTTTTTATATTAATTTTTTATTTGTGTTCCTTTTTCCATTCTTTTTTTTTTTTTTTTTTTTTTTTTAGTATACTGATTTTTGCTGTAAAGCACCATGTCTTCATTTTTTTTATTTACATTTTATTTAAATTTTCCCACATACATTTGTTTTAGATATAAATTGATTTTTTTTCCTTTTAGCCCAATATATATATTTATTTTTTATTTTTCCAAAATTTTACTGAGACAATATTTAAGGCTGAATTTGCTTAAATTTTGATTAGAAACTTATTTTAATTTAAGAAAGAGGCATTAAAGGAATTATATGATAATGTTTTTTGTAGAGTGAGGTTGTTGAGACATGCATAAAATATTTTTTAAATAAATATTTTAAAATCAGAATATGTAAAAAAAAAAAAAGAATGTTAACTTAAGTGCAATTTTATTCTATAAATGTGTAAACCAGTACATAAAAATCTTGTTTAACTTGATTCTTATATAAATAATAAATTAATGTAATTTTCTAATATTAAATTATTAATTTGGTAATCACAGTAGTTTAAAAAATATTTATAACTATGCAAATAACTTGATTTAAAGCAAATAGGGATGAATAATTTTCACATAAGCAATTGCGGATTAAGGTCGATTAAGGGCTGGAAGCAGAAGGAATCCCATAAAAAAAGAGATAGAGGGAAGTTTTCTTTAAAAAAAAATTAAACCATACTTTTAAAATTATTACTATTTTTTACCACATTTTATTACATTAACCACTATTCTTAATAGAAAAAGTATAAATAGGAAATTTTGTGGGGCCCTTCAGAAGAACGGAGGTCAGAGTGTGTGCCGGTAAGCCCGCCATTATATGCACCTCGGCGCGTAAGAAAACTTACACAACTGTTGATAAGATAGAGTAGATTCTTCGTAGATATCTTGTATAGAATTTTTTAGTGCATAAATTTAATTTTCAAATTGGATTATGTGTTTTTAAATTAGCGATAATAATTAAAAATAAAACAGATTATTGATGATTAACAGTACTAGAAATTGAGAAATTCAGTAACATAAGATGGATCAAACAAATTTGACACATAGTCGAACGCTTTTTAAGCAGTTAAACATGCACTCCCAAGGTTACTTGAATGAATGGACGTCTTATTTATGCACTCAAGTAAAAGTATCATAGGTTTTTTTTCCGTAAAGAAAATTCCAGTAACATCAACAGCAAATAATGAAAATAAATCTACAGATACTTTTTATTTTTAAAGTAAAATTCCTGGTGAGTAAGAAGGTACAATAATCGTAGTCACTTTGAAATAATATCTGTCATTAAAAATAGGCGAAATTTAGTGATGTGTTTTATTCTTCCCAATGGTATTGGATTTAACATAAACTAAGAAATGCATTTATAAATAAAGCTTTTTTCGAAATGGAAAACTTTTGGGGAGAGAGGGGATTAATTTAAATTTTAAATACAAATTTCATAATTTTTAATATTTTTAATAATTTACTTTTATTTTAATGACAACACTAAAATAACTATTGAAGGAAACCAGAAAGGAAATATTTCGCATCGAAAATAGTTTTTAAAAAATAATTACCGTAAAATCCAGGGTATTCGGCGCACTTTTAACTCAAAAACAAGAGCGAAAATTTCGGATGCTCGTTATACGCTGGGTATAAAAATGAGAGCTTTAAAAATAAAAAAAAAGATGAGCATAAGAAAAAAAAATAGACTTCTACATCTATCAAAATACTATTTATTTAAAAGAAGTGACTTTCCTTATGAACTTAACGGGTTGTAGTTCTAGAAATATACTATCTTTTATAAGGCTTGGGATAGTGCCTCGAATAAATGACTTCAAAACATAAGAGCATTATGCATGTGCATTTCAGGTTTCTTCGTAAAAAAGAGGGGGTGCTCGTTATGCTGCAAATATACCTAAAACTTAAAAATAGCAGCTTGAAAGTATAGGTATGTGCGCGTTCTATGCCGGGTTTTACGATACTTAAAGGAACTTATTTTGAGTTATACTTTTTCTTAAAAAGTTATTAAGTGATATGTGGACTCTAGGCTTTCGTCAAGGCATATTTTTAGAAAACAAAGTGTAAAAACCAAAATGATAGTTATTTTTTGCAATATATTAACTCAAATCTTCCAAAAAAAATAATAAAAAAATAATAATTTTAGGTAATCAATAATGATTTTTTCGTAGTATCTTTTGGAAATGGAGATTTAGGTTATATTTTATTTACCCTATTCATGGTAAATTTACTTAAAACAAAACAAAACAAATTAAATCATTTCAGTCTCTGTCGAGACATTTTTCAAGAACTGTGATTATCTGGTTGGCATAGTCGCAGCTTGAGGTTTGTGATTTCGATATACATTTCTACACGTGACCAAAGTTTAAAGAAAACATTCTACTTCTACATCAGAAAACAGTTTTAAAATAGAAAATTTTTAACATTTAGCCAGTAATATTATTTAGTTAAGGGTTTTGAATTAATCAAATTAATTGGCAAGACTAATTTAAACTTACTGTAAGGTACATGTACATCTACACTCGCAATTATGTAACAAATCTAAATTTTATTTGAGATTTTTTTTTATTGTTTTATTTTGTTTTAATATTTAATAACATAACACAAAAATATAAAAAAACACGCATATTGCTCCCTTGTTTTTTAAGTCACACTTAGAATGCAGTTATTTAGAATTAATTAATGTATACTTGAAGCCCTATAAGGTCAAGAATTTTACCATAATTTTATCTTATTAAAAACTATTTTATGTTTTGAGTAAAATTGAGATTCTTTTATTTCGTAAATTAAAATTGTTTGACTTAAACTTGTTTGATTTCATTTTAACGTAAAGGCAGAAATTTTTGTAAGTGGCAATATGTAGGTCTTTTGAAAAAACCGAATTAAATATAAAGTTACAATAATTTCATGAGCAATTAAAATTATCTGTAAAAAAATTCTAGTTCTTTTGTTTATCCTGACATAATAAATAACATTTTCCTTTAAGCCAAAAACATTTTTTTTTTCTCCCTGGAACAAAATTAGAATTCAAACAATTAACTAATTTTTGTGTAAGAAACCTTTCATTATTTAACTGAACTTTCTCCCTTGTCTTATTAAATAAATCTTAGTTATGATAAATAAATAAATAAATAAATAAAAAATTTGCATTTGCTTTCCTTTTTTCCAAAGAATCACATGTTTATAATGTTGGTAATTCTATACCAAGGCATAATAATTTACAATAAAATTATTGAATAATTTTTAAAGTGGTATGAATATGAATAAAAAAGTTATAATCCTTTAAAAATTACTAAAAATAAAATTTCAAAACTATTTTTGTATAATTTAAATATTAAAACAAATTTATTTTTCAAATTTTAAATTAATATTGAGAAATGACCTAATAATTCATAAATATATACGTTGTTTCAAATTGTTTTCTTAAATAAATGAGTGCGTGCGCTTAATATAAACAGTGATTTTTTTTTTTATTTGCATTTTAGAATGAACAGAAAATACAAGATATTATGTATATACTATTAGAGAAAAAAAAAGTTTAAGATTATTTTTGGAAATACTAGAAGCAGTAAATAGAAATTTGCAGATTTTTTAAAAAATAAAATGTTAAAAAAAAAAAAAAAAAAAAAATAAAATTAATAATTTATTTTCCGTATTTAACTTTTTAAAATATCATCGATATTGCTATTACGTTGTTTTTTTTCTGCTTGCGTTATTTTATTTCAACAATTCTTAAATTAAAAAAAAAAAAATTATTAAATTTTTCTTGGTTTTCTTGGCGATGTGTATTTGAAAAAACTTCCATTAATTCTAAAAGTAATTCAGTATAAACATTATATTTTTTCCTTTCTATTTGGCATGTGAAGTTAAATCTTGAATAATTTCATATTCATTATTTAAGATATAACAAGCACAAATTCTTTCAAAACCAACGTATAAAAATCAGCAAGTATTAAAATATAATTAAAACATATTATATATATATATATATTAAAAGCTTATATACACTTTTATTATCCATACATTAAGATTTAAAAACGTGAAATTAAAAATTTACCAAGTTTCACTTTTCTACATTCTAGACTCCTATTTTTCCGAATTAAAATGCAAAGGCCTTATATTTAACTATGGTCTAACTTTCTCCAAGTTCCGTGTAAACATAACAGTTTTACACAGTTAATGCTTGCAAAAAGATTAAAAATAATTTGAAAGATTAAAATTATTTTGTTCGATTTATAAGTATGCCAAGGTAATTTTTGTACATACGAGGATAGAAATGACGGGGAGAAAAAGAGAGGAATGCTCGTGAAATAACTTAATTTCTTTGGAGAATCAGTGCGTTACTTTTAATAATATTCACTGTATAATTACTGTACATATACTTGCATTAATTCTTTGTTATAAAGTTCCTCGCTGAATTAAAATGAATTTATTGAACAATTTTTTCAACATCTTTTTCTAGTAATAAATACCATAACAAAAATTGCTTTGATTCATTTTCACAACTTGATTAAAAATCTAACTATGAAGATTTTTAAAAAAATAATTTTCATGCTCTTGTGTGGAAAGCCTTTTTTAAAAAAAAAAAAAAAAAAAAAAAAAAGAAAAAAAAAAACCCATAGCTATTTTTGCTAAAAAAAAAAAAATTAATTAAATATTTAATAAATTAAAATTTATTACGTTATTGTGAGATATTTTTCAAATGAATTTTTTTATTGGTATAAGCAAAATAAATAAATCAGAAATATCTAGCAAATTTGTTTTTAACATTCTAAAAATAAAAGTATTCAGATTTAAAGAAATGAATTTTTCCGTTATAGGCTTTAAAAACATAGGAAATAAACAAATATTGCTAAAAAGAAAAATATATTTTTTCTAATAACATTCGTAGCTAAGGAACGAACACTAACTATGCAGTCAGTCAAAATATTCTTAAACCCTAAATAAATACCCTAAAATAGTGTTTTTGCATATTTATTTAAAAAAAATTTTTTCATCGAAAAATTATTTGTTAAATATGTAATGAAGTATATTATTTAAAAATGTAATACACGATTAAAATTAATTTAAATAAAAAACACGTAACAAATTTTTAAAAATTTTCTGAAATGTTCTGCCATTTTATGCCCCACAAGCTAATTATGGAGAAAATTTTTAAAGTATTATTTTATTATAAGCAACAAATTTTATTTTTATTAAGTAAAAATGCTCAACGATATTGAAAGGGAAAAAAAATCCTAACAATATCGCTTGGCTAAAAGAGGGAATATATTTGTTAAATTTAACATAAACCTTATGATGAAACAGAAATCTTTTATTTACCAAATTTCAACACATATTCAGTCTAGCCATTCAAAAATATTAAGTAGCTAATGAAACTTCTTCAGTAAAATTTAAAAGTTATAATTTGTAATGCATATTATGCTATGGAACTTCTAAATGCTAGAAAGAAAAAAATAGTTAAAATTTTACTTTAAAAATATTAAAGATTTTGTTTATTTTGTAACATATGACTATAGTAAATATATACTCTGTAACTGCACTATAATCTCTTAGTATTTAATATTCTAGTATACTCTTATTAAGATATAAAAGAGTTAAAACATCTGGAAATTTCAATAAAATTTTTATATTTAACATGTCATTTAAATTATTAATTTACTTTAACAAGCAACTAAAATATCAAACATTAAAAAAAAAAACACGCTTTTAATATCAGTGATAATAATAAAACTTATAATATTCCCTTTTAAAAAGAATTATTATTTCATCCAACAATTTGAACTTTCGATTCTTAATAGCATGACAAATGTAATCCAGTTAGATAAAGCATTTTATTTTTCAAGTTGTGGATTTACTGTTTAAATATAATAATACATAAAGTAAATATAATGAATAGGGGGGGGGGGGGAAAAAAAAAAATTTAAATTATTTAGTATTATTATTATTTATTTAATTTGCTTATGTATAGCAAACTTTTTTTTAAAAAAAATAAAAGAGGTTATTTTTATCCAAAAATAATTATTGAACTTCTTTAAATACTCCCAATTAATAATTCTAAATGCTATTAAATTAATAAAATTAAATTATTTCAACTTTTTTAGAGAAATTTCAAACTGATCAAAATGTTACAGTTGTGCAGAATGACAAAAACAAAGAAATCAAAATATCAACGACTAAGACCTCAACATAGTCAGTTAAAGAAACAGATGGCCAAAAAATTCTTCAAAATGTCAAACAATAATAGTCTAAATAAAAAAAACGTTCATCAAAAAAATTAAATCTCGTAAAAACAGAACACAAACTTTCGCGTGGTCCTCTATCAGCCCCTTCAGGGGGAATCCTTCTCCGTCATAATAATATTACAAACACGTGGGCACTCCCCCCTGGCCATCGGATTGGATAACAAAGCCACTAAGCCAGCCAATCACACTCACCTTTCGCACCGCTCTTCAGGCCTTGTCCGTCCGTACAGCAATCGTTCCTGTGCCAAAATACCGATTCCGTCCATAACCACGTCGTGTTGGTAAGCCCTCCAGACTTCTTTTTTACCTTTCCCTCGTGGAGCCCGTCAATCAGAGCTTCGCTCCGCCTACAGAGAGATACCCTATTGGATGCAAGGTGACGTCACGGGGAGGAGGCATGTCCAAGTGGGGTGGCCATCTGTAGTGGAGGACTAGAACCCCGCGAAACCAACACGAGGGTGCTAACGTGGCAGAGGTACTTCTTTCGGCTTCCTGCCGGGTGTTCGATTTCTTTCTTGACGGATTGGCCTCTCCCTCCCCCCTTTTCAAAGACGTCATCCACCCCCCTGTGATGTTTAACCTCTCAAAGAACTAATTTCATTCGAAGTTTGGACTCCGGATGTTGAAGTTGATTTCCTACTAATTTTCTTCGATGTTTTTGAGAACTAGTCATTGTCACCGCACTAGTAAGAAATTTTTACTTTCTGAACTATTACCATAACTCGAGCATTCAATCTAGTTTGGAGGGTAATCAACACGAGTTGCTTTTTGAGATCAAGACGTGTTTTTTCTACATGGACCAAAACAACTGCACATTACTGTACTAAAAAAGTTTTCAGTTAGTACACCTTATTCCGTGAGAAATATTGGTAAAAAGTAGGAAGTAATAGTAATTTATAGTAATCTCATCTTGAAAAAGAAGCAACACTAGACAATAATCAGAAATATTACACAAACGTTTCAGAATAGACTTTTACCAACATTGTTTATGCGACTTTATCAACATTTTGATGAACTCTTGACAAAGAACTGTTCAAGATGTCACATGGTGCTGATCCAGAGCTGAACTGAACACTATTCTGAAATGGCGAATCCCAGGAGCGTTTCAAGATCATTTCTGAACACTCAACAGCAGTGATACTTACAGGACATCTATCCAAAGGGGGCAATTGCCCTTCAGCCAAAAGGGGGCCCCTCCTTTCTTGAACTCTGGAGTACGGCGGCAACCTAGGAGCGGGCAGTAGCTCCTACAATAAACCCTACGGCCGTCTCATGGTATCTGTCATGAATCTTCTGCATGGGGACCCCCACAGCCGTTCTGGGGGCTCCCTGGGACATCATCCCCACTTGTCAATGCTGCCCAACAATACTAACAATCGGCCTCCTGCCCAGTCGACCGCGTCCCACCAGCGGTCGCCTTTTGCTATACAGGAACTGCTGGGGCTAGGCAATAGCGAGACCAGCTCCCCGTCACCCGCGGGGGCCCCTCCGACAGTGGGCCACTCTTCGCCCTACCAGCCGAGGCCCCATCAGCCGTCGGCGGCCCAATGCTTCCCCGACCCGAGCCGCATGTACTTCGGGCCGGCCTTCATGCCCAGCATGCACGGCATGACGGCACCCCCCATGCCCATGATGGGGTTTGATCAAGGACCTCCTCAACCACACCATGCACGAACGGACGGAGGAGGTAAGATTTTAATTAATATCCTGAAAATTTAAAATTGTTTGAAAAAGTCTAAAAAATATGTTGATAGAATTAAGAAAATCTTAGCGAGTAATACGATTTCAATTTTAAGTATTAATAAGATAAGATAAGATTCAAAATAATTATTTCAGTAAAATTATTATTATTGTCGACAAATATTATTTAATTCAATAACGATTTTTCAATTTCCAGTGATTTTGAAACCCGTATATCGAAGTTATAAATGCAAAATTTTTAGCATAAATTTTTCTATTTTTGTTTTTAAAATTCTTTTTTTTTTTTTCAAAATAATCGAACGTATGAAAAACAATTAGTTGACTATAGCTATTGCATGTAGTGTTTCAAAATTTCTTATGCATTATGTTCCAGATCATTGAAAATATAATAACAATGCGCATGTGCTACTGTTTACTAAAAATTCTTACTTATGAAACACGTTTCACCAGCAAAGGATTATTGTTAAAGAGCATGAAATGTTTAAAATTATTTAAATCAACTCTTTTGGGTTGATCGTTTGAAAAGCCAGGGTAAAAAACGTTTCCTTTAAAATGAAAAGTATCATTATACTATGTAAATGTCTCTTTAATTGAATAATTACCTCACTTAGTTAAAATCTAAAGAAAAGTGATGAAATTTTGTTATTTTCAAAATAACATCAAAACTATTTGAAACGGTTTTGTTGGTTCTAACCATTCCTTTTTGAAATAGGAAAGACATAATATGCATTAAATAATTTTTCTTTCTTTTAAGATAATGGTTTTTGAATTTTTGTTTTTGTAGTATATATATATATATATATTACATCTCTGACACACACAGGCAATTCTATGAATTAATATTCTAAACTGATTTATCGGATTCAACTCTTCTTTAACTTAAATAAATTAATTCTAAAATTATTCTTGAATTCTTGTTTGAAGAATTTATTAATAGTAATTATTACATGTATGTTTTTGACAGTAATATGGTTAAGTTCTGGTTAAAAATAGCTTACATTTTTCAAAAAATATTCAAGAAATTTCAAATACATATTTTCTATTATTGGACAATTGTAAATCATGTTCTGTTTTAAAAAAATATTACAAAAATAAGTTTTAAAGAAGAGAAATATATGTATCTATGTTTTATTTTCTCACTATCTATACTGCTGGCTGCACAAATACACGCAATGCTTCTAAATAAATAGAAATGCTTTTTAAATAAACTGAAAATACTTTTCATGGAATCCCTTATATAAAATTACTTTTATTTCTTTTACACATTTATCAATTTTACGAAAAAGGTAATGAGGACACACCTGTATGTATATTTTAGAGAATTTATTAAAAATACTCTAAAATAAAAAAGTTATTTTGTGTATTACTGAAGATAAATCATATTTTAAACACTTGGTGCACGGAAAGTAAAAAAATTAAAGATTTACTTACATGTGAATGGTTGTTATATAATTACAAAGTATAAAGAGTGATAGCTAAATGAATTCTTCAATGTAAATAATTACTCTAAAAGGGTAGTGTTAATAATATGAAACAAAAACCTGAGGAAGTGCTGTTTATAATTGTTTTTCGTTTTGTTTTGTGTCTTCGTAATCAAAACGACAAACTGTTCAAAACCACCAAAAACTGTCTTGAAAATCTTTTTCATATTGTGTTGTGTGTGTGTGGGTTTGAATATATTTTTTCAAAACATGTTTTACATAAATTTGTGTCATAAGAACAATTTCTTTTGAAAATTAGGTTTAATATTTAGAAAATTTTTTTTTGCATATTATGAAATTGGCAGGGATTATACTCCAAAAATATGTATATCCTTGTTTTAATGGCATTTTTTAAATTTGCTTCAGTATAATATATTGGATTCTTTAATAAATCTTGTTTATTGTTGACACGTGTCTTGAAGGAATGAAAATAATGGATTTTTATAAATATAGATCTAATTTTATTGGATGTTTCTTCTTTGCCATTGACAAATATTTTTTTCAGGAAATATACATAAGAGTATACATATATATAAACATACATAAACCTCAAGTATTCTTATCAGCTTCTTACTTTAAAATATTATTCGTTGTTTATGAAACGTAAAAATGATATAATTAAAAAGAATGAATTTTTTAAAATAAATTAGTGAATTTTCATTACTAATACGATTATATAAAAAGATTTTGTATTTTTTTACTCAACAGAAAGTAAGAAATAGTTTAATGTTATTGCTAAAACATTACGATATTTATACTTTTACATACTATAATTTTTTATTTTATTTTTATTTTTTATTTTAATGAATATTTTTTTTTACGAACAGCCAAGTATAATTCCCGAATAGTGTATTAGAACATGATAATTTTACTTCAGGTTTTGGATCATATAAGTAACAAGAAATCCTTTTGAGAATTATTTTTTTTTTACTAACATTAATTGGTAAATTAAATTCTTTATTGAAAATACTGCTGTTGTTTCAAAAAATTCAAACATTTACTCGTAATAATTTGCTTACGATTAACCATTATATCTATTTATTATTATTATAAAACCCGTAATGATCTTTTTATTAATGATAGCTCCAAAGTTTCTTCTAGATTCAAAATTATATGTGTTCTGAAGTATTATTATTGTTCCTTATTAATTATTTTCTAATGATGTGCAGTTTCAGAAACCTTAATGATAAATATTTCATAGCAAGTTAAAGAAATAATGAAAAATTAACACTAGTAATAAACAGATACATGTGTTTCTTAAATGTTAATGTGATGGTTTGATGTTAGAAATAATCCAGTTATAAAAATTGAAATGCAATATTTTTAAGGATGCGTTTATTTAATAGTAAGAGAATACATTTTTAACTAGTCTTTTTCTAAAAAAGGAATTATTAATATTAAAACCATATCTTTCATTCGCTGACAAATTGCTTAAAAATAATATACTTCAAATTTCTGTTATATAATTTATTTTGACATTTATGCACTTCATCATGTAAACTCCTTTTGCATTATAATGAATAATTTGTTTATTTAATGAATGATTATTGATTTTAGAAGAGTAGATATATGTTTTGATTTTGTTAAACACTTGATATATGTTTTGTAACTATACAATTTATTAATTTTGTATTTTTTTCTACTTGAAGTTAAATGGTCTTATAGTTTGAATCTTATTCTTTGACAGATGAATGTATCCATATCTGTAGATAATTTTTCTCTATTTTTATTTCATATTCAAAAATATCAATCGATTTCAGAATTAAATCAACAATTTATGAAATTGGATCTAAAATTTTACAGTTATCAAAGTTACTGCATAGATATTTGAAACAATTAATTTTAATTAGCTTAAAGAACATACTGAACTTATTCGCGTACTGAACTTATTCGCATTAACTGGATCAAAAAATTATAATGTAAAAATGAATAAAATTTAATGGTTATAAATAAATACAAAATTACTGACTTAAGAAACCAAAATAAATAAATAAACAATGAAAGGGTGAAAAGTTTGAAGAAATACATCAAGTATTAAGTTATTATAATGTTCATATATTTAAAATTAAGATGCCACGTGTTTGTGCTTTTTT
Organism: Trichonephila inaurata madagascariensis; assembly: GCA_019973955.1. Taxonomy (NCBI): domain Eukaryota; kingdom Metazoa; phylum Arthropoda; class Arachnida; order Araneae; family Nephilidae; genus Trichonephila; species Trichonephila inaurata. The sequence continues at coordinate 389,602 of BMAV01000931.1, read as the reverse complement.
TTTAAAAAAAAATTATCATTGAATTACACCATTATGATTCAATATATTCAACAAAATACATTTCACTTTTCAGAATTTTTTAGTTTTTAAAATTTTGTTTAGTTTTTTATGATAATAATATTTAATTATTTACTGATGTATAATAGCAACTAATTATTAAAAAAATTAAATCTATTTTCGTTACTTATAACAATTTAATTAGTTTTGCGTGTACTCAAAACATAATATAACAATTTTTTTTTTCACAATTTCTTATTAAAGTTTATGTTTTGCAGTAACTCAGGATAGGCAGAGTTAAGCAAAAGAACTACAGAAAGATCTTTATAATCATACAATAACATTTCTTTCGTTTTCTCATTATGCACAGAAGTGGTTGCCATCATTAGGAAACACTTATCCATTTAAATTGTATTTAATTTTCATATAGTTAATATCCACTATTATTGCATAATAGAAAATGAATCTCATCGGTCTTGTATTGTAAGCTGGTGCTTAATCGGCATTTAATAAGACTACCCTTTCAAATCCATACCTTATAAATGTGAAAAGGTGATCTTGGTATTAGTTATTTTTAAGTTTATCGAAGTGTTCCCCATACAGTTTTAAAAAAGTCCTGGATTTATCCGTGAAAAATAATAACGAGAAGATTAAAAAAGCTTTTATTTATTAATTCCGTAAAACGATAAAAAGTTAGTAAGTTTGTCTAATAGGAGACTTTAAAAAATTTTTTAAAAAATTAGACAAGATTCTAATTAATAAGATTTTAAGAAATAGTAATATTTATTCAAGCACTTAACTATTTGCAAAACTAGAGTGCACTTTTAAACAAAATGATAAAATTAAGATTGTGATCGAATAATATTTATGTTTATTTAAAAAAAATTATATTTTCCTTTTATTTAAAAAGTCTATGAACAAAAATATCGATACAAAATAATGTACGAAAATAATACGAAGACTAATGTGTATATAAACTATTATCAAATATTTCAAACCTGTTATAATGCGATGAATATATATATATAAAGAGAGTAAAGAAAAATTCCCATTCGCTTACAACATAAAAAGAGAAATATAAAAAAATCACCGTTGCTGTAATCTAAAGTAGATACTGTTTATCCATTGCATGTAAGGACGGTCATAAAAATAAAATAAAAGAATTCTTCGTTTTGTATTTCAGTTTCAGTAATTCAATACTAAGGAATAAAATAAGAAAAGACACTAAACGTTCGTTGAAAATGCAATCTTCAAAGCTTCGAAAAAATAGAAGTAGAAATAAAATATAGTGCGTAATGTTTTAAAGTAAATAATTTTTCTTTAACTTTCTTCAATATTTTAACATTTTTGCAAAATGATAATTAATTGATTGAATAAATAATTGGTTAATTTATAATTTTTTACAACTTTTATGAGATAGTAGTGAAATAATGAACAAACAAAATTGAAATATAATGTAATTTTAATTTATAAAAGAGTACAATTTCTTATAATCTACCATTAAAAAAATACGTAAATTTTCGGTAACAATAAAAAAAAATAAACTATGCATGCAAATTTTGAAGATGAAATTCAATTAGAAATAAAACTTTACGAGTGAGTCTCATATTATTTATTATGAAGGAAAATAACTTCATTTTCAATTTAAAATATGACATTTAATGTAAGGGTTTGCAAAATTATATGTTTAGCAAAAATTATGCTTTAACATTGCACTATTAATTTTTGAAATCTTTTTTACGTACAAATGTACATATTTTTAAAATTTCAGTAGGTTTAAAATGTCTAATATTGCAATAAAGACATACATACTCAATAATCCGTACAAATTTTAAGACGCGTTAGAATGGTACACGTTTAATTACTAGCATTATGCTCACTCATAATTATTGCCTTAATTGAACTACATTTACATAATTTACAGTACTTAAAATATATTTAATTACTGATAAGCTATGTAAGTAATAAATGCATTTCTCAATAAAATTAACATATACTAATTTTAATGTTTAAAAAACATGAAATAGAGATTAAGACATTAATTAATTAATTTAAATACTCAATTTTTATTTTAGTGCGTTATTCAAAATTTTTAGACATGGCTGCACAATATTAATAGAGATCTTCTGCTATGTGACTTATATAGTGTTATAAGATAACAAAAAAAATATTTTAGTTAGTATTTTTATATTTACTCATATTTAAATGTAATGTTTCATCAGTGTAAATTTAATGAGTCTGTGTACAAGATCTGAGATTTTAAATAATAAGTAATTCCAAGGTATAATAGAATTCTGAGGAAACTTTGATTCGAATTTGAGCAAAATTTTAGTTTGAGTTTGAATAAAAGTTTAATTAGGATTCTGATGATATATTTCTTTTTGATTATAAGATAAGAATTAAAATATTTTGTTTAGTTAGTAATTTCAAAAAGCATGATAAGCAATTTAAGACTTGAAATAATGATTTTAGATTAATGTCTGGATAAGGATAGCAAGAGCTCGGACATATAAATTACATAATAATCATGAAAATAGATTTGAAAGCATCTTTTATATTCGATGCTTTTTAAATTGAGTAGCAGGACAAAAATAACTTAAATAACACACTTATCTTACCAGAAAGGCTTTTAGCCTTTTCTTTATAAAATAACTTAATTTATACTTCCGCTTAATTTTTTTTTTTTTTTCGTACTAACACTAAATAGAGATGCCCCATCTTTGAACACGAATACAATGCATATTTATTGTATCAAATATTACTGAGCAAGGTATCTAGCAAACACAATGCCCTACCCAAAAATAAATGCCTTAAAAAAAAATTCCTCTTAGAATTATTTTTTATTGATATTGATCGTAAGAATATTTCACTATAAATTTGTTGAATGGAATAATTCTTCGTTTATTTTATCATTGCCTTTTATGTGTGAAAAGTTCTAATCGTAACATAGTTTCATGCAACCTTTTAAATATTGAATACAAGTTTTAAAGTCAAATACTCATAATTATATTCTGGCGATTGATCGAAGAATTTATTACTTCGTTAATGTTCTGCAAAATAGATTAAACCTTAATATTTTAGACTGGGCTTATGTATAAGTTATTTGATTTACAACAAACAAACTTATTTTTAAAGTAGAGCATTTTAATTTTAAACTTATTTAACCAATTAGCAGAGTAAAAAGGATGAATTTTTGTTATTCAGACACAATTTTTTTTATCAACAAATGATAACTCATATCCTGAAGCATTTTTCAAAATTTTAGTAGTAATTTAACTTTATTTTAAGTTAAAACCATAGCTTTAACCAATGTGCTAAAGTAAATGAACAGTAACATACCTGTATTCGTTTCTCAGCATCCTATTTTGTCTTTCATTTGTTATAATACAGTGCTAAAAACTATCTAATTGCTAAACTATTTGCTTTTATTTTTTCAAATAAGGGCTGAAAATATTTTTTGTCCTATCTTCCTTCTTGCAAAGTGCATTAATTTTGATAAATCTTATATTTTCGATTTCATTCTATTATTCTCGCCAATTTTTCCTTATATTTTTGGTCATTATATCTAATTAGAGCATAATACGAGCCTATTGCTTAGTGGAGAGCCTTATTCAAAAATGCATTAATTATTTAACTTTTTTTAATAAAATAATTCCATGTCATTCAACGAGTTCCAGTTTATTAAGTTATTATTTCTTCTCTTTTTAATATTAAAACAAGAAAATTATTTAACGTTTTCATGATTAAAAATATTATTTAAATTGCATGGATGTAACATTTGATCTAAATTTATAATAATTTAATAATTTCTTATGAGAAACATCTCGACATGCCATTTATATATGTATAATTATTGTGAGCCTAATGAATTTTGATAAAAATTTTGAGCACAGGCAATCCATTTAGGGGTACATTTTTTTACACTTTTAATTAAGTTCCATGCTCGTAGAAAAAAAAAATAACGTGTAACGAATAAGAGGAAAATATATCAAATAAAAAAAAATTACCAAATGGAATATAATTTTATTAAGATGTCAAGATTAATAGAGAGAGTTTCTTAAAATATTTCCGACTATGCTACGGGCTTTTAAAAATGTAAAGCGGTCAAAAATATAATTTTTTTTTCATAAAAGATTAGGACAAATTAATGCAGACAGAGTACATATGCAATGCATATAAATGAAGTAAGTACTTAAAATAATTCAATAATTATAATCACTGTTTAATTTTATATTATTCAATCATGTTTAAACTGAAAACGAACTTATTATGAAATGTTAATGCGAACAATAATGAATTAGATTTGATTCAATAAACACCAAGAGGTTGAATGATGAGTTTTCTTTAATTGTTTTGAATGAACATCGACATTTATATGAAAAGAATCAAATAACTATTCTAAAAGCGATTCGATTAACTATTAAGAATTTACTACGTGATGAAAATTTTGTTTAGGTGTCCAATATCCTTTCGTCTTTAACAGCGGCTTGCATTTATGTAAATATTTATCATAAGCAGGACTTTCATATCTTTACTCATTGCTGTTCAATTAATTAAATGATATAAGGTATTGAGATTAATTTGTATTTACCTAGCTAATGACACTATTAAAAAATGAATATTTTTATTGAATTTATTTTCGCTTAAACACACTGTTTTAGCCGGATATTAGAGCAAAACTATTCTCTCTTTCTCTCTATATATAGAGAGAATCTTTTTTTTTTTATTTATAATATTGAATTGTATTAGATGCATAACCTGCATGAGAATTTTTTTTCTTGATAAAACTTACTTTATTTCAATAAAAACTTTTAATCACTAACGCTATATTCGGATAGCTTGATATTTTTATTTATCCATTTTGTGATAAGAATCGTGGGATATTTACAATTATTCGATTTTTGAATGATAAATGCTTGCAAATCTCCATTAGTTTTTTGCATATTTCATGTGTTCCTTCGTCAACCATATATTTTTTTCACTTCATTTTAATTTTTTTTTATCTATTTATAAATCATACCCTTGTTAATAAAAGATTTTGAGAAACAGTATTTGCAATTTTAAGCCATTTAGTTTATTCCTCATAATCATATACCTAATCCCGTTTTTCTTTAATATTATTTTAAACAATATAATATTATGACTCATTTGATGTAAAAATATTTTAAGAATGTTGATTTTCCAGCGTTAAATATGATACACAGATAACGTTTTAATTTCTTAAAGTATATTGACAATTTGAAAAACATCTTAACAAATCATGAATTTATATCATTCTTATAAATTAAGAAATAATTTTTATATAAATAAGTGCATTAAAATCAAATTTTCACTTGGAAGAAGTCTTGTCGGTCATCAATGCTATGTTTAAATTTCTATTTTCAATCTGAAGTATTTAGATTTAAATTTCCACTTATAATGCAGAAAAGTTTGGAGCCTATTCTTAAAGACTTACTTAAAGAATGAAACAACTTTTTACAAAAGAGGGAATTGTGTTGTTGAAAGAACAAATTTATTAAGATTTTCTAATAGTTCTCCATCATTAACTCTTGAAAATGACTGTTCGTTAAATAAATACTGTCAATTTTAATAGTAATTATTTTTTACGATTCTGTAGCTTTCTGGTAAACTAGTCATTTCTTTTTTTTTTTCTTTTTCATTTAAAAAAAAAATGATTCGAATTTAAACATTTTTACTTTAAACAGTAAAGTAGCAACTGCAAGAAAAAATTCTGAAAAAATGCTTTAGGTTAAAGAGTTTGGAAGATAACAATAAAAGATCAATTATAGAAAAAAAAAATTTAAGCAAGAGGCACATTCAAAAAAAATATTTTTAAATTTCAGTTTTCTTAAATTTTATGAAGGAAGTTTAAATTATATTTGAGTTATAAAATAGACAGTTACTTTTTCTCATGCCGAAAGATAAAATCAGGAAATTTTGCTAATTCTAAAAAAGGTTCTTGCTTCAAAAAAAACTTTGTGATAACTTCCCCATTTTATGAAAATGAAAATATTTTTCTAAATGTTAGTTAATATACATTTTCTTTTCAATTGATATAAATTTTTAAAATATGCTCATTAAAGCGATCAAAGCCTCCAACTAAATTCCGTTTTCAAAAGTGAACTTTAGACCTTCTGGAAAAACATTAAGACACTTTTTCAAGTAATTTCATTTAATTCCCTCGCTACTTTATTAATTTAATCAGTATACTTATTTTAGGTACATTTTGTAATGTTTATTTTATTGCATAAATTTTCTATCAGGAAGATAATTTAGGCATTTTTAAGGAAGTTGGTATGAAATAAAAACTATGGTAATAAAATAAATAATCACTAAATGACATTGATTTGAAGCGCCAAATGGGAGCACAACGTTCAAAAGGTCTTTTAATTAAAGTTTAGTTCCCGTGGAATATTTATATCGAAAAGTATCCGATACAAAATCAAAATACAAACTTTAAAAAAAATGTGTCAAAATCTGTTTTAATGGCATTTATAAATACAATTAAAAATGTAAATTGAACTGCAACTTTCTGTAAATAAAGATAATAAAACACTTTGGGAAGGATATGTATAATTTTACGAATGTTTTTTCAAACAAAATCTTAAATGATAGAAAATACAAATGTAGTCAGCATAAAGGCCTTTAAAAAGTTTCAATGAAGTAAAAAACGATTGCATAAAAGAATGGATTTAAGGGAAGTTGATCCTTATTTAATATTTCATATATGCAAAGTAAAATTTCATAAATAAAAATTGATAACCAACCACACAAAGAGACTTGAACACTAATGCTCTCTTATATTTAAAATGAAAAGTTTAATTATGTCACCAAAGTCTAGACGATTGTTATTTTTAAAAAATGATTAAATCATTTTTAAACAAGAAAAGGTATACTATATAATTTTTTCAAAATGTTGCCTTTTTGTTCTGACGCACAACAAATTTAAATATTTAAATAATCAGCATTTTAATATACAAACAAGCACAAAATAAGGAGAAAAAACAAATTATTAAAAAAAAATCTTAAGTTTAGAACAATTGAAATTAACGAAACTCAGTTATTAATTTTTTTTCAATTGTGTTATTTCAGTTGTGTGACAACTTTTTCTCTTTTTGTTGATAATAATTAGAATTTTTTAGATTACTGTTATAACATAACATCAGTAGCGCACACAGGAATTTTCCAAGGGGGAGGTACGGGGGCGAAAGTTCACCAACCTTGTATCCTGCTCCTTTTGATTTTGTCGATTTTCGGGAACAAAACACAGTAAAAAACTAATTATTGAATAAATAA
>BMAV01000931.1:329146-356821 GCA_019973955.1 Trichonephila inaurata madagascariensis | reverse complement strand
TTGGTTATAATTCTAAGTACCGTAAAATCCGGCGTATAACGCGCACCGGTGTATAACGCGCACCTATACTTTCAAACTAAATTTTTCAATTTTTAGGTATATTCGCCGTATAACGCGCACCCCCTTTTTAACGAAGAAATCTGAAGTATTAATATACATTGTTTTTATGTTTTGAAGTATTCTATTCGAGATATTATGCTAGACTTTTGAAAAAATAGTATACTTCTAGAATTACAACTGTTCTTGTTCAAAAGGCAAGTCGTTTCTTTTTAAATAAACAGTGTTTCGATACATCTAAAAGTAAATTTTTTTATGCTCATCCTTTTTGTTATTTTTAAAGCTATCGTTTTTATACCCGGCGTATAACGCGCACCCTTAATTTTCGATCTTACTTTTTGTGTTCAAAGTGCGCGTTATACGCCGGATTTTACGGTATATAATACGTAAAATTTAATTAAATATTTGTTATTAATGATTAATTTTATTAATTAATACTAATTATTCATTCAATAATTAGTTTTTTACTGTGTTTTGTTCCTGAAAATCGACAAAATCAAAAATAGCATGATACAAGAATGGTGAACTTTCAACCCCGGACCCCCCTCCCCCTTGAAAAATTCCTGTGTGCGCTACTGCATATAGCTGATACAGTCTAAGCAATTCACTGAATTTAAAGCTTTAAAAAATATTATTTTCATGTTTAATTTTCTAAAGAAACATTCAATACTTAATTTCTCTTTTTCCCACACTTATATGTTCTTATCCCACACGTGTTACAATTTAGTTCGGCACAAATGCAGCTTCTATACGTATTTGAAAAAAATAATTGTAAAACGAAACCTTGCTATTGTATATTACTAAAAATACATGGCAATATTTTTGCTCCTCAATAGTTTTATATTTGTCTTTTTTTTTTTCAAATTTTCTTCCTCTTTATTTTGCTAATTTAAAACATGTGAAATACATTAAAAGTCGATAAATGTCAGGGGCATATACCATCATCTCGAGACTCACAAACTGTCGCTTTTATATTAATTAAATGAAGGATAAACAGAGCAGCATTCACCAGTTGCACCGGCACCTTATTGATTTCCTCTCTGTCTAATACATGCGTTAATGTAATTATAGCAAGTCACAAACCGTATTAATTAATTGAATTCAATTGACCTAAATTAATAAAATAACTAGAGAAAAAAACTTCGAAACGATTTTTTCTTCAAAAATCAAACGAATCATTTTTCTGAAAAGATAATAAAATCGCAGCAATATCATATGCAAAATAGTTTATTTATTTATTTTGTTTAAAATTTAAAAAAAAATATTCTATACATTCTCGACTTTTGATTCTAGCATATAAAGTAAAAAAAAAAGTACATCCACTTAATATTGAAGTGCAGATTACAGAAGGTTACACACATTTTACACAATGAAATATTGATGTATTCAGAGTCAGTGACTTTACTTTACGCCGCACTATTATGAAAACACATTCCCAGCCAATCAGTTCTTGTGCCTTGCTGTTGCCAACTTATGTTTTTTTTTTACAGAAACTGTTTTCTAAAAAGTGCAATAATAACTAAGATGGATAAACAAAATGTACTTGATTTAAAAATATACGTATAATACAAGATTTTTTTAAAAAAATTTGAAGCATTTTTGAAGAATCTTAGTACGCATGGACATTTTTTACCCAATTAATAAATTTGAAATTGTGTCTAAATTTTACAAATAGAACAAAAAGTTCAAGTTCAATGTCTACAAAGAACACGTGATTACATTTATTGTGAATTTAGCCAATTGATGACGGACCTCGTAATTTTGAATCACGGCCAAGTAACGATTGATGGATGCAAATAGAATGTAATAGTATATTTTAAAATATATTCTGTGTGCTTTCTATCTATTACTATCTATTACAGAATATTCTTTTCTATCCTAAACCTGTATGTGTTTGAGTCCTTGGGAATTATCTTTAGCAATAGAAGATAAAATTATAACAATCAATAACAACTTTAAATCTGATTGAAAAGTTTCACAAATGTGTGATACAAATGACGCATGCTGTATTCTTTAGGCATCCAGAATTTCAACTGTACTGCGCATATCGAAGCAAGTGCGGGTTGAGCAAATCCTCACTCATTATTAAATATTCCGCTTCATTAACCAGAACCTCCCGAAATTAAACTAATTTCCGCCACTTTCTCAAACACGGCTCAAGACATCCATCTCACTAACAGATCCATTGTTTTCCATAAATAGCTTTTAGGACTTTATATCTCACTTTTTTTTCTCTCTTCCTCTCTCCTTTCCTCGCCAACTATAACTCATCTTAACAAACGGGACAGACATTCAGAGATCCTCTGCAGCAGAATCTTGGGGAATCCAGGACTTCATCATCAGCAGTTAATTCTGGCCCAGTGTGTGACAGGCAAGACGAATTGATGCAATTAAGTCGTACAGGCTTACTTTTCCACAGTTGCTTAATTATTCGCATTGTTTCCTCATAATTACCGAGAAATCTGACAGGCTTCTGGAGGAACGTAAATTAACTGCCCGACAACTATTTTCGCACTTTTGCCCCCTCTTCTTCCCGGCATTCCCCGCGTCTTCATATTTCACTGGGCCAGGCTCATTGTCGAGTTGGAACAATGCAAGCGTTAATGCTCGTTCGGGCCGCCAGTGGGCGCCTCGCCTCTAATGAAACAAAAGCTCGCCGTCGTTGCCAGTCGGGCCTAATGTAACTAATGATCTGGTTGACATGTTAAGAAGACTAATTTTACGGGACTCGGGGTTGAATTGTTTTTGCTTAATGGAAGGGAAGATGTATTTGCGCGGGAATGCGTGATTAGCTAGTTGGATTAGTTTTGGATGGGCCCGGCGTTAAGGAGGTTCCGATAACGGACCGTTTGAGGCGAATGTTCTTGGAGGTTTGCTCACTTTTTCGAACAAAAATAAGAAAGATTCCAATAAGAGAATTTAAAAATATTTAATCTATGTTTATCCTCTTCTTTATTGGTGCGACAGCTTCACATAGACAATGGCCTTCCTCAGAATTCCATTTCAAGTCATCCTGTTTCCATCAAGCCATCCTGTTTTCCTGAGGTTTTCCAATTTGCCATCTTATTAGTTTTCAAGTATTTTTTCATAAAAATAATTGAAAATGAAGAGCACACTTCATTTTCAAATAACGAAAAGAAAATTACAGTTTTAATCTAAGTTAAAATTTGAAAAAAAATTTCGAAAAAAGAAAATAACAGATTAGAAATTGCAATCTATTTTATTTCGATGTCTAAGAAGTTTCAAACAGTAATTTGTGTATTTTTTGCCTAAATAATCCTTAAAAAAAATATTTTTATAAATGAAAATAAATTCCTGAAAATGTTGTGGGGAGAGTCATGTTAAAAATATTATATGAACTGAGCAATTATGTTGTATCATCGTGGTATTAATCAGAATAATTTTAGCACCTTTTTGTGTTAATTTGATTCATTTAATAACAATCACATACCCTTAGAGTAAATTATTGTTAATTTATATAGATACAAATTTTGATGTACTTCTTATATTCAAAGAATTAAAGAATCGTTAAGAAATGTAATTCTTTTTTTCTGAATCTCTACAAACTGCTTGTAAATTAATCATAGAAAAACAATCTTAAAAACTTACAAAGAAAATTTGTCTGTTTTTTTTTCCCGTTATGGTTTTTTTTTTTTTTTTTTGTAATAACTTCCTTGAGAAAGATTCCAGATTTCTGTGTTTTACTTATATAGACGTTTACTTTTGAAACTGAGAAATTATGATAGAGAGGTTGTATTTTTTTTAAATAAAAGATATATTGTGAGTTCTTTATCTGATTATTGTAAGTATCTAGCACGAACATTGGGTGAACTGTAGTCACATTTTTAGAGAATAAGTAAAAAAAAAAAAAAAACTCATAAAAAACTTCGAAAAATCCATAGTTACATATACCCATCTTTTTTTTTTGAAGAAGAAGAGGGAGGGAATTTTATGAAGAATTACTAGTAATAAGGATGCTGTATGAATACAGTGTCCAATAAAATCCTCACAAAATTCTGAATGTTTAAATTAGACCGACTAATTGGATAGTTTGGAGATACCCTGACACGTAGGATTAAGAAAACACATACCTGAAGAGAATAGATAAATTTTTAATATTTATCTAGTTAATGATGTGTAATATGGAAACAGACATAATAGATTTCCACAAATTAACGAATAATGTACTTTCAAGGAAAATAATGTATCGCTTAAAAAAATAAGTAAAAGAAATGCATGAAACAATTTAATCAGGAAAAAATAATTTCAAGAATAGCCGGAGTTACACTCAAATAATAAAACTTTAATTGTAAATGATAAAACAATAAAGAATTATCAATAAGAACAAATCGAATACGTAGTAGAAATTTGATTTAATTGGTAAACCCACTTAATCATAGTCATATTTGTTTAGTAAAAAGAAAAATATTTCTTCGTTGTTATTTTTACTTTTGTGTAAGAATTTATTATTCGTTAGAAATAAAAATCTCCTTCCTTAGATTTTTCTTATTTAAATAAATTTAATTATTTGATTTTGAGACGCTTTGTTTATTTCTTGTCAAATCAGAGTGTTCTAAATTTTTTGACTATGCATCAAAATTGCTAGTTGTTTTGCAATTTTTTCTTTTTTGAAGTAACTTTACATGAACAATTGTCATAACAATATCAAATAAATAAAAAGAATTCAGTCCATTTTTTAAAAATATTAATTTTGTAATAATAATTATTTAAGCAAAAAATTTTTGGTACTTAAAAGAGAGATATATATTGAGAGATATTCTATTTAGAATTTTGAAGAGCATAAAGGATTTGACGTTTCAAAATAACTTTCTATAATTTTTTCATCTATGTTGCTGAAAATTTGATTTGTTGATTGCTCATCTAAAGGGCACATACAATCCTTTTTTAAAGTTAACTTCACGCAATGTTAATCTTAAAGTTCTTGAAGAAATTAAGACTACCTCATACAAGAAAAAAATTTTAAGTAATAATCTCAAACCTTTTCGAAATAATTTTAATGTAGTAAGTAATAAAATTTGCAATTGATGTTGACATCAGCTTAATAAATCAAACAATGTACAAATACAAACATAACAATTACGAAATTTTCAATGTACTAAAAGTATCATGAAGGTTACTAGTGACCAAATTAGCTTCTTGATTTTGTACCAAAATCAAATCGCGAGGATAACATTTTGTTAACTTCTATTCTATCCAAAGTCCGACTCTAAGTCTCTATAGATTTAGTGTGCGTCAATCCCGCTAAATTTCTTCTTCTAATTTTTAAGGCTCTAATTTGGTAAATAAATATATATCGACCACGAGAGAAGAAGAGCCTTTTTCAGAGAATTTGATGTTCGAGTTGATTTCACTTCAGGAAACAATCAAGAAACTAACTAAAGTAATGATCAGTTATAAATTAATAAACATTATTATATTTTATATATCTGATATTGTAACGAGTCTATTCGCGTTCTTCTAACTAATCCTCTTGGGGAATAATGAGTCTTTAAATATTATTCTATTAAAAACTTTCCTCCTCCGAAGAAGATGTGATTATGCAAATCAAGGCTTGTATATAAGGATTAACTTTCAAGCTCGATAGGGAGAGAGGTTAGAAGCTAACAGGATTGTAAGTAGTAATTAACGTAAAGTTAGGCGAGAGCGCTTCCTAGATAATTTGATTAATATTAATAATGGCGATTTGGTCAATTAGTCGTTAAATTAGGTTGATTTCAATTAGATTACTTTTGAAATCATCTTCAATTATAAAAAGTTGTATTGCATGGACGGGCTAAATGAAAGTGATCCGATTTATTATTAAGTCTTTTGGTTTCTCGTCTACCTATTGCTCCCCATATTTACAAATTGGTACATTTCTTAACTTGTGTAGTGAATTTGTGTCGTTATTGAGATTTTTTAATAAATATAGTTTGTATTGACTATATATGGCTCATCTTCATTCCGAATGTCTCACACTAATAGATGGCACCTGCCATTCAGTACAATATGGTAAATTTTTTTTATTTTTGTGAGGGGTGAACATGTTTAACATTTTGACAAACTACTCATCAGAGGGATTATTCTGTGTTTTGCAAAAATGAGATATAAATAAAGTAGCAAACGCGTCATCGGTGGAGTCAAAACTCTTCTTGCAGTGCTTCATTCGTGTTTTTGTTTAGTCATGTAATTTTTTTATCGGAAAAATTGTTCCAAATTTGGACCTGTTCTTTAATATTGAGTAATGTTAAGCCAGGTTCGAGGTTCACATTGTGGAAACGGATGATACCGGCGAGCCACAACTTTTCAAAATAACTGTATTTAATAGCTAACTTTGCATTTCAAGTAAGGTTTAAAATGGATCATAAAAATCAATAAATATACGTCGAATAAGAAACTGGCAGTATTTTGTTCATTTTATTTACTGTGATAATTTTCTTTCGTGCATGCACATTTAATTTTATAGTGAGTTTAATGAAACAAATGAACCTTATCGTATCCCCCTTTTCAACATTTTTTTTCAAATCAGGTCTGAGATTTCTTGTTGAAAGTTTCATCACAGCCTGCAAGCTAATGTGATTAATCTCAGTTCAAGGTGGATTTTATTATTGTCTTGGCAGGCTGCAAAATGCTGTTGTGGACCGTATGTGGCCCACGGGCCACTATTTGCCCTATCTTAATCTATTGAGGATAACTTGATCTAGAAAAAGAACAAAGAACTTTAAAATTTCGAGTTTGTCTTTCGTTGCATAGAAAAAGGCAAAATGTATCTGTGGAATTTATCCTCGTTTTTTGAGAGGAAAAATCATTTAAATACATAAGGAAGGTATGTTTTTAAAATGACACAAATATTTACCCCCCCCCCCCCGTGGGGTCGATGTGTAACAACATGTTTGTAGAATGAGATAGAACCAGCTTACTCCCAAAGCATTGTGACGTTTATGTCAAACTTATTTTTCTGCCCACTTTCATATAAGAGTCCCCGACGGGAAAAAACGCGCCCTTTAACTTTACAAACTTGTAGACATAAAACATTCCTCTCTGAAAAAAAAAAAGTCCCCTTTTCACGTTTCTTTAATCTCAAGAAGTAAAGGAAAAAGGGGGGTGCAAATTGGCTTTCTGGATGTTTTGTGATGCAAAGCAGCGGTTTTGGGAACGCAATCGAGTGAAAAATTGAATGGCTTTTGTGGTGTAGGTGAAACCTTCTAAATTTAATTTAAAGAGGGCTTCTTTTCTGCGCGGTGACAGAATGGCCATTTTGGCGCGTTTGCATGGTGCAAAAGACTCGCACATCGTTTATCTTCTGACACGCCCTTAATAGGGAGTTAATCCCGATTTGGGTGTCAAGTTCTGCGCTTCCAGCCAGAAACAATAGATGGTATTTTTGCGTATGGGGAAGACTGAAATTCTTTGATGGGAACAAGGAATAACCACCTATATATTTTCTGAAATGATGTTTTTTGGTTGTTAACTTTCAAAAGAATTGGATTTATCTCAAGACTTGGAAAACTCTTCTTTATCAAAAATCAGAATAGTGGCCGCGCTAGCCTAGTGATTATGGTTATGAATTTCTAGCCAAAGTGTCGCGGGTTCGAACCCTGGAGCTACTGAAGACCCACCATGTAGAAGGGTCCGATGCATGTTAAATCTGTCGAGGCTCAATGTCCTCATGTTGGAGTGGTAGTTAGAAGAGGGTGTGTTAGCCCAGGTGTCATCTTCGTCACTTGACCATGGTTCAGAATTGCGAGGTGCGTCACCAAAAGCCCTTGAGTAGCTGAAGAGTGCGACATTAACATTCACTCACTCATTCATCAGCCAATCATTTCATGCACTTTGCTGTTGCTAACTTTTGCTTTTGGGGGAGAAACTTTATTTTAAAAACAAGTAATATAAAAAAAAAATAGTTTTTAAGTCAATTCCTACTTAGATCAACAACGAAAAATTTTATTTTAGCTACTTTTTATTATATAGTTACAATTAATATAAATATGTATATACATAGGACAGAATCACAACATTAAGTGGTCATTAGTTTTTTTTAATTATCATTAAAGTATCGTATTGTCCTTTTAATTTCCGTCCAACTGAATGCTTTAACACGTGAGAAAAAAACCTTTTCAAGTTTTGACACAAGTCGCCAACGTGGCTGTATTTGTAATTCTTTAAATATTTAGTTTTAATCAATTAATTTTTATTAATTGTAATTAAATTATTGTATTGTCATCCAAAATGATCCTGTATATAAAATTTCAGCTCAATTCAGGGCTTTAAAATGTATTTTATTAGCGATTGAAAATTCCACCAAGATAAGTAAATAAATATACAAATATATAAATAAATATATACAGTGCGAGCTAATAGTAGGAATTGAATAACATTTTTATCGAAAATAATGGGCTTTATTCATGTGATATCATAGTCACACGATAACTGCAATCACGTGTTTCCAGCCAATCAGTTCATTAATTCATGTGCCGTCATACGTCCGATGATAAATTCAATAATGTTGTTCCAGTCAATCAGTTTATGCGTTTCACTGTTGCCAACTTTTGCTTTTCACAGAAACTTTCTTTTATAAAGTGCATATTTATCAACAATAATAACGCACTAAGTAAACCAAATGTACTTGATTTATAGGTTCACGTATAATAGAAATTTTTTTTTTAATTTTGAAAAACTTTTTGAAGAATCTTATTGCTTGCCCATATTTACCCCAATTATAAAAAATTTGAAATTCTATCTAAATTTTATATGTGCAACAACACAAATCTAATGTCGGTTTTGAATTCAGTGAAGAGCTCGTGGTTGCATTTACTTTATGACCATTACAAATTTAGTGCATAACACATTTAAGTAAACAAAATGCACTTGATTTGAAGATACACGTATAATACAAGAATTTTTTTTTTTTAATTTTGGAAAATTGCTTACGGAGTTATAATACTTCAACATCTACCCAATTATCAAATTTGAAATAGTGTAAGTTTTACAAGTCGAACAGCAAATACAAGTCTAATATCTGTTTTGAATTCAATGGAGAACACGTGATTGTATTTATCACGAGACCGGCATGAATTTAGCCAATTCCTTAGTCGTGTAGTGCAGCTGATGTAAAATAGATTTGTTGCCTCTCGCAATATTCCCAATGTCGTAGTATAGGAGTAGGAAAAGTGGAGAGCCAGCTCAGGTATTGCTATCGTCACTTGACCTTGGATCAAAATTGCATCACTAATAGCCCCCAATATCCATCTAGCGAAATTTTAATAAATATCCAATCAATTTTCTTTCACTTTTGATAAGTGTTGCTGCTGTTTGACTCATGTCGTATGTGCAATAATCTGTTCTTTTTTTTCCCACCATGCAACAATGGTATTAAAGCAATTGAAAATATATTGAAACCAAATAAAAACAACGTTTAGTATTAATGGGAATATGTAAAACATTCATCAAACATTTATACCATACAAAACTTAAAAATTAGTAATTAAATAGATAAAATAAATGAATTTAAATCATGGAATCTCATGAGATAATAGCTTACGTGAAATGTTTAGTTGATTTTGTTTCGTCATGTTTAATTTTCGCTCACATTATTTGTTATAAAGGAACTGCAAGTTAAGGAAAATTGAAAAAGGAAATTTTAGGCTCCTGTAGGAAGCAAGAAAATATTTTATGTAAGAATAAAAATTTACTTCATATATTTGAAAAACATTGAAAAGTTAGTTAAATAGAAGTCCCCCCTCCCATGAATAGTGTTTCTTTATTTTTAAAAAAAATTATCTATTCTTATTTAGTTTCAAAACTTGTATAAAATTGTTATAAAGCTTAATTATTACTTAAGCGTTTATAAAAATATTGTTTCGATGAAAACAGAAACTTCGAAATATATAATGTTACTTGTAGTACCAAATCTTTAGTCATTTCTTTCTTTATCAATTAAAATATTTTTGATAAATGTTTTTGTAAAAGGCTGAAAATTAATCGATAAGCATTAATGATATTTTTAATATACAAATCAAATCGAGTTCTTTAAAAAATTAATATAATTATCAATAAATCATATGAAAACAGTATTTCTAAGAGATATTTGTTTATAATAAACGTTATTTTTTTGAAATATTTTTCTTTCTTATTCTTATTTTTCTTTCAATTCTTTTTAATTCAACGAAAAATAATTCGAATGCAATAAAAAAACAAACATTCGAAACATCTGCTTCAGCATTGCAGTTACAAAACAGATCTCTCGAAACTACACTTCCTTTTTATTCGTAAACGAACAACAACCTACCGTAAACAAAACAAGACCATGGCGCATTCTTATTTATTTTTTTTACCTTCTCTCTTCCCCCATTTCTTGCTTCCCCTACCCTATCCGAGTCGCAGGAAGTTGTAAAGGAAATCAATTTATTGAAGTATTTGACCAAAGGATGCCAATCAGCCTGTGAGCGCGCAAGATTCAATCGCCTTGCGGGTTATTGCGTTGCCAGGCGAGGCGGCCACTCAGCGACTCCAGGGGAAATTTGCGACATGCGGAATGGCAACACCGGTGCATTTTTAAAAGAAGAATATTTTGCATGGCTTCCGGGAACAAAATGGCTTTTGGAACCTGTGAGAAATGGTGCTTATTTTTATATTTCTCTGCGTCTTAAAAGTGGTATTTTCGCTTCCTGATTTCGCTGTGTATTAAGCTGGTTTCGTATTGCCTTCTAGGTGGTATTTACTTGGGATAAAAGGATATTTGAATATTTTTTTTTACCTGGAGGTTTTTTTTACGTTGGATAGAATTTAAAACAAGTGAGAATCGATTCTGGTGGAATAATAGGGCTCACTGAGTGTTTTTATCAACAGATCTCCGCGGTAACTTCTCTGTGGAAAAGATGGGATTTATCTTTTTGAAGATTTATTAAGGTTGTAATATTGACTATAAAATTTAAATTTATATGTACAAGTAAAATGCATAAAGATTTATTTATAGTTGCAATCCAAAGTAAAATTAAGGCATAAAATCATTTTCCTTTTTTTATATTTCGTATTTATATAAAGTAAATATATTTTTTAAAAAATATTACTTTTTGAAATTTCCACTATGAAATGAATAAACCTAGAAATTTTTAATAATACCTTACGCTTTCGAAAAATTAATCAATAATTTTTAAAATAATTTTATACATATATTTAACATATTTGCTATAAGAATATTTCATTTTAAAAAATTTGATAAGATGTCGTTTGGTAAGTTATGTAGGAATTTATCAGTTATAGGGACCATGAAACCAAACACTCTGTAATACGTAGAAAAAACGCCAAATTCTATTTCATCATTGCGTTTGTAGTGAATGTATATTATCAGATAATATCGCTAGTGTTAGGCTCGTCAACACCTTGGAAAAGCAGTCACCAACTCGTGGACCATGTAATTGATAAGTGTTACTATACTTCTATATTAAATTCTATGTGGTTTAATTTTACTTTATACTTTCAACACTTCTCGCCTTTTTTTTTTAAAGAAAAAAATATGGTAAAATGTATTTAACTAAGCTAAACAACTTCCGTTTAATTTTGTTATATCGCTTTTGAAATATTTTTCAAAACTGGAAACAAAACAATGATCGCTCTCCTCCCTTTCTCCCCCTTTCTTTCAGCCAATGAAGGTTCTAAATTGTATTGTAAATAAATATCTTGAAATTTCGGGTTAATTGTTTAAAACTGTATAGAGTAAACTAAAAAAGTTTTGAGATAAAAGAAATTTTGAAAAAATTGCTGAATAATAGTATTTGAAGTAATTTTAAAACTGTTCCTCGGTTATAATTAGAAGCGTTATGTATAATACCATGGAACAGTTTAAATCGATATAACCAATCGATGGACCAACACCTCTATAATAGCTTGTAGCATTAGTAATGAAGCTGCTTTATGCAGTATAAAAGCTTATAGTAGCAATAGTGCATCTAAATGTTTTGTAAAATTACTTTTAAGTATATAAGCCATTAAAAGATATTTCTTTTTGTATTGCATCTGTGGTTAAAAATTCTAAACTAATCTAATTAATGTTTTGACTCCATTCATTGTAACACATTTTGGATAAATAATTAGTGAAAATAATTTTTTTAAGCAGTGTAACTTCATGTTATTTTATTAAACTATTTCAAGAAATAATTCATATTTTTACTTAACTTCAGAATAAAAAAGCCATCAAAACAACAACAACAAAGAAGAAGAATTCAATTTAAAAAAAAAATGAAATTAAAATGTTTAGAAAAATGATAATATGTTCCAGAAAAAAAATAATTAAAAAACCACTTAACGTAAAATTTTATTAACGTTACATACACACACACACACACACAGGTACTTCTGAATTTTCATTTTCTTTAGTTTATTTCGCTAAGGATTTTTTTTTTTCTTTCCTTTTCTTCTTCACTTATACGTTATTTAGAAACATTTTAAAATTACCACTGTTTTAAATAGTAGTATTCTGAGTGAATATGCTCGTATAAGAAATTTCTGTTGCTTTAAAATAGAAATAAGTTGCAATAGTTTTTTTTTAGACAACCAATTGTACAAAAGACAATAAAAATAAAACTGTAAGTGTATTAATAGGTCACAGTTATGAAAGAAAAGTTCAAAATAAATTAAAATTAAAAGAAAATAACTATCTTAGTGTTAAATTAAATTGCTAATGAAATATTTCGCTACATAAAATATTCGAAATTTTACCTTTGTAGGATTTTTAACTACTAGTTGTTCTAAATTAATGTTTATATTTAACCGTTTTCTGTATTTTTATTTTCTAGATTTTGAAGTACTTTATTATTTAAATACTGTAATGAGGCTTGAGGAGAAAAAGATTTCTTATAATATGTGTATATATTGCTCATTTATTTGAAATATTTATCAAAACTGGCAACAAAACATATGCGTGTTTTAAATCTCTATTACTCTGAATTTTTGTAGGAGTATTAAATCTATAGCTCATTTCATAAACATTAATATTAATTTTTAATTTCCCTTCTTATATTAATTGTAATTTGATAGTCGAAACTTTATTGATCAGAAATAAAATGCATACATAAGAGTTTATTAACATTACACTAATTAAAGATGGATATTTTTATTTCCTTTTTTCATTTTTGGTAAGCAAATCTTTCCCTTATTACTTAGATTACATCATCGTTACTTTTTAAGTCATTTCTTTTTTTTTATTTCGTCGGGTGAGAGGGAAAATATTATTCGTTGCGGAAACACACCTATGGAGATGCATTAAACCTTGTCCTTTTTCTTTGTTAAAATGGCGTACATTTTGTCTTTATAATAACACGCCCTGCAGACCTCACAAGAACAATATACACACCTTGACCGTGAACTACAGAGTTTTTTTTTACTTGTTCAAACTGCAGAACGCTCGTGCCGAGATCGTAGAGTTTACTCAAACAAATTATTGAACAGATATATGATTTTTTTTTACATGTTTTATATTCTGTGCTGTTATGAACTTTGCAATATTTCCCACTTGTCTTAAAATGAGTGCTTATGACATTTATAAGCTTAAAGGTCGCTCATCCGGCATGATGGTTAGCGACGCTGACTGCTGTGCCGTTGGACCTGGGTTCGAATCCCGGAGAAGACATGGATGTTCGTAAATGTATAGTGCCTTCGCGGCATGGGGGTACTTTAAATAGCCGTCGAACCGTTAGTCCTCTCGTGAGATTGGTAGAAGGGGAAGAGAGGTGGGAGGCTCCTGACCACCCCATGGGTGTTCTCCCACAAAATTGTGGTGAAACCGAGCTAAATCTTTCTATCACCTGTATGATGCTCAAAACAATGGCTAACGACAGGCGTCACAGCCCTTTGCCATGATGAATTTCGTGGATCTTGATTGGGCCTTTGCCGATAAGGTGGCATTAATAACAACAACATAACACAAGCTTAAAGAAAATTAATGTGCACCCAAAAAGTGAGAAAATGTTCAAGTATTGAACTTGATGAAAAGGTACATGCAAATACTATAACAAATGAATTTTAATGAATGTATAGAATGAATATATCAAAAGTTATTCATGGATAAACTTAAAATGAGTATTTTTTTTTTCTATTGTACCTTATAATTCTGCAGGACACAAATTTCCTAGCATCCTTTACTTTTGTTTGAGGGCAGTGGCACACACAAGGCGGGTGTCCTAGGGGTCCGGACACCCCCATAGCCCTTGATTTTCTTTCAATTGGTAAAAATCCTATGTATGTATTACGTAAAATTTAATTATGTATTTATTATTAATAATTAATTTTATCAAATAATGCTAATTATTTATTCAATAATTAATTTTGTATTGTTTTTGTTCCCGAAAATCGACAAAATCAAAAGAATATGTTGGGCAGCATATTGGAGCATGATACCAAAATGGTGGACTTCGACCCTAGGTACCCCCCTTCAAAAAATTTTGTGTGCGCTACTGTTCGACGGTATACTGGAATTTTTGGAAATAAAAACGTTTTCTTCGTAAAGTTCAAAACCAAGCGGGGATTAAAATATCAGAATATTCCAAAACTGTTTCACAGGAGGGGAAAAAAAATGAGGAAAATGTTATCACTCTTTGGAACACTCAGTTCACGCAATCAACTCTCTCTTTTCTGACAAAGAAATGTTTTCCGTTCCGCAAAGACTGTGTGATTTGTGATAACTTTTTTACAAATTTTAAAATCACATGATTTTTTTTACTGATCAATGTGATTTCAAAGTGTACTTCAAAAGATTTAACCTGTGCACTTCCAGACTTTCTGAGTGCAATGTTGGTGCAGAGAAAAGCGTTGATCATCTTATGTTCAAAATTTAAGAAAGAAAGCAAATGCTTGTGAAGGAACTACATTCTCCTAAAAATCCACTGGCCTCCTTACTTTTTTCAGCTTGTTTCACGTAAAGCTTCATTCACATTATTTTGTAACTTCACTGATTTGATTTTGTAATTTTTCATTGTTCTGATTTTATAACTTAATTGCTTTGTGGTTTTGTTTCTTAATTATTTAATTTTACAATGCACTTGTTTATGTTTTTGTAACTTTTTTGTTTGTTATTTCACTTGTTTCATTGTTTATCCTTTATTTTGTTTGCTTTACTTCTGTAAACCCTGTAGGATACTTCTGGTACACGGGAATAATTTTGTCTAGTCAATTTTTGATTGAACTAGGGGAATACAATAAATAAAAAAAATAACATAATTTTTAATACACTCAAAGCATTTTAAAACTATTAAAATGTAGGCAAGATAAAGAAGGAGGAGGGGGGAAGATATATAACTTGAATGAAAGGAAAAAATTGCTGATTCCAATGTGTTGTTTTGCCATCTTATAAAAGGTTAAATTATGGAAAATTACAGGAATTCCAGCACAGCATTTGCTTTCATAGTTTTGTATGCAGTATCTATGAGTTACAGTCAGAAAACGAAATCTGCAGTTTTCTCTTTTGTTTTCCACCATAAAATTATTCGGTTCTCTTCTTAAATTTATTTCTGCGTAAGATATACATTTTTTCCTTCCTTGTAATAGCTTTATAATCAAATGCTTGCCGCAACAGAACTGTTCGCATTCTGATAGCTATTTCGAACACAATTTGCCAAAGTAGAGCGCTCGTCCTCTTTCTGCATCTTCAACAACATCATTATGCAGCAATATTTCGTCCATGACTTGATGCCATTGGACAAATCCGAACTCGCAATCGCATTTTGCATTCATCTTTAGCAGAACATACACAAATTTGTTTGCGGATCAATATTTATGAAGCTGCTTTTGGCATCAGATAAGTAAGAACATACACAAAAAAATGAATCTTCTAGTGTCCTCTCTGTGGCACTGTCGTTACACAGTTCGTGGGTTTCAGAGTCGCATATTTTTTCCTCCGATTTGTTTATTCTGTGCTCGAATGCACAGGGGAGGACGAAGCCAAGTACATCAACTTCCGTTGGAAACATCGTGCATTCTGATTGCAATGCATGCATGAATATTCTACTGACAGTCGCCATCTTTCTTGGTTTTTAGAAGGGAAAAAAGAATTTCAGATTTCCCCCTTTTTTCAGTACGTATTTCTTTATTTATTCAAGATTAAAATCCGAAATGTATATATAGAGTAATATTTTTTAAAGAAAACGTGTTTATTGTTTCTGTACTTAGAACATTATATAAATAGAATTAAAAAAAGAAGAAAAAAGAGATAAGAATATTCAATACTCATTAAAATGAAATTTTAAAAAAATTATTAATGCCAGTTGTAAAGGAATCACAAAAATAATTTATTTCACTAGCGTTTACTTTAACGATAAATAAAACTATTCCAATGGCCTAAATTCATGTGACGTCATAGTCACATGATAACTGCTATCGCGTGTTTCCAGCCAATTAAATTATAAATTCATGTGACGCCGGATAGTCACATGATAAATGCAATCTTGTGTTTCCAACCAATCATTTCACGCGTTTCGCTATTGCCAACTTTTGCTTTTTACGGAAACTTTCTTTTAAAAACTACATAGTACAAGATTTTTTTTAAAAAAAGATTTTAGAGACCTTTTTGAAGAATCTTTATACTTGAACAGCTTTACCCAATCCTCAAATATGAAATTTTATAAGTAGTACATGCAAGTGTAATGTCAAATTTGAATCACGTGATCATCATGGATTTAGCGCATTATACAACTAAAAACAGCTGTACATTGCATCATTTTTTTGCCTTTAGTAATAAATTTGAAATTATGCATTACTTCTTGAAGATTTTTCCAGTCATTAATTTATTTATGATCGGAAAAATTGTTAGTTCTATCAATATTTATAACTGATAAATACATATTTGTATATAGTTATCAATTCTTCAACATGCAGTGATGCTACCAATTAGAATACCTTGATACTGAAACACATTTAATCATTGAAGCATGAAAAACCCATCAAACTCGGCATTCGTAGGATTGAATTTAATGTAAACGTTGTTTAAAAATAGGTAAATAAAATCATCTTCCTATGAATTTAGTTTTAAATAATTGAGATAAATATTACAAATTTGTAAAAGGGAAGCCATTACAGTTTCCTCTAATATTTCTCATTGGAAAGATTATCCTAACTTTTATGAATTAAATTTTCTGCATCATTTATTATATTTACGCTGGGTTATAGTTAAAATAATTCTTATTTGATTTCACATACATACATACATACATATGTTCAATTATTTCAGTATTTAGCACGATTTGAGTTTTTAAACAAAATGTTGTGGTCTTGCCTCTTTTAAATACAAATGGTGGAATGTTTCAGGGTTTTGTAATTAATTTCTTACTTTTGAGGTTTAAATCTGAATTTCAATCAGGAGGAATACTTCTTAAATTCCATAAATTTGTATACTGTATATCGAAATTTTATAATTTTTACTATTGTATTAAAATAGTTTTTATAGTTATTGTTGGTTCTGAGTATAATAATTTACTTTTACCAAAATTTCACTATTTTTCCTGAATACTTGACAAAGTAGACAACTTTTTCCTTTTTATGAAACATTAGTTAATATCAACACTGGAACATCTTCTACCATTGGAAAAATTTGTATGATTCATACTTTTTAGAATTGAACTGGAATTTCTGTCCTGACTTTTTGAGTCTTATTTTTATTTTAAAATGTTTGGAATTATTATTCAGATATTATTCAGTGGTTATATTATAATAAAATTTTATTTTTATCCTTTGTTTAAAAGTAATGTAGATGCTACCATTATAAAACTAATTATGATGGAATAGTGTAATGATTCCAAAAATAAGAGAATATATAGTTTGGAAATTTTGAATAATATTTAGAGTATGAGGTTTAATTTTGAAACTGTGTATTTGAAATATTTATTGCAGTTTTTTGTATTTATTTCATATTTATTTATTTTTTATGATTTAAGAAAACGCTTTTACAAAACGCTTTTTGGTAAACTTTTAATTAGTTAAATTGTGTTCATTTATCCAAAATTGAAAATGGTTTTGAGAGTTATTAGACTTCATTTCAGAGAATATGTATGCAGAATAATAACGGACTTTTGTGTAATTTTTTTTAAAAAAAAATTGTTGATTTAATTTGAAGACCAATTGCAATTAATATTTCATCAAATAATTTCAATTTTTTTCTCTTACAAATACTTATATATACAACAACTGACATTAAAGTTCGGTGAATGAAGTCACAACGGTCAATCTGGCAACACTGGCGAAACAAAACGCTGCACATGCGTAGCGGCAAGTGTTGACCATCTGTTCCCACCGTTGTTCTGTTGAGAGGAGCGTTTGTATTCCATGTAAGACTTGTTTTGCAAAGTGCTTGTTTATGCATTGGTTCTTAACTGAGAACGGAAAAATGAACTTATAAAGCATCCATTTAAAGTTTTGTTTTAAGCTTGGCAAGACACAGAAAAAAAATTCTGTTGTCTTCCTGGTGTCCTAAAGTCCTGATGTCTCAGATACGACCTTGAAACGAAACGACAAAGCACGGAATGGCGTTTTGTTGTATCACCTCGTCGGAAAAGGTCAGAGCAGGTAAAATACCGCATCAAAACGATGCTCATCAGCTTTTTTAATAGTCAAAACATTATGCTCGATGAATGCTGCAAGGTACTTTGAAACTTTAACCCGTTTCATGAAACGTCTATGCAGGGTACGACCCCAGTACGCACAACAAGGTTCATGATTTTTTGTTCACGACAATGCTAGCGCCCTCACACAGCCCATAACGTCAAATAGCTCCTGACAAAAGAGGAAGGGGTACAAATTGAACATCCATCATACTCGCCAGATCTCAATCCCTCCTATTCCCAAGATTCAAACTCGCTGTGAAAGAAAAGATATTTGACGAAATTCCTAACATCCAACGAAATGTGACAACGCTTTTGAACTCCATCCCAAAAGAAGGCTTCTTGCAAAGTTTCCAGGACATGTATAGCAGATCTCAGGGGTGCATAATCATGGGAGGGGACTATTTCAAAGGACAATAAGGTAGATTCCATTAATATTTCACCTACGTTAATGTTACAGGACTATCCACTGAATTTTATTGTCAGAGGTTGTATATCAATAACATAGCAAAAGTTTTAACGCAGAAATATTCTTATACTTTTTAGAATCCCTTTATCAAGAATTTTGAAAATTTAAAAATCGAATTATTTTATACATGATTAATTTTTACCATAAACTAATATGTGATTTACCATAAATTTCGAAAGAAAAAACTGAAACAATCACTAAAAACTTAGTAAAGTAACATTTTCGTCTAAGCCGTCGCATTTTCGGGAAGCCCCAGCCTTTTCATCTGCTTGATTACCTCGCGCGGGAAACCGCGGCGGCACAACGCCAAGCAGAAGACGCTGCAACAAATCATAGAACAAAAATGCAAATAAATGGCCTATAAGGGAACCCTTTCCCTCCCCACGGTGCAACAGAAGGGGAAACAGGATCTCATTTTTCACATTTTTGAAGCAATCACCGCGAGTAGCTGGTATGTAAAACGGGACAAATGGTGATCGGGCTGTCTTCGGACAGAGACAAAAGAGGTTGCGGTTGCAGAACACATTGGAATGGAAGGGATTTTATTTAAATTTCAGCGGGAAAAAAATTCGCACGGTTAGAGGAAATTCGTTCCTTAATTCGAAAATATGAAAATGACCCAGACGGGTAAACGGTTTTGCGTTATACGGATGATGAGTATGCAGATGAATGGATGCAAAATTGTGCGTTGTTTGCAAAATTAATCAACCGTATTTAGAGAATGGTACACAAAACGTCATTCCTTTTTATCAAGCATGATGATAATGGTTTTATTGCATCTTCTTTTAAAGAAAAATCTTAATTTATATTCAAATAGTTTTACTTAATATATATATATATATATTTTCATCGCTTGTTCCATCGTTTTGATTCTCTTCATCATAATTATGCTCTATTTGATTATTTTTTATAAATTGCATTCATATTAAAATTTTTAAGAAAAATTGTCATTTTCTGCATTAAATGCCAATCGAACTTTTATTTTTTTTTCCTCCTTGAGGATTCATATCAAACTGAAGATCAAAGTCTATAATTTCGAGCCTTTTGTGGTAACATTACAAGCAAATTGCATTAGCTCAGTTGGAAAACTTGAAATAATGTGAATTATATTAATCATTAAAAAAAGGAGGGCAATATTTATAAAAGCTATTAAATATTGCTTTAAGTTAAACGTGATAACATAAAATTGCAACAATCATTTGCAAAAGACTCTTCTTTGGAATGTTTTGTCAGTAATGTTTAGCCCAATTTTCCATTTATGTTTAGCCCAATAAACAGGTAATGAAAAATAAGGGTTCATATAATTAAATCTGAAATAAAATAACTGATTTAAAAAAAAATTGCGATTTAAAAAGTTCTGACATTTTCTTAAAAAAGCTGCGTACGTAGTTCTACGCTTTGAAGAACGCTTTTATTTGAAGAGATTAGAAAATCCGAAAATAAAGTCCATTATCAAATCATAGATTGGTAATGAACTTCCAGCAATCCTACCATGATTATATCATAAATACTAAATAGCAGTATAAGTAAGGCAATGAATCTCCGAGAAAATATTTGAATGAAATCATATCAGGAAAGTAATTTATAATTTTATGAACGAGTTACAGATCGCACAAGTAGAAAAAGATAATATTATATTCATGTATATCGCTTTTGCGCGAATGCATATCTGAACTTTGATAATACTATTGACATTCCGTATTCCTACACCGTACTTCATACCTTCAGATTGATTTTATTTTTACTCATTTAATGCTGAATAATTTCATTGAAATTTAAGATATTTTGAAGATAGTAAACATATTAAACGAATGAAAGTTACATGGATTTAGAAATCGATCCATATTGCCTAAAAAATAAATTATCTGCTTATTTGTTCTTCATCGAATAATAATTTCGAGATTTATTTCATGGCTTAGTAGGGAAAAAAATTTCTTCCTCTGATGTCAAAATGAGACTATTAATTTAGCAAATGTAGATTTAAGGATTCATCAACAAGAAATTTTTTTTGTAGCTGGTACAGCCTTTTTTGATGGGTAATTTTGGCAGTAATATTTTATCGAAATTAATTATGGAATATTGAGTTATAGATTTAGATGTATTTAATCATAAATCAAAATGAGTAAAGCTTTAATAGTAAAATGCATCATATATTTCTAAGTAACATGGAACAAAAACCAATATTAATGAAAACCCTCAGTGATATTTCTAATGTAAGGGGATTGTGCGGATATTTCTTGTGTCTCTGATTGAACACAATTTTCAAAAATTCTTAATGTCCGATTCATTTGCAAGTTGTAAATCACACAAAAAACTTTTTTGATTATTTTAATTATCAGTCTGAATAGACCGAACTTAATAGTAAAACTTTTCTTTTTAAACCCCTATTACATATATAGGACTTTTTCTTTATACCTTTCATTAATCTTATTCTCAACAGAACGATTTCATTTTGAAGATGGTTGGTATTTTGAAAATAATATCTGCTTTAGACATAGAAATTTCACATTTATGGTTATATTCGAATCAACTATTTTGAAACGGAAAAGCTCACCAAGCAAAAATTCATAATTACACAATCTTTCTTTTAATTAAAAAATAAATGAAAAGTATTGTATGTCGTATTAATCCAAAACAAAGATTCAAGCCTATTGTAGAAGAATAATTATCAAAGTGAAATTTATAACTAAAAAAACACAAATAATAGTCTCTTTTCCCTCTGCGGAACGAACTCGAGACAATCCGCATGAATTTTTAATTTTAAAAAATAGAAGCTGAAATTTGAAGGAGTCTTCTGAATAATTTTAAACATCAAACATTTCTAAACTGTTAACTTAGAAGCATACTTTGTAATTATATTTATCTCTTAATACGTTCAGAAGAGAAGAATCCATAATAATATAATTAACAAACCAGGGGCAATAACGTTTGGGAGTGATTCTATAATGCTCAATTGTTCGAAAACTCTACTACTCGAAATCGAACACAAAATTTACGCTGCTGACGGGGCAAGTCCTTTTCCCACAATGACCAAACGATCCTTCGGGTTTGTTCGACGTTCTTCTTGGAGGAGTGTGAAATCCACAAGTAGCCTTGCTGATGCTGCAAAAGCGTCGCTTTATTGGAACGTCGAAGGGAAGATTCTAATCTCACTTTAGATGTTCGGACTGTCACCTCAACCCCCTGATCATCCCCCTTTATCCGACAGCAAGAGGCGGTAGAGGGGGCGTCTTTCATATCCGGCAGAAGATCTTTTTGCAGATGTCTGCGAAAACCAAGAGGAAGAGGGAAAAGTAGTTTTTTATTCAGGCGTGACCATGTTCTTCAGAAGGGCCCGGGAGGGAGGAGAGAAAGGGTCCTCTAAACAAGCCAATCCAGGATCCGAATTTTGTTATTTAAGTAGAGAACATTTTTTATAATGTTTGTATCTTGTGCACGAAGGCAATATAAAATGTTCCTGTTATGTAGATGATACAGCCTGGAACGCTTGATAGACCAAACCGCATGCAGATAAATTTCTTCTTTTTAGGTCTATATTTTACACCAAAGCCGTAAGAATAATGGTTTGCTTACTAATTTAAGGTGTGGAATACAGATTGAAAGCAAAACTACTAAGTTGCCTTAACGAATTATTACACAGGCTATTTTAAAATCGTAAAATCAACTGATAGAATAAAGCCGGGGTGGCCAACTCGTGGCGCATGTGCCACAGTGTGACACGGCGGAGTTGTAACCGTGGCACTCGAAGACTTACTGGAAAATTAAAAAATTGAAAAGATAACAATAAATAACAATTTTGTTTGGAATTTTATTTATAAATGCGGTTGTCTCAGACAAAAAAACAAAAAAAAACTCTCAAAATTTGGATCAACTTATGTTTGAGGATAAATGTTTTCTATTTTGAACATAGAATCAAAATATCGTACAAAATTAGCTGATATGCACCTAAAACAGCCTAATTTTATCAGTAGCTTCAAGGGCTAATCATAATATAAAGGATTTGATATATATATATAAAAAAGGGTAATTCAAAAACTTTTTAAGTAATGACTGTTTAATAATTACTTAAGTGTTAAATTCTTCAAGTTAATCATTTTTATGCCACACTTAACTGATTGAACCTGTAAAAAGTTTATTAACAATAAAACCAAAGTTTGTACTTTTCTTAGTTATAGTATTATTTTTAAATTTCCACTTCGTATATATATATAGACGCGCAAAAAAAGTGTGCTATTTGTGTAAAAATTCCATAATAAGCTTAAAAGTAACATTTTTTATCCTATTTCTTTTATTTGTTGGAAAAGTTTAAGGTGGCACGCATAATTTTTTTTAATCAAATAGTGGCACTCATTCCAAAATAGTTGGCCACCCTTGGAATAAAGGAATGCTTTAGGACAGATATAGGCAAATAGTGGCCCTCCAAGACAGTCAGAAAACCAAATAGACCGATAATTTTCTCTCACAGTGCGGCAAATAAGTTTTAAGACTCGTCCCAGAGTACAGGCTGTAATGGCGCCATGAGTGCAAATGCGCATGCGTCATAATGCCCATGGTCTGCTGATACACTGCGAACAAGTTGATGGCATTTGGTTAAGTATTTAAGAGAAGACGAGAGTTTAATGCAAAAGGGAATTTTTTTTCATGTTGATTTTTTAAGAAGGCGAAAACAGCTGTAATCAAATTTTACGCAAAACTTGGTAAAAGTGCTTCGGAAACATACCAACTCATGAAACAAGTTTACGGTGACTGTTACTTAAGTAGATCAAATGTTTTTGTGGATCACAAACAAAAGTGTGTGCTGAATTCTTTCCACACACTTTTTACCCTGAGCAAAAAACCACGAGAAGTACACATTGCAAAAGAGATCCTTTCAGTCACTGAAAACGATCCAAACTTCTTGAAGTCCTTTGTTACAGGTGATGAAATCTCTATTGTTTCCAATATGACCCTGAAACAAAATGACAAAGTGAGGAATGGAAGTCAGAAAATTCACTGCAACCCCCAAAAACTAAGAAAATTCCATCAAAAATCGAAACAATGCTTATTACATTCTTCGATGCTAGGGGTATTATCCCCAAAGAATTTGTTCCAACTGGACAAACAATTACAGGTCAGTACTACTTATCTGTTTTAAAGCGTTTGATGGCCAGGATTCGTCGCATTCATCCTGAATATCGGTCTGAAAGCAATTGGTGTTTGAAACATGACAATGCACCCAGTCACACCTCCCTTGCTATTCGTTGATTTTTGGCAAAAAATAATGTCTGTGTGTTGAACCATCCACCGTATTCACCTGATTTAGCACCCTGTGGCTACTCCTTGTTCCAGAAAATTAAAATTAAATTAAAAGCGTGTTATTTTGAGAATATTTCGACCTTGCAAATAACTTCGACGTGTGCTTTACAAGCCATTCCACAAAGTGATTTACATCAAGTGCTAGATTCCTCAATAAATCGCTATAACAAGTGCATTGAAACCGGAGGGTCCTACTTTGAATAATAATAAAAAAAAACATCAATTAATTTCTTGCTTTTATTCCTTTTTACGGACACAGTCTTAAAACTTATTTGCCGCACTGTGTACAATATTTGAGAGCAAAGTTTGTCTTCCATGAAGATCAACAAGAGAAAAAAGCTGGCTGGCATTAGCTTGCAGGCTGTGATGAGAACCAACAAGCCATCTCACACCCGATTTTGAAAAAATTATAGAAAAGTGTATAGAGTTCTAAAACTAAACGTGCTTGTAGCAATAGATGGTATAAAATTAGCACAATATAAATAAGTTGAATAAAACTGCCACTATTTTATTCAACTTACATTTGTTGATTTTTATGATTTGATGAGACGCAAAGTTAACTAATGAATGGAATCATTTTAAAAAGATGTGGCCCTCCGGTATCCTCCGCTTCCACTATGGGGTCCTTGAGCCAAAACAATGGCCTATCGTTGCTTTTAGAGATTGGCAAAATTGCGAACTATGGACTTTTTATATGATTCAAAATAATACAGAGCCTAAAATTAAAAATAAATAATACAATAAAAGTATCAAACCCTATATGCCTATGAAAAATAAGAATAATTTTACTTTGTAAGAATTATTTGATAATGAATAATCTAGTACATGTAATTGTATCAATAGCGCACGTAAGGGGGGGTCTAGATCCAGACCCCTCCCCATAACTCTTGATTTTGTTTCGATAAATTATAATCCTACGTACATAGTACATAAAATTTAATTAAGTATTAGTTATTAATAATTGTTTTTACTAATGAATGCTAATTTTTTATTCAGTAATTAATTTTTTACCGTTTTTTGTTCCCGAAAATTGTCAAAATCAAAATAATATGTTGAGTGGCGTTTTGGAGCATGATAAGAGAATGGTGAACTTTCGACTCTGGACCTCCACCCTAAAAAATTTCCGTGTACGCCACTGAATTGTATCACATGTTCATTGTATATGTTGTCCACCATTATACTTTATCTTCTCCTTTTCAACTTTCTGAATTTTAGTGTTCAGAGTAGAAACAATTTTCAAAATAATGGAAGTCAGTAAGTCTAGTACATACGAATGCATGAGCAATTAAAAAATACCAAAATGGGCATTCATGCGTAATAATGCTGTTAATGTTATGTCAAGGCTTATAGTTATA
Organism: Trichonephila inaurata madagascariensis; assembly: GCA_019973955.1. Classification (NCBI taxonomy): domain Eukaryota; kingdom Metazoa; phylum Arthropoda; class Arachnida; order Araneae; family Nephilidae; genus Trichonephila; species Trichonephila inaurata. The sequence continues at coordinate 331,061 of BMAV01000931.1, read as the reverse complement.
CATATCTTTCATCTTCAACCTAATTGGCGGGAAAAATGTGTCAATTCTATTGAAATTACACCAACCTTGGAGACAAAAATAAAGCAATTATGAAATGTTCAAATAAAATATTACTCAATAATAATTCAGGAGAAAAAAAAAATGATTGTTTTTTTAACAGTGGCAATATATTATTCGAAAGCATTTTTAAGGAGAATTTAAAAACAATTATGTTTCAAAACTGCGTGCGATATTTCAATCATAAGAAGATCTACATTTAGATAATATTTTGTTTTGATATTCCATTCACAGGCGAAATCGAGATATAATTAGTGCATTCACAATGTTTTTATTTCGAATTAGTTAACCGAATGTTTCATTCACGTGAGGATATATACATTGACAGATTAAAACGTTTACTCATTGTTTTAAAATAGTAATAATCTTTTAACGTGCTAATGCTTATGAGATATGAAAATATATAGAAAGAAAACTCAGCTCCATATGTTCAAAATTATCTATAAAGTTCATGAGGTGGGTAATGGGGTTTCGAAGGTGAGTTATCTGAAATGCCTAAAAAAATAGTCGAAATAAACGTCTAGTTAACTCACGCGTATCATAAGGATTAAGCAAAAGGTACAGTACAGCACCTAGTCACATGAATCACATTACAAATATGAGCATTTACTAATTATTTCTTTGGAAGTTTTGTATGAAAATGAGCAGCATCTTACAGTTTTCTTTTTTCTTTTTTTCACTCCCTTTCAAAAATGGCAAACCTCATTTTTTCCCCGTTTTAAAATAAATACGATCCGCACGTAAGAGAATTTTTTTCCCTCCCTTTATCATTTAAAAAAAAATCGAAAATTAAAAATTTCCATGAACACGGGCCCTTCGGGTTAAAGGGATATCTTCCCGGGAACCCCTAATTTAAATCTCACTTCTCCCGTGCGCTCCGGTAATTTTCCATATATACCGAGGAGAAAACTTTTCCCGTTTTGTTCCCAATTATATCGTTTGACTTGCTTTCGCCTTAATGAAACCTTAGCAATATGTGCATCCCTTCACCACCCCTGCCTTTATTCTTTTAAAGGCATGGAAAATGCACGGGAAGGAAGGTAAGATGGAGGGAGTGGGGGGAGGGTGTTCGGAATGTCTTGGAAAAGGGCCTCGGTGTAAAAGACAGGGGAGGACAAGGGAGGGAGTGAAATTGTTAGCCGCTTCCCCATTCGTCGTGATTAACTGCGCAGCTATCATTCGTCCGGGTTAACAATGTGAAGCGCTCATTAAAATAATTGCCGTCCATCAGCCCTCGTCACCATAGAAACGGATCCGGATTCTACGGGGACGCACTATCTTGATACACGAAGTGTTTGGGTATGTATGCGCGGTTTTAAGAGCCCATGTCAGTGGTTCGTTCCTCGAAAGAGGATTAGAACTTTTGTCATTGTGATCGTAATAATAGAAGAAGAAAAAGAACGTTTTGTGGAGGGGTAGAGAGGGAGGGAGGTGAGTTATATGAGAAAGAGATCCGACCATTTGGACGACCTCCCAGCTTCGGGAGAGAGAGAGAGAGAAAAAAAATGAAAATCGTCTGGTGATAAAGTTAATAAAGATCATTGTTTGGAATTTTTCGTTTGTTTGCTATTAGGGAATTTTTGTGGGGTTTGTCTGAATGCGAATGTTAGTTGTTATGAGGGAACTCGTTTGCTTATGATCCCTGGCTGATTGGAAGGGAATGATAATCGTCAAAATGGTGCGGTTTGACGTAGCACAAGTACCACTTGATGCCGTGCCCGTACGGGGAACTTCTACGACCGAGGGAAGAATATTAAAGAGACAGGGATCTTTTCTGAAATCTCTAAAACTCCAAGAAAATAATGCGAGTTTATTTTTAACGATCTCTTAATGGGTTATTTCTATTTGAGGGTTTTTT
>BMAV01000931.1:235169-324098 GCA_019973955.1 Trichonephila inaurata madagascariensis | reverse complement strand
AAAAAAATTTAAAAAAAAAAAAAAAAGGTTTAGATGAATCCCCATAAATAGTAAATGTAAAGCGCATTCAAATATTATTTAGACAAATTATAAGAAAAGTAGTATTAAAAACTTGAATATAATTAGTACTATTTAAATAGGCTTTGTTTTAAATTTGTTAAGATTTACAAGCTATATAGCAAAGTTTTTTGTTGTCGCTGTTCTTTTATAATATTTCAGAGTTTCGTGAGTTTCTTTTTTCATTAGCTGTCTGCTCCCTTCTCGCTTCAATGGACAAACTTTGTTTTTACGTATGATATTTTAAAATATTCATTTCAATTCCAAAATTATAGATATGTTTTTTTAAAATCTCTTAAACCTGTCTATTAGCCCTTTATAGACCTACTATATTTAGTAAAATTCATTTCTTACTGTGTTTAAAATGAATTTTTGAAATAACATAAACATAAATGATTTCATGTTACAATTTTTTAATAGATACGTGCAAAATTCATTAATCAAAGCTAAATAATAATAATAAAAAAGTACACCAAAAAGAGTTACGAGGATAAATAACCGCACGTTCGTTCAAAGAAAATGCATTTCTGTATTATTTTTGAATAATTATTTTATTTATTTTTTAAAATTTTAAACAAATATAGTGACGTAAATTGTAATTGAAACATAATACGCTGCTAGTAGAGATAAATATAAAATATTCGACACTGTTTGTGTTTTAGGTTCAATTCCTTTTAGTAATCCTCTATATGTTGACATAGAAATATTTTATTTGTTGTTCTGCAAATGAGATTTAACAATAGATTTTTCAGAAACTTTTATTTTTAAAACTTAAATTAGCTGAATTCCTTAGTTTTTTAAAAACTAAATCAGGATGTAATTTAAGTGTCTAGAAAAAGGATAGCATTTCTTAGATGTAGAATTACATGAGTAATTAAAAACAAAAGAATGATTTAAACAAAATTTTTCATCAAATGTTGATAAACTATGGGTTTTATTCGTAACTAATGCTTGGTATAACAGATAAAGGAATAACTTCCTTAATTTTAGCCTGATTTTATTTGTTGCAAACCTTTTATGTTCTAAATCCTTTGTTCTTAATAGCACTCTAATGTAAACATCAAATATTTAAAAGATTTCTGACTATATGTCCCTCTTTCTTAAATATTTTTTAGAAATCTGTATTGTGCCTAAACATTTTGAATTTACGCAGCTCTCCATTATAATTTAATTCAAAATTCATCACAAAAATTACTAAGAAATCTTTTTTCAGTTTTGTTTACTTTTAGTTTATGATTATGATTATTTTTTTTATTTTTGTGATTAAAAACCTTGGGATCTATTTTAAATTATTTCATTTTCAGTAAAACCTGCTTTTGTGCGGTAGATAGGGACCGCATAAAAGAAAACCGCACAAAAAATATTTGGGAATTTCATACATACTTACATATAACACACATTTTAGTTCGACATACAAAAGAATTTTTTCATGCGGTGGAAAGTGACCGCATAAAAAAGTCTCAATACGAAAATACGTCAAATATTTAAGAAATGCATGAGAAAATACTTCGAAACAAAACAAATAATAATGAAATTACGCTTGGAAACATTTTAAAAATATTTAACTTCTCATTGAAGTTTTCAAAAGGCAAATACACAATTCAGTGCTACTTGAAGTAATCCAAAACGCGCATCTTCTTGCTATGAATTGCTTCAAGATCACTTTTGTCACTTGAATATACAATTTCAATTGATTTATTTCAAATTGATTTATTTATTATTTTCTCTGTCAGGAGACTATTTTTAACAAATAAACAGTGTCTTGAAGTGTATATACGTACACTGATAGAAAACATTACAGTGACGCCAGCGTCATTGAAATGTATATTCTGTATGAAAAAAGAATCACACAAAAATAAAATCGCATGAAAAAGGACTTCACAAAAACATGTTTTTACTGTATGTTCTTGTTGATCGATATAAATACTCTAAGCAGAAACTCTTGAATTCTAATTTGCACCGAAGAATATGAAGAATAACCGTTGGAAATATTCCCAATGTTATTATAAGATAATCATTTCGCAGAGTTTTATACTTTTATTAAGAATATTTAAGAAAAAGGGGGTTGAATACTAATTCTGAATTCATGGAATCTCAAAACCAGAATCCTCTTTTCTCGAATCATCAATAATACATCCTTCTTCGAATTTTTTTTTTTTTTAAATAATCTTTGAGCCCCAAAGCCAAAAAGCATTCCTTCTCTACCCATTTTAATATTTCGCTTTCCATATCCTTCCATACGCCTCGGGTCACATCTTTTGACAAATGAAAGAAAAAAAATAGAAAAATGTCAGCAGACGAAAAACCACGGACGACACTCCCCCAACCATTCGAAATCCATCAGAACGCGAAAGAGGAATGGACAATTCTATTTGGAACATCTCTGCGAACAGAAGACGAATGGGGTGGAACCATGGTTGCGGACATCTACGCGGTTGACTGTTCTTTCCGCACTATCTACTCCCGGCCGACCTTTGAAAGCGGAAAGGGGAGGGGGGATGAACTGGTCAGAAGACGACCACTTGACCACTGGAGATGCCCTCTTATCCTGGTCAGCGGAGCGGAGGGGCATTGGATGGTGGGTTTTCCATTCCTATTGTGCGGTTTGAATCACGTCCCTTCCTTTTAGAGAGGGGACGGCGAGGTTAAGTATCTGTTTGGACAATGTTTTGGTGGCTTTTGGCTTCGGTTGGCATTAGTTTAAGCACGCCTTAACACAAGCATTGATTTTCACCTCTTATACTTGTGTTTATCTATGTTTTAAATTTAATGAAAATCACGTTTTTTCAAGTAATAATAACATTCTTCTCATCTTATTTGGATTATTATTGGGTAATTAAATTACTCATTTTGATTGCTTGACCTTCCCTTGTCATTTTTATGCAATAAATATAAAGAATAAAATTTACAAAAATGATTAAGAGGTTAAATGTATTGATTTTGGGTTCTAAGGCAAAAATCTTAATTCTGAAACAACATACAAGCTTTGAATAATCTACAGGGTGATTACAAGTAAAATTCCACTTTCAAAATCTTGTGAAAAAAGAGCCACTCATCAGAATGACTTCAAGTTTGTACTGGACATACTTGAAGAAGGGGGAAAACATTATGTCATAAGGTAAGAAAATCATTGATGTTTTCATTGCTACTCATTATGCGGTTTTTAGTCCAAGAACAATTAATAACCAATTTTTCCCAATCCAGCATGGTACGGTTTTGCCGTGGCGGATATAGGAATTTTACTAACACTACCACAACACTTGGAAGTCAATTTTTACGTCAAAAACCCGAAACAATTATGTGCATTAAACATCACAGTTGGTTTAATGTGCACCTCATGTTCAAGCCGTCGTAATTCGATTCAAAATGCCGCTCAAAATTTGTTGTGCCACTTACAGCGCTGTCTATTCATACACTTTGCCATATCATTTCACCCCTTTTCAAGTATATTCATTTCAAATTTGAAGTTATTCTGACCAGTTCTTTTTTAACATCATTTTGAAAATGGAGCTTTATTTATTATCACGTTGTATATAAATATACCACGATATGTATTATTAATTTATCCTTGAATTTAATAAAATAATAATATGCATAATATACAGAAAAAATAATGTGAAAGTTTGGATGCAGTCATCTCCAAAAGGATCTAGAAAGATATGATGATGTTGTGTTCTTTTATTGAAGGTGTTCTGGAGCTATTTTTAGAGGCAACATATTGCTCGGAAGCAGGATGACATACTCAAATCATAAAGGTAACGCAGACAACTCGAAAACGCATCAGCAAAGAGGAGGTCGCACAAAAGCATTCTCCTATGAGTCAAAAAACCCTCAGTTTATTCAAACGTAAGAAACTTCTCGAATGTTCCACAATATCACGTGATTGAATCTATGAAAGCCAAATGGTCAGATCCGTTGAATGACGCAATATTGCATCAACTCACAATTAAAATTTTGATGACGGGGAATTTGTTGAGACTTCCAGTTAGCAGTGACACCCATTAAACGGGTACTTAAAAAAGAATGAAAGATAACGTGATGTCTCGAAGGTCTCAGGACCCAAATGAAGTTGAGAAAAGGAAATCTGTCTGCAGAGACTGTAGAAATAGAAAATCTTTACATACACACACAAAACAAACACACACACACATATACATATAAAATAGTACAATTGATGCTCATCTTCAGTTCAGAATGAATCCGTCGGAAGGTATGAGTAAAAACCAACCCTATTATGTGACGAAATATTTTAGCACGTTTTAGCTTAAGCTGAGACTTAAATTTAATTAATTAAATTGCCAATGCTCTTATCCAAATGAAAAAGAATTTAATATAGAAAAGTATATAAAATATTTATATAATCAATTTATGAATACGACAAAGCTTCTTACAAATAGCCAATGCATACTAAAAAGTTAAAAAATAAATAAAGAAGCTTAAGAAAGAAGATAATACGTTTTATAAGAATTCAATAAGATAACCTTGTCTGTATGTTATCAACTCTTTAATATAACTTAAATTCAATAAGTTGGAATTAATACTATCTCTCAAAAACGTTATTTGAAAAATAAGTAGCGTCTTGTTTTGTAATATGTTTCCTTATTTCGAGATGTGTTGTTCAATTCCAAATAAACACACATTTCAAATTTTTCTTCCATCATTTTATTCACAAACAAAATCCCGTAACATATAGAATAACTACTAGAATAACAAACATAAAATCAGATGATAACGTTGCATACAGCAATCGATTGAAAAACAATAAATCGGTAGAAAAGTTATCTCGTTGCCACAGTGCCAAATAAACTAATTACTCACTTCTATCTTAACTACTTGAATTTCCCCGTCGGAGAGGAAAAATGCTCTTGAAATTCCCTTTCATAGGAATGATCAAGAATCTGTGGCCCGAGTTGCCATATCTCGCATGTTTGGAAACTTTAATTAAAGAAAAATCAATAATAAAATAGTTGTCGAAATTGAAATATTTAACATTATTTATGAAGTATCCGCACACACACACACATACACACACACACATAGTAATGACAACTTTCTTTCTAAATTTAGAAATAATAATTCTAAAATACAGTGTAATATTTTGTTTTATAAAAAATAGATATATTATTAGAAATCTCAAACATTTGGCTATTTGTATATATCTGATATGTATACTCTTAATACGAGTAGTGTGGTTAGAGTGTTAATTAAAAAAATTTAATTTTCCTCAGAAACTAAAAGCATTTGAAATATTTTTGCCATTTTTTTTTAAAAATGATTTTAATTTTTGAGTGTTACATCTCGAACAGTAGCAATGATAAATTATTGAGTATTCTCCGAAAAAATTATCATTTAATCATTTCACAAAAGCTGGGTTTTTTTTAAAAAAAAATAAATATATATATCAGTTATTGCATGATTAAATTTCATTATCTCTCATTTACCAATTTATCTTAACAGTTTTTGAGATTTTATTTATTTACTTTTTAAAAGCATTGCAACTTTAAGTTCGTTTTAAGTCAATAATGTTCAACAACTCTAAAAACAAAGCAGTTATGCAATAAATATTTTAGATCTAAAAAACATTTATTCAAAATGTTAATAAACAACGTTTTTATTGAAATACTGGAAGAATATAGCAAGCGAAATAGTTTCGTTTCGATAAAGAAGCAAAAGTAAAATCTCTATGATATATACCCAATGCTGTATTCTTTCTCCTAAAAACTTTTTACCATACGAACATTTTCTACTTTATGGAGAAATATACTTATACCGTGTATTATATCTCTTGTGTTTCACTGGATTTTAAAGTAGAATTTAAATTTAGGGAAACTGTTGCACCCCTACATTTATTTTTATAAGCGTCCTTTTGCTTTATATGTACGCCGAAGAAACGTTCTATGGCGGGAAAAAAATATTCTTTGAACGTTGCTCTTGAATTCAATGTAACAACCAATTATTTTGTAACTTTAGAATCCTACTTTGGGTTTGCTTACGAGTTCTTCAGTGGAGAGACACGTAAGACGGTAAATGGCATTATACCTTGTCTAATTTAAGTGGATAGGAGCATATTACAGTGAATTTGTTTTCCAAAAGAAAGGGAAAAAAAGTTGTAGTTTTTATTTGCTTTTGAGAAGAATTTTCCAACTCTTGTAAAAGTCGTCTGCTTCAGCAAAGAAGTATTATTATTATTATTTTCCCTTTACTGTTAACTATGTGAAAAGATGGGAAAAAAAGTTAGTGTTGTTGAAGTAAAAGTGAAATTTTTAAGTACAGAAATTCTATGTGCATTAAATAAACTAAACGAATACATTAAATTGGCCTTCCGCGAAATTAAAATTAAGGTTTTTCTTTTCCTGTCAACTGGTTTAACTCTTTTATGCTTGGTGGTACATTTGTTGTACCACCAATTCTTATTCGTTTATCGTGTAGTGGTACATAAAACGTACCACTTGTTTGAATCCCTCAGAAATTGATGCTAGAAGGTACATTCACTGAACCACTACAGAGATCAACTCCTAGCAGTTACTCATGTTTTCAAAAGATGTCAGAACCAATGCGCGCAATGGGTTTATACAGTAGTTCATTTTTTCATCAGCTGTGAGTCTGTTGAGTGGTATTTTTTGGAAGTGACTGTGTTGCGTATTTTTAAGTGTAAATGAAAGTGATTCTTGTGATATTTGATACAAATCAGGTAAGTACATATATTATGTAACTAAATAAGTCAATATTACTATAATTAGTACCTCACATGTGCATTGCTAGTATGAAAATATGAGAGTCCACAAAAAATGTACCACCACGTTATTTGTGACGGGCTCACGCGTCTTTTCTTTAACATAACCTCTGGGTTCTTTGGTGGCCAAGATTAATGGCAACTCTTTTCCAACCAAAACCCAAGAAGTGAAATGTGAACAAGAAATGCAAATAAGATAGCTTTTAAAAGAACAGAAGTTTCAGTAAGTGAAATGGCAATTTGGGGAATGTTATGTGTGAAAGAGACTAGAGGGACTTGACAGCCTATCGTGAAGTTACCTGGAAAAATCAGCCATTAATACAAGGTGCATACCATTGCACGCGCGCCCAGACGTTTCCATAAAAAGGTCGAATCTAAGTTTGGATTAAGGTAGGACTGATTATTTGATATTAAGATTGTAATATTATTAGAAGTGAGAGTAGGTGGATTAAATAATTATTTAGAGAAAGAGGTCAAAGTTATGCGATTCGGCTTAACTATCATTGTGTGTGTTGTTCATTATGGATTCTCACTCATTTAAATTTATCTAAATTGTTAGACATTTAAGTTCTATTCTTAATAAAAAAATCATATTAAGAATTTAAAATGTCTATTCCTTTTGCAAACCTCTAGCTCACGCTGACAATCAAAGATACGGTCACCAAAAGGGGGTGGTATCACATATTGAAGACCATTTTCTTTACAAAAACAAAATGCATTACGCCCTTTTTTATGCAATAATAGACATGTTTACTGTGCCACATTGATTTGCTGTAAGTTGCATTTCTTTTTAAAAATAATAACAATATTTATTAAATAATAAATAGTATACAAAATTATACAAATGTCCTGATGCTCGTGTTCAGGATAAAAATAAATACTACTTATACGCTTATTATGTATGTACACTAAATAGAAACTTGGTAAATTAAAATAATCTATAAAATAGAACATTTCAAATTAAAACTAACATTAAGTAAACTAGGACTAAACTAAAATTAAGCTTACAACATTAGCTTAGGAAAAAATGAAAATGTTTTAATATGTAGGATGAATAACAGTATACGATGAAGAAGTCTATTTATTTATTTTTCAAGTATAAAATAATTAGCTAAAGCTACCATAGTGTTTTAGGAAGAAAGAAAATCATGTTTCCAGAACTATCATGCTGCTTGAAGCGTGGTGGTACAAAATATGTACCACCTATTTTTCAAAACTTTAGACATCCTTTATTTGAATATTATTAATATGTACCAGCTTTTGTTCAATAATTAGTTTTGTGAGGTCTATCTAAAATGTTTGTAATTATTTCTTTCTATTAAATTATTATTTAATAGAAAGAATTTGTCATTTTTGTCATTATTTTTGTCAAAAATTCAGCGCATGAAAGAGTTAATGTAGATTATTTATGAAAACATAAATGTGCATATAACATATCGATGTGAAGATGAGATTCATTTTTCACTCGTGGCATTAAAAACAAAACTTCTTGTATTGATCCCACCATCGTTTTTTTCTCCTTTTAGTATGTGGTGAGTAGTTTTGAGTGTGCGCTTTGCTCAACGAGTAAAAATACATGATAGGGAATCATTTAAATTCCAAATTTTTATATGCAATAAAAAGTAGGGAAAACGTATAAAATACATAATCACGTGTTCAAGTGAAGGGAAATGTAAGTTATTTTTAGAAATAACATCATTGCTTAACGAATATAATCTCTTGGAAAAAGATGAAAGGAGACACGTTTCGGATTAGGGTATTCGGATTTATGAATTAGCAAAATATAAGTAAAAAAAATTCGAATTTTGAGTAAATACTAAGTTATTACAAATATACAATAAGGTAGGAAGATAAAGTTTGTTTTTGAACAAATATGTACTATTTCCCCTAAAAGTCCTTAAAAATTATTTTGAGAAATTTATTCTATATATTATACAGTTAATATAGATTCAATAAATACACAGTTTAGAACGAATTTGACATAAATTAATCCCCTCCCCCATATTCATTGCTACATGAGTATTAATTTCCTTATGTTCCGGCGTGTAACGTGTGCCAATTCTTTCGAACTACAATTTTTAATTTTTAGGTCTATTCGCTGTATAACGGGCATCCTTTTTTTTTTTACCATGAAACCTGAAATGTACTAGTGCAATTTTCTTATCTTTTGAAGTCTATATATAGTGTGAGTGGATAGTAAAAGCATGGTACGAAATCAAACCGACGTAATTAAAAATTCCCTTAAAAATGTAGTATATCTAATAATCTAGATGGAATGGAAGATGATTATTGATAAACCAGAGTAACAGTGATGATGAAAAGATGAAACAATATTCGATGGGGGGCCTGAAGATACAACGAAAAATAAAAATGACGAAATTTCATGTTATCCTAAAATGGAAATTCATAAGATATGTTATTTCTTTTAAATGAACGGTATTTAGATACATGTAGAAATCTAATTTCTTATACGCACCTGTAAATTTCGATTTTATTTCTTATGTTAAAAGTGCGCGTTATACGCCGAGTATACTATTATTAAAAATTGATAGAATTGCAATCGTAAGATAATTAATTCCTCGAACAATTATTTGAAATTGTCTTCAAATCGCGTAATTATTAATCTTTTATCATCAAATGAGGAAAAATGTCATTTTTCATATTTCATTTTCATTAGCATGTATACCAGAATAGTTAGATAGCTTAGAGTAAGCTCTACCAAAACTTAAATTATTTATTACTAAGCTTATTTATTTATTTATTTGAATTCAATATTTATGTACGCATGAAATGTATCAGAGCTATTTAAATCAAATTCACATGCCTTCAATTTGATTATAATATTACTTTACTGATAGTTTAAAAGAAAAGATATTTTTACTAAACTTTTCATTTTGCTAGTAGTCACATTGCTCTTACATTTGTTTTACACATCTAATACTTTAACCAATTCACTTCGCTACAAACACATTTCAGCAGATCACGTTTTATTCTGAAAGATCAAAAAATCCCTATTATCCCAGCAAACGACATTTTCCTCGAAAAAGAAAAGAGAAGGATTTTCTTCTTAGAGAGGGTCAAAAGAAACGAATAAAACACACATCCGAACGTGGAGCCATTTAAATCCCGCCCTTTGACAGGTCGCCTGTGACGTGCCACTTCCAAAATGGCCGTCCTTGTTTCTTGAGCACCCCGGGCCTGTCAATCCCTTTTGGAGGTGCTCCCCACTTAGCGCATTAACACCTCTGTCCCTTCACTTTTTGTTTCTCTGTCATAAAGTGTTGGTTTGAATTTTGCATGACAGGGATTATTTTGAGGGTGGTCTGCCTTAGACATGGAGGGGGGGGGGGGGGGTAAGGCCGTGTTCTCGAATTCTGGGCGGTGCTCTGTTGTTCTTTGGCAAGTTATTGCAGAAAGAAAAAGGTTCTTTTCTTTATTTCTATCAAAAACATTTCTTTCTAGAGCTTATATGTGTGATATATTTTTCGGCAGCAACAATAATTTATTGTTTGATGTAATTGGCGTGCTGAATCGTGATAATTTAAAATTTGCTTATTATTGCATAGCATAAAAAAAGAAGGGGAAAATACATAATACAGCTTAAGAATTTATTTATGGGATATGGGTTTCGATGATTCACACTCATGTTCATAAATTAAGAATAATGCGAGTTCCGGGAAATAAAGGTTCAGAAACTAAACAAAAGTGACTTATTTATAAAGCTCATTTATTCAATAAAGATAAAGACCAAAAAAGATAGTGTATGTGTGATACCATTCATAAAAGTACGACTTTAGCTTCATGGATCAATTATTAAAAATATCCTTTCTACATAAACTTAATATTTCATGGTTGGTATGATGGTTAATACATTGTATGTTTCTCATGCGATGAAATACAGAATGTGCAAAGCCTAAGTCTGCTGAGTATCAAATTATCCAGCTGATCTCCGTAGTTCCAGTACATTTATTAAAGGTGGTTGACAGGTTGCAACTCGTCGGAAAGCATGTCCCACACATTTTCTATCTGATTCAAGTTATGTGAGAATAATGGCCATTCCATATAGGTGATATCCTCATATTGAAGGCTTTCGTTTACGATGTTTTCTCAGCGAAGACGGGCGTTTTGTCATCCATAAACACAAGTTCTGCGCTCATGGCACCTTTAAGCAAGCAAACATGTTATTTCAGAATGATGTTCCGATAAATTTATCCTGTCATGTGATTCTGATTTGAACATGCGGATCTGTTTGGGAGCCCTGTATAATTAATTCCCCCTTAAACGAGCAATCCTGCACCACTGTAACGGTGCCATTCATTGATGTCATCTGGTGGATTCCTATAATTTACATATTTTTCTAGAAGATGTGTGTGATAATTTTACTGGTGAAATTTTTACTCTTAAGAGTTCGATTTCCGTGCAATTCTGAATTATCCTTAATTTATGGACACGTGTGTTGCTTATGGGATAAATTTTCTCAAAAATCATTAAAGTGCCATGTTCATGCTAGCAAATATTAAAGATCCAGACAAATACATATTCGAAATATTGAATTATAACTCAAAACATTCATATATCAAAATCAACATTTTGAGATATGAATGTTTACTAGAATGTTCGATGGTCTTCAGTTTCGAAAATGATTTGATTGGTTAATTTATTAATTGGTAATAAAAAAATTTAAAAAATGTGTTTTAAGTATTTTTTAAATCATTAAAAATTAATTAAGTAATTCTCAATATTGATAAGCAGCTTTTTGAATTTGTTTTTCCTATGTATTTCCTCATGTCCCAAATGATCATTCCTATAAACAAACCACTTTGAGTTATCGAATGACAATGAGAGAATTTTTCTTTTCATAAACTTACTATAGTAGCTAATTTTCTTACTTCAAATTTTTTTTTTAATTTATCAGCTGTTCAGAAGTTTCATTTTTAGTTAATTTGATATTATTAAATTTTATTTTCTCATTTCAAAATCATAGTAAATTTACTGTTAATGAAGTTTAAATATTTCACAAATTCATTCCATTGTCTGAAATACATAAACTAGATAACAACAATTTATATTAATGGTGCATTAAAAAATAATTGTTGAAAATAATCTCATTTTTTGCCAAATATTTATTTAAAAAAGAAGCGGTAATTAATTTAGCAAAATGCTTTTATAGAATTCACTCGAAGAAGCCTCGTTCTGGCTAATTTATTGAACTACTGCAATCAATTACGTTTTTGCGGCAAGGTCAATATGTCTCGAGTCACAATTTATTAAAACTTTTCTCGTCTGTACTCCTAAAAAAGCTAACTCGATCCTCACCCACTATCAATTGAGATCCAAAACGACACGTTTATCCATATTTAAACGAATAAAACCCGCCTCTCTGGGAACCTGGCAATAGAGAGAAAATTAGTCCTGGGGCTCTGACGATAGCCCATTTATCTCTGCGAAAACTCTGCCAAAAGATCGAGCCGAAATTGCCAGGTTCGTCATCAATTAATTAAAACACCTGGTACGCTTTTCTTTCGCCCATATTTCACACCCTACTTTCATCCCCCTGAAGCCGAAATGACCGTAATTACCAGGTTTTTGGACGCTTGCGTTGGCAACGACACGCAATGCAAGTCTCTAGAGCGCTCCCTGGCGGTTACGGCAGGCGTCGTTCCGGGAACACGGTAATTTTCCTTTTACTCTGTCTGTATTCGTAAAAGTCTCCTCTTCTTCGGTAATCTGCAATTTGGGATCGTTTTTAAAGAACGAAGTAATTTCAGGAAATTCCTCAGAGGCGATTTGCTTCATTACAGCAAATTCGAACATTGAATGAGCCGAATTAATTATTAAACGTTTGGAACGTGGAACGCGTGATTCGATTTTATGTTAAGTTGAGAAGAATAATTGCTTTTGGAGTGACGTAGAATTAAATTTTGATTATTTTCGGTGTTAAAATTGATGTTAAACGTGCTCGTTATCATGATATAGTTTGCTCTGGTCTCTGATTTAACGAGATATAAGAATGCAATGATTGGTCTAGCATGAAATTTATAGCTCTATGCTCTATTATTATTAGCGAATAAAATTTTGATACCTTTTGATTTTTTCAATAGACCTTCTTTCTATTAAGAATTTCTTTTATGGAAAAGATTTCTTCGGACATTTTTGGTGAGCCATACTAAATAGCTCTGTGATTTCTAGCAGCATGGTAAACGCTTAAGAAGTTATATAACAAGGTGGTTTTTAAGGAAAAGAATAATAGATTTCTTTTTCTTCTGTTTTTGGAAAAAAAAGTATATGCATAGGATGCGTTGTAAAATATCTTTAAAAAAGAAACAGCTTGGAAATACAAGGAGACAGTGGCGTACTCAACAATTTTTCAAAGGGGAGGTCCAGGGTCGAAAGCCCACCATTATGGTATCATGTTTCAATACAACGACGAACATCTTATTTTGATTTTATCCTTTTTAGGGAACAAAAAATAATAAAAAATAATTTTTGAATAAATAACTAGCATTAATGAATAAAATAAATTATTACTGACAAATACATAATAGAGTTTTACGTAATATATACCTAGGATTATAATCAATCGAAAAAAAAAATCAATAACTATGGGGTGGAATCCGGACCCGGGGACTCCCCTCCCCCTTGTGTATGCCACTGCAAAGAGATTATTATTAAAGTTCCTCTTTCACAAAATGCTATAAAAAAGAACCACTGGTCAGAACGCGCGCGCGCGATTTCTAATTTAAACTGAACATACTAGAAAAGGGGGAAACGGTATGGCATAAGAAAATATACTTGAAAAAATGTGGTATAAGAAAAAATTTCCAGAGTGTGCAATAGATAGCGCTGTAAGTGACTTAACGAAAGTGGATTCAGTTACAAGCGGCAATTTGAATCAATTTACGACGGATTTGGCTGGAGTTTCACATTTAACCAACTACTCTGTTCAATGTGCACGATTGTTTAGCTTTTTTTGGCGGAAAAAATAGCTTCCAAGTCATTCAATTAAAATCAATATTAAACAAAAAACAAAAAATTTCCAAAATGTCACCCCCCCCCCCCTTCCCAGTATGTTTTCCAGAAATGTGTAAAGGCTGGCGTACTATGAACGCTTTCTTTAGCAAATCAGAACGTTTGTTGACTTTTAATTCTTTGGCAGCAGTACATATACAACATTATACTGAACCTCAGTTCTTCAATAGTTGTTATTACCAGGATTTGTTAGATTTGTAAAGTTATAACAATAATCTGTTTATCAAGAAATAAATCAAAACTCTTTCAACACCACGATAATATCACGAATCCCAAAACTGTTGTAGATCTTATTATATTATTTCCTTTTCTCTAAATTAAAAAGAAAAATCTTCTTTCCTTTTTTTTTTTTTTTTTCATTTTTAATTCAAATTTTAAATTAAAAGCTTTTGTATCAAAATTTCGGTGAAATTTCTTTTTGTTTTGAATGAAGGGGGAAAAACATTTTATCAAAATCTTTCACAAAAGTGTTTTATCGTATTGGTTTGTTTAAGTTTTATACTGAATAACTCTTTTAATGTTAAAAAAAGCATAAATACATGTTATTTCATTATTATATTCATTATTACATGCTGAGAATACTGCAAAAAATATCATACTAAAACATTATAAATGCCCTTTTTTAGGAATTAGTCCCAATAAATGTTAAACAAAATAAAATATGTTGTGTAAAAGTCAAAAAATTGCTCTACTAAAAAAATAATATTAATAAAAAAGACCCATAGATTGTGTGTTTTGATTGAGAAATGTTCTAAATTCATGACGATCAGTAGCGCACACAAGGGGGGGTCCGGCCCCCCCCCCTTCCCCAAAGCCGTCGATTTTTTTTGGATTGATTATAATTCTAAGTATATAATACGTAAAATTTAATTAAGTATTTGTTATTATGATTAATTTTATTAATTAATGCTAATTATTTATTCAATAATTAGTTTTTTACTGTGTTTTGTTCCCGAAAATTGATAAAATCAAAAGGAGCAAATTACAAGAATGGTAAACTTTCGACACCGGACCCCCCCTTGAAAAATTTCTGTGTGCGCTACTGATGACGATCATATGATAAATGCAATCGCGTGGTTTTCATTGAATTTAAAATTGACATTAGGCTTGTATTTGTTGTTCTATTTATAAAACTTATGTGAAATTTCAAATTCAATAACTGGTAAAGATATTCAAGTATTAAGATTATTTACAGAGCTTTTCAAATTTTTAAAAAAAAATAAATCTTACCTTATGCGTAGGCTTTTAAATCAAGTGGATTTTGCTTACAGTGCGTTATTATTGTTGAAAAATACGTACTTTTTAAAAGAAAGTTTCTGCTAAAAGTAAAGTTTAACTATAACGAAGTGTATGAACTGATTGGCTGGAAAAACGTGATTGCAGTTATCATGTGACTAATGACGCCACATGAATTTAGCCGATTGATTATTTCAACGTGTTCGACAGCTTAAGAATGTAATAATCTTTTATATTAAACTATAGCTGTAGGAATTTTGTGTGTACTTATAGAACAAACCGTAACTTGCAGTAGTAATAATTAAATGGGAATATATGGTGCTTAATTGTTGAACAGTTTATTATATATTAATCCGATTCAATAAAAATACTCAAATGCCATCAAATAACACAAATTCTCTTATGTATTTAGCAGCTTTAAGGTAGAATTCTCGATTCCATCAGTGATTGACGCAATCAACGAAAATGACTTCATTGGCTCAATAGCTAGTTTACTTAGCAAAAATTAATTTCATTTACCCTCGTGAACCAAATCAGCAATTTGATAAATTGCTTTTTCATCACTCGTTTCAACATTTTTCATCACACCAAATTACTAACGGATGCTAGTGTTGAGAAGTGGGGGTGAAGGAGGGTGGAATACAAAGTGAAGGGACCAATCTTCGAAAAGAGCGTATTGTGTTAATAAAGTGCAAAAGCTTCCTTTAAAAACAATTACCCCTTTTCTGGAAAAAGGCGACGAAAATTATCTCTCGGGGCCTGCTTGACACGGCGTTCTCAATCGGGTACACGGCAATAACAATAATAATAATAACTATAAAGCCTACCCTTGCTCAATTCTCTTTCACTTATTTCACTTCACTTCTTGTTTTTTTTTCTTCTTTTCCCCCTATCGTTTGGATGGGGGCCTTCTAAGATACACCGGTATATATATAGATATATATTTGTTGCCAGATGCATGATCAAAAATCGTCTGCAAGCGAGAAAATTGCTTCTGGGTCGCAATCAGTGACAAACAGAGACGTCCCCTCTGCGTGAGGGAGGTAGCGGGGGTAGAGGTGGAGGATAGAGGGTTGGAACAAAATTCGAAAATAATTTAGTGTTTGTGTCGCTCCGGCTTTTCACTTTAAGCCCCACACACCCCGCCCCCCTGTTTCTTGATCTTCGCGTTCTGTTTACGCTCTTCCCCCGCCCCTCGACGCATCCCATCCCTGCAACACCCCCCATCAAAATCGTTCTTCAGCATTGTCTTTTCTCCATTCTCAAAAGAACCAAACGATACGTTGGGTTAGACAAAAGAATGTTCGGATATCGTAGAATATTGACAGATATCGCACCGCGTTATTAGATGAATATTTTTATATCAGAATATTAAACTTTTGAGGACGCAATTGGAAGTTGAGATTTGAAGGGTTCTTGAATAGATGATTCTTTTTCTTTTTTTTTTTAACCATTGAAATCAGTCCTAATTTGTTTTCGGTATGAAATATTTACGTTTATATAAAGAGTTTTATAACTCCAATAACATCAGATATAAAAACGCAATTTCAATACATTGTTTATTTTCATAAGGTATTGAAATTTTTTTAAAAAATATTGAAAGATGGGTGATATACGAATTTTATTGTCAGTTGGATCTGAAAAATTAATATAAAAGTCACTCTATGCATGAAACATATTGTGTGTGAAGCACAATAAAGACTACTTTTTCATGATACAAATTTGGTGAACTGATATAGAATAACCGTAATAACATACGGTAGGTGTTTTTTTCCCGCTTAAAAAGGAGATAAATTGCTTGTGTTATATTTCCTATAATTTAATGGGATCATTTAAGCATTTCTTTATGGAAAAAAAGAGACAGAAAGTTAAAATGTTTTTGAAATGTATACATATATAAAAAAAATGCGATATTAGAACTTAATGTAGCTATCTTCTCTATTTTTTTTTTTACTTTCCACTTCAAATATAGTTTTCGTATAGAAAATTATATTCAGTTTGTGATCACAATTACTGAAAATATAATTCAAAAAATTCATTTGTTTATATCAATTTATAAGTTTCTAAGTAATGCATATACATCAGCGTTTTTCAAACTGTGGGGCGTGATATCTCTATGCGGGAGGCGCGAGCACATTGAAAAGTCGAAAATAAAAGATTTAAAATAAGTATTAATTTACTGATAGAAAGTAAATTAAAATACATTCTAACATAATGAAAATTAAATACAAATTTACCCTGAAATATACTTATAAATGTATCAGTTCTGTAAAATGTTTATATAATAATTAATTTATCAATGCATTTAAAATGAGTTTAATTATTACTAAAGCCTTCCATGGGCTTGTCCTATACAAAATTTAATATTTATCTTGACAATTTGTATGGTTTACAGTTAAATTCGTATTGTAGCTTTTGTGTCAAAGTATATTTTTATTGCATTCAATACATTGTTATTGTTGAAAGAGGGCGCGATGAAAATTATGATTGAAAATTGGGTCGCAAATATCGAAAATTTGAGAAGCACTGATATATATATCTGATCATCAAAAAAATTCTTAGACAAATGTAAGCGTCCATCAAATATAATAGAATATCGAAGAAATATTATTTGAGAAACGAAGAAGCGAGCTATTGATTAGTGGTATTTTTTAATAATAGGAAGATTATTAGAACTATAAAAATATCCAGGTACCCTAAGAATAATTGTTTGTGGATATTTAGAATGGAATAAAAATTAGAAAATCTTGAATGAATTATTACTTCCTTAATAAAGATCCGAGATAGACCCATTTTAAAAAGCCGGGGCCCTGCTGCCGTCAAAATCATTGACACTTCCTTACGCCATTTTGGGAAATTCAACTAAAAGATACACACACATAAAAATAGTTATGGCCGCTTCTTTCTTTTTTCTCTTTTTCCTTTTCTCTTTTTTTTTAAAGAAAAAAACATATATTTTCGATTTAAATTATTAAATTACTAATATAATATTCGCTATTTATTTTCATGGAAGCTTATATAATTTTAGTCACGTACTTGAAACGATTCAAAACTTGTATATACTTGCAAATAGGAATCAAATAAAAAATTTATCATATTTTGTGAATTATTAAAAAATTTCAGTAAAATTTCATAACATGAGAATTTGAAGAAAACACACACACACAAAAAAACTTTTTTTAATATCAAATTTAAATTCTCACAAATTTTATTTTTCTTCACAAACTTTTAGTTCGAAAATTAAAAGTTCTCAGATTAATAAAGAAGGAAAAAATATTAATGAGGTGAATATTTGGATTTAACTGTAAGATTTAACTTGTCATTTAAATGAAATACCTGGGAACAACGATTATATACATAAAAAAAAAATTAAAAGAGTACGTTTTAATTTAAAACTGAATTAAAGTGATGAATTTAAATTCAGTGGTAACTCTAAGTTGTCGTAATAAATATTAACATAATATGTTTCCTAAATGATCAAATTAAGAATTTTTTTAAAATATTTTAAAAATAAATTATGTAAATTCGAATGTTAAACTATATTAAAGAGAAAATATTGTTATTAAATTCTTATTATATAAACAAGCATTATTTTAAAACAAGTAAATTTGAAAGGATAAGAAGCACATGCTTTGATAATATTTATTATATTTAAAGTAGGTAGTTTTTTCCGACCATTTATCTCAACGGCTTAGATGTAAGAATTTTGTTACTGATTTCAAGTTATCCCAGATTCTAACAGGACATGGAAATTTTAAAGCTATTTATCTAGATTTAATTTAATTGGTAGTGATATTTGTTCTTGTGGGGGGATGCTGAAACTGTGGAACATGTATTGTTGTTTTTAAATTTTATTTCTAAAAAAAAAATTTTAAAAAGGAGTTGGTTTAGGTATTTCCTGGCCACCTTTTTTTGTCTTTGTTGGCCGGGGCCCTAAATGTCTTAAGAAAATTTGTTTGCTGAAGATTTTTAAAGGTTTTTTTAAAAATTGGACCTCCATTTTTTTTTTTATATTTGTGTTTTTATTTCCTTTTTTTTTTTTTTTTGTCTTGTTTGTTCCCCCCCCTTTTCCTTTTTTTTTTGTGATTTAATTGAGTTACCACTTTTCGTCTGTAACCTCATGTTTCATTCGGAGCATGAGGTTTTAAATAAATTTAAAAATATATATATAAAAGTAACATTTTTGTCACAAGTAATGATGTAGAATTTGTGATATAATTTTCTGTGCTCAGTGGGGACTATGTATATTAAATATGCCTAAATGTATGTATCAATACTTAAAATTTTTTTTAACTTGAATACGTTATAAAGTGATCCGAAAAACAGTAATTAGAACACTAAATTTTTAAAAATAGTTATAAATGCTTCTAAGTTTTTAAATCATTTTTATAACTCATTTACAATATTTTATAAGTAAAATAATTTTGAAATATTGATTGAGTTTATACATACGAGTTCAATATTAAAACGTAATAAGCAAAATGTCTTAATAGAATTCAACATATTTTAGAGTATTTGGTATCAATGTCGCATATTATTCTCTTAAGATATTTAAATGTAAGATTTCAAATACACATCTTTTGTTGTTATGTAGTTACTATGACAACCGCAAGACAACTTTATCTTATAACATAACTTGTAAACTATAGACTCAATTCTTACAGTTACCGTAGAGACTTATACAATGAAGTAAAAAAATATCCTATCTACTATAAATATGTTATCAGATTAGGATTTAATTTCACACATTTTACTCTATAAATGCATAATTAATTATTCAAAAAGATTTAAAAACATAATAATAAGTGGAGAGCAGTTTTGTCAATAAATACAATAAGAATACCTTGTGGGTTAAATAAGTTAAAATAATCCAACTAATAAATTATGTGAAATATATTTCTTCATCTAAGTATTGCCACAAAAATTGCTAAATTTTAGGAATCCCCCCATTTTTTTTTTTTAATTTTTGATCCTAACTTTCAGATTTCGATAGCAAAATACAATGCCATTTTTTAAAAAATTTTAATATTGATTATTTTAACGCCATTTTTGAAAATTAAAATATTGATTACTTTTGATTTTTGGACAACGTTAAATAATATTTATTTATCGATTATTTTTGAGCTTTAAATATATCAAAATCTGAATAATTTTTATACTCTTCCTTTTTGTTAATTCAATTTATCGTTTGCCGTAATCGATTTAAGTTTTCCTGGCAAACAAATAATACCTTTTTTTTTAACTTTCTTAAAACTTACTGTTTTTCTTGTTCTATTCTATTATTATTTAATTTAATTTTAAATATTCTGTAGCTTATTCTCAATATTTCCGAAGAATATAAATTCCATAATAACAATGATAAAAGAAAAATTTATTATAAATAATTCGAATCGAAAAGACTATTTTTCCGATTTCATTAAATATACAACATGAAAATGTTTAAAACTATTTTTTATGAAATGCTTCAACTTTATCATAATTATAAATAATGATGCTTAAAGAGAATAATTGGGAAATGCCTTTGACGGTAAGCGAAAATTTTGAATATTACATAATGAAAAACAGTATAAGTATAGAAAGAGTTTGTTTATCAATAATATCTTACATAAAAATAACATGCTGTAGTATTGTGTGAACTGTTCCAGAGTTTTGAGTATCCAACTACGTTCGGAACCGTGATTTACAAAGCGTATAAATGGATAATATTTATGATATTTAGGTGTCATAGATTAGAAAATGTATATAAAATTGTTTTATGAATAGTATTACAATAAAAAATTATTTAAGTACAATATTTTGACAAAAAATGAACATAGAATGACCCATTTTAAAAATATTCTCTTTTTGTGAAAAATGCTTCTATTAAAACAATATTTTGCCTGTATATTGCTCAAACCTCTGTACAGAGGCTCAACTAGAATTTTTGAAATATATCACTTAGAAGTGGGTTTATCCGTGTTTTACGACAACAAAAGGGAGAAATTTTAAGAAAAAAAAAGGGAATAATTATTTCAATGGGTTGTAACTCTGAAAATAATGTGAATTTTTCAAAAATCATAGTTGAGCCTCTGTACAGAGGTCTGAGCTACATGCAGGCAAAATATTATTATAATAGAAGTATTTTTCACAATAGGAGAACATTTTGAAAAAAGTTCATTCTAAGTTAATTTTTAGCTGAAATATATATATTGTATTTAAGTAATTTTTTTTTGTCTAAATGTCCTTAAAATAATTTTATACATGTATTCTAATCTAAGTGACATTATAACTCAAAATATCCATTTATGCTGACACAAAATCACAGTTCAGGCATGAATCGATATAAATCACTAATGTTATGTTTAAAATAAAAACATTACATTAAATATTTACAGTCGAACCTCTATAGAACGAAATCGCTTAATTTTGAAAAAAGTTCCTTATATGGAAAATTCTTTGTACAGAAGTTTATCGTCTATCAATAAACTTTATAAACTACAAAACAAATTTTAAATTCATGAACACTATTTGCTAAAAAAGGTCATTATTCGTACCTTTTTGTGAATTAATATCTATTTATTTTATATACCTTACCCATCAAAAAAGAAAGAAAAAAAAAAAAAAAAACAGCAATGAAATCAAGAATGTCGAGTGTGTGCACTGTGTACTCTTTCAACATTAAGAAAATAATTTTATATTAAAATTAATGAATTTTAAAGACATTTTCTAATTTAAAGCATACACGTAATTTTAAACATACATTTTTTTTTTATTACAAGAACTCCACTGAGAGTGAAAGGGGATATTGAAGATATTTCTAGTTAACTGCACAATGGGGAGTTAAAGGTTGTACTTCTTGGATTCTATTGAATTAATAGAATTAAAGAATTAATAGAATTATCTATTATTAATTCTTCTTCCAGAATTCTATTGCTCTCAGCGAGTGAGACACATAATAAAACCAATTCAAGATTTATGACCACCATAAAATGTGTTTATAGAGAATAACTTGAAACGCCCAGAAATACTTTAAAATAGGGAGGGGAAAAAATTTAGTTACAAGAAAAAGTTAGTAGTATAAAAAATGCGCTTCGTTATAGCGAGGTTATATTATGAAGAAAATCGTGAAATGTTCTTGGTTCCAAAGAAAAAGTTCGCTATATAGAAAAATGTTCAATATAGAGGCTCGTAATATGGAGGTTCGAATGTATTTATATAATAATTAACAATGCACAGTTAAAAGTGCATTTTTGTATTTTCTTTTTGTAGTAACTTGCACTAACAGTTTTAAGTACGGATTTTGAAAGTTTTTACTTAACAGAAAAGATGTGCAATGCACAATCTTTTTAGTAAAATCTTTATTAAAAAGAAGGGGAAAAGATAATTTACATAAAAATTAAAATATAAATCTTTTAGAATTGCAATACTCTTGCTGTTTCTTGTAATTCCTTTATTTATATTCCTATAATCCTCCTCATCTGCTATTTTGAAGCATGTTGTTTTCAGTTTATTTCGGTTTACAAGTTTAAAAATAAATAAAAATAAAATTTTGCTATTACATATGTAACAAAAAAATATTTTAAGTTGACCTTAAAAACAAAATGTATTTTTTTGTTACAATACATTTTAAAATCATTATTACTTTTTCTCTACATATATTTCGTTTTTCAGTGAGTAACTTTATTAATTTGTTTATTTTTAAAACAAGACTAACTTTTAACTGAGTAATTTAACTATCATAAAAATAATTTTTTATTAAAAACGAATGAAATCTTTTAGAAATACCGCAAAATTAATACCTTTAAAGCATTGCAAACAAAACTCCACATTTCTTGCATTATATCGAACATTGAAAGTCTATGAAGTATAAATAAAAATTTCTGAAAATTTACATTGTTTTAATACACATATAGAACACCCTTAACAGATTTTCAAAAAATTCATTTGCTGTATATAACACAAATTACATAAAATATGTTTCCTGATTGTTTATTTTAAATTGCAACTTTAAAAACAAAACAAACTGTCTTGTCCAAATCTTATTTATTTATTTTTTTTTTATGGAAGACTTCCGTAAAAAATTTTCTCTTGTGCATCACCAAACGGATTTCCTGAATTAATGGTTAATTGATTTAGTCAAGATACAATCAATCTCTTTGCTACGTTGGCATGGTAACACAATAAACTATTTTGAAATCCGACACGTGATTGAAATGATGAAAGTTTGAGTTTCCATTTCAATGGACTAAATTCATGATGGTCACATGATAACGGCAAACACGTGTTTCCCATTGATTAAAAATTGACGTACTAGACTTGGTCAACTTGTAAAGTTGAGATAACTTTTAGAAATTTGATATGATTGGGTAAAGTTCAGTGAAAAAATTCTTCGTTTCAAAATTAAAAAAAATTTAATTATACGAATATTTTTAAATTAAGTGCATTATGTTTAACTATTGCATTATTATATCGTTGATAAATATGTACTTTCTAAAAGAAAGTTTCTGCAAAAAAAAAAGTTGGAAACAGTGAAGCAATGAACAATTGGCTGGAAACAGGTTATATTTTTATATAATTTTGACGTCGCATTAATTTATGAACTGATTGGCAAAAAAACGTGGTTTTAGTTTTTGTGACTATGACGTCACATGAATTTATCCATTAGGGAATTTAATTTTTAATTCCTATATTGCTTACACTCTCATATATTTATTTATTTATTTATCTTGGTGGAAATTTTTAATCGTTAATAAAATACATTTTAAAGCGCTCCATTGAGCTGAAATTTTATATACATGTTTTTTTGGATGACAATACAATAATTTAATTATAATTAATAAAAAATTTTGATTAAAAATAATTATTTAAAAATTACAAATACAGCCACGTTGCATCATTTTTGGGGCTTTGGCCAAAAAATTGAAAAGGGTTTTTTCCGTTTTAAACATTCGTTGACTGAAATTTATAGACACGATTTTTTGGATGACAATACATACTTTAATGATAATTAAAAAAAAATTAAAAAATTACCCCATATGTTTTTACATATTTATATTAATTGTAACTATTTAATAAAAAAATAGCTAAAAAAATTTTTTTTTTTTTTTGATCTAAGTAGGAATTGACTTAAAAATTTTTTTTATATTACTTGTTTTAAAATTTATTTTAATTTTGCGCTTTAAAATGTTGCAAACAATTTAAATATTCTAATGAAAAATAAATTTATTTATTAATACGTAAGCATCATTTCTGTATAACAGTAACAACATTAAATCCGTTTCATGTCGGTTTGGGGAAAGTGGCAGAAACTCATGCAGGTGGTTCATATCCCAGTTCCGCTAGTGACGATCGTGTGTAGGTAGAAAAAAATCTCTTCATCGAATTGTTGGGAGATTCGTCCTCAATGGTTATTTGAGTAACTGTAGACAACATTTATTCATAAATTCAACCAGATTTTTGTTGCAAAATTTCGTTTGAAAGAATATAAAAATTCGGTCGTTTTCTAAGTTAAGTGCTTTTTTTTCATACAGGTAAAAAAATGTGTTTATATTAATAAATTACATTCTTATGTTGAATTGAAAAAATCATATTTTAATGATGACCTCATAATTTTGTTTTTCATTTGAATGAATCTTTTTTTCTAGTTTATGTCATACACACATAATGAATCTTGGTTTCACTGTAGGAATAATATGTATAAATGTATTTATATAAAAAATTAATTTTATAATAGTAAAATTAAATGAGTTTTAATAAAAATATTACAAATTAATTTAAAACTTATTTTCAGTATCAAATAGAATTTCTATTAAAACAAGAATAGGTTGCTGAACTTTTTAAAAAGTTTACATCAAATGAATTTTAAACTGGAAAAGCCTTAAATGTTTCAGAATAATTTTTAAAAGCCCCCTTTTGGGGTTTTGAATCCTGATCTACAGCAAATGTTGTCTCGGAAAAATATTTTTAGGAGATATCTAATTGCTGAAAAAAAATTTTGTTTTACGTAATAAAAATAATAAATAAAAAAAAATTGTTTTATAGCATTTATTTTTTAATATTTTTAAATACAAATGAAATGCTTTGAATTATATGTTCTTTCATAGATTAAAACATAATGTCCTTATGCTTTACTCGTATATTCCTAACACACGTTCAATATGCTTAAGAACTCTTATTTAGTAATCATAGAGCAGGGCTTAAAAATTCTAAATAATTCAGTTTTTTTTTTTGTATTAAAAAGAGTGTTCTATTTTTTAAAGTCTTTAATTCAAATCTTCACATCTACTGGGGTTTTGTTTATTTTTTATGTATCACCAAACCAATCCACCTAAATTTTTAAAAATAGTTTTTAAATAATTTTTTTTCTTCGTATTTAATAGAAATGAAACATGTAGTGTTATTCTGTGAAATACTCAATGAGTTTGATTTAATAGTACTCATTATCAAATAATCGTACGAGTACGTTATGACTAATTTGTAAATTTGTCATATTACTTATAACATTTTCTTCTGCGAAAAGCCTTTGTTCTATTACTATATTCAAGAATTTCGAATAACATGCATAACATTTTAAAATAATTTTATGAAGCTTTGTGCTTTCCCATTTCAAAATTTTTCTCATTTAGGTTAAAATTTTAATAAACGTGTTGCCGCACAAACACTTTTAACGCTTCCATCTCTTTCTCATTTGAGCCATTAAAAGTTCTTACCTGGCCGCCCCGATTTGAAAAGATACACAGAGATATAAATATTTTAGTGTGAGCTAACATTTTTGTTTGGGGGATCCCAACATTTTATGAACTGAGACATTCTATTTTTTCTCAACAACCCTTTTGACATATACCTGGGAAAAAAAAAATCGCCATCCTCTCGGGGAAAAGAGAAAAAAGTCTCCCAAACCCCCTTGATCTTTCGCGGGAAACCCCCCCGTACCGGAGATACCATTCGACAGCTTTCAACGACAATGCCTTTTTTTCTTCCCCACCCCTCGAGAAGTACGATATTCTCCAACCCAAAAACCCTTTAAAACCCCAAAACCCCCACGTACAAAAGATGGAAGGAAGTTTAAGGAAGGAGTTCGGCGAAGGAAGGAAAATCACGCAGAGTGGGGGATGTATGAAGGGGGGGGTCGAACAAGGGGTGGTCGGACGTGTTATTTAATCGAGCCGAGATCTATGGGACGTATTGTTGCCGTTGACAGCAAGGATGGCACAGTTTAAGTGGACTAGGTATTTCGTTCTGGGAGGTTCTTTAAGGGAAGGAGGGGGAGGGAGATCGTTCGAACACGCAGAAGTAGAAGGTAAAAGGAGGGGAGGCTGCGAGATTGCCGGGCAACCGTTTTGTAACAACGCGACCCCAGCTGTCACACAGTGGGTTCTCTAATTTCGAGGGCGTTCGTCCCTTCTGTAAATGTTGGTGTTAGCAATGGCGTTGCTGGAAAATTTTGTGTTCGAAACGTTCCACTCTTCCTCCACCCCTTTCTGGAAGGGTGTGCGTCACGGGGTTGGAGTTGAAATGCGTGTGCACCGCTAATTGAGAGAAGCGTTTTCTGTGTCGTTTGGAATGTTGTTTTCTTGGTGGTACTGTCTTCGAGTTCAGTTGAGTTGTAAAGAGAAAGGGGGTGGGGGGCTTGGAATGAGAGGGTGGAGAATTTCAACCTAAGGTTTATTATGCTTGAAAGATCAAGGCCAGAAGGTGTAAAAGATAAGGGAGATGGAATATATAGCTTTACCGTTTTTCCAAATCAGTATGTCACGCTGGTGTATTCATATGAGTTTAAAAAAGTTAAGGGGAAAAAAGAGGGATTGACAGAATCGGTATCAATACGGATGATATTTAAATACAGGAAGTGAGTGTCAAGATGGAATGAGAGAG
This sequence comes from Trichonephila inaurata madagascariensis, assembly GCA_019973955.1. Lineage (NCBI taxonomy): Eukaryota > Metazoa > Arthropoda > Arachnida > Araneae > Nephilidae > Trichonephila > Trichonephila inaurata. The sequence goes on along the minus strand of BMAV01000931.1, from coordinate 297,190 downwards.
GGGAAGATCTTAACCAAGCTTTACTTTACTTGATAGATAAGACGAAAGATACGTGAGAAAAAAGGGAACAGTTCATAGTTTTTTTGATCTTCCCCCTCCTACCAAATTGATGTAACGTGCTGGGGCAGGATGACAGAGGGTAAAAGAATTTTAACGGACGATATTGATATCACGATGCTTATATTGAACTGTAAAATTGCATGTTTAAAATAATTTTTTAATTCTTTATATTTATTTTTTATTCTACAAAAAAATTTAATTTTTTCGAATCCCATGAATAGCTTGAAAAATGTTCACAATTACTGTTTCAACAACAACTTTATGGAAGAATGAGTATCATTATTTTCTGTGAAAGGAAAATTATTTAAAAAAAACTTGTTCAGAATATTCATGTAATCGATAAATTAAATCTGCCATCGCTCTAAAAGTCCTCCTGTTTTAGTAGTCGGTTTCATTCCAATTTTAATCTGAAATAAATAAAATTAGTAACTGTGAGTAAGAAAGACTTTGAAATTGGTGAATTTTAGTTAAAATAAAAACTAAGAGTTTGCAGAGTCAAATGTGTATGATTTAAATAAATATATATATATGTTTTGTGTGTTATTTCATAAGAAAATCAGAATTTTTCTATACCAATCCAGTTTTTATTATACTTACCTTTCGAATATTTTCCGAGACGCTAAAAATGTACCTTTTTATTGAAAAACGCTACATGGTTATTATTAAAATAACGCACAAAGGCTGTTAGCTACAGATTTCATAATATTAAATGTCGAAGTTGCTCTCTCCTCCTAGTTATGTTTCTGTACAATATTTTAAAACTAAATTCCAGTTTATGATCTCAAACGATCTATAGAATTAGGACCCAAATTGACGGCTCGAACTGAATTTAACCGAAACCTAAGTTAACGACTATGATATAGCTTGGTTATCACGTCACAAACCCATTAGGAAGATTTTTATATACTTACGTGTTATCGCAACCTATTGGCAACATTATATTAAACGAAGCCCCTATTTGCCAATTCAGCGTGAACGACACACAGGAAATCAGGGGGGGCCAATTTGGCGAGTTGTTAATAGAGTTGGCGACTGTTGCAATAATACGTAAGTACCAATTTTTAAGACTCGCAACACATTAAAGTTAAAATTTTAAATTTATTTTCCTGTTTCAGTTTTCAGAGGTTATAGAAGAATGTTTAATTTTTTTTAATAATATAAGAGCTAATCTTAGTGTCCTTAAAAAACACATTAGGGTACGGATTTCCACTTAGTAGTGGCGAAGTTACGCTATATTGACTGAAAACAAGTTAAATAATGTTACTCTTTGTTATTAATGCTCACACTGTTCTTTATTTTAGCTGCTTTGATAGTCACTGTAACTGACTAAAAAGTCAGCCATTTTTTCCTTTTCACTGCCAAAAATTAACGATGTATGCAGATGAAACAGATTTAATATCATTATTGTTGCATTAAAATATACATTTTGAATCATTTTTAGTTAAGATGAGATTTCGGAATAGTAAGCATTAATTTAGGCAAGTCATTTTTCAAAATATGAATTGTTTGAGTTATGTAAATTCTGAGTTAAGTTTTGTTGCTAGACATGTAATACCAAATTTTGAGGTTCTCGAAGAAATTTTATTTTCATAGAATTACTGTCATTCTGAGACGTTACTTTTAAAATGAGTAATCGGAAAACTCTTTGATAGAAAAGAATTTTAGTCTCAGAAATATATTTGGGAAAAACAGTTTAAAGTCCACACGTTAAATGTTTCGATTTAGAAGATTAAATTAATTATTTATCGTACTTATTAATATTTTAAATACATATAGTATTGGAATCTTGCTGTTATAATTTCTGAAAAAAGATATATTGTGTGTATTGCAGAGGAACTATTTTTTAAAGTTCTTTTACTAAAAACTTTTTGAAAATATCTGATAAAGCATTTTATTGAAGAAATATTCTACCCTCTTTCGAGAACTTGTCATTTTATATTTAAAATTGCTATAAAGATAGCATACAAAACTTATTAATAAATAAGCATACAAAATAATAAATAAATACAAAATACAAAACTGCATACAAATAATAAATAAATACAAAATACAAAACTGCATACAAAATAATAAATAAATACAAAATACAAAGCTGCATACATAATAATACAAATAAAATGCAAATAATAACAAATAATACAATAATAAATAAATAAATAACAAAAATTTTAAAAAATTAATAGACGAAACTTTTGTTTCTTTTTGCGAGTCGGCTTTGTTGGCTTAGAGGTAGCGTACCCGCTTCTTAAACCTAAGGTTGAAGGTTCGATCCCGGCTGGAGTCAATAGACTTTCTGGAGGCGAAAATCGTGGGCATGCACGTTATATGATTATGTGGCATGTAAAAGATCCCATGAGTATCAATTTGGCTCTGGTACTTTTGGCTCAACATCCCATTGAGCACCTTCAGGAACCCAGTTGACTCTCTTCCTGCACGTCTAGCAGCAGTCCACTCTGCGAAAGGTGTTTATTATGGCTTTTGACATGGTCACATTAATGTGATTTAACTCTGTAAATGGACATAAACAAGTTTTATACAAATCTATATCATAAACACACAAGTGGATGCAGTAGCCTTGTGGTCGTGGTCAATAACTAGTAGCAGGCGATTCAAGAGTTCGAGCCTTAGTGTAGCTGAATATCCTCCAGGTAGAGGTGGCTCATGCACGTTAAATATGTTGAAGCTCAAGGTCCTACCGTATGCTTGTTGTGGGAGTTAGTGAGGAGGGGCCGACTCGTGTCGTACTCGTCACTTGAACATGGCTCAAAATTATAAGAGCCCCTCAAGCTGCTTTAGATTACGATGTTAATAAAAACTTCAATGCACTCATCATAAGCAAACAATATCTTAAACACACTTTTATATTACACATCAATAAAATCAATATAAAAATTTTTTAAGTCAATTCCTACTTAGATCAACAAAGAAATTTTTTATTTTAGCTACTTTTTATTAAGTAGTTATACAATTAACATAAATATGTATATACATAGGACAGAATCCCAACATTAAGTGGTAATTAATTTTTATTAATTATCATTAAAGTATCGTACTGTGTCATCCAAAACAATTGTGTACATAAAATCGTGTATAGTTTTGACCCAAGTTGCGCTAAAAATGAAATCAACGTGGCTGTATCTGTAATTCTTTAAATAATTAGTTTCAGTCGATTAATTTTAATTAATTATAATTAAATTATAGTATTTTTACCCAAAACAATAGTGTATAGAAAATTGCAGCTCAAGTGAGCGCTTTAAAATGTGAGAAAAAAAACTTTTTCAAGTTTTGACACAAGTCGCCAAAAATGATGCCAACGTGGCTGTGTATTTGTAATTATTTTAATAATTATTTTTAATCAATTAATTTTTATTAATTATAATTAAATTATTGTATTGGCATCCAAAATAATCCTGTATATAAAATTTCAGCTCAATTGAGCGCTTTAAAATGTATTTTATTAACGATCGAAAATTCAACCAAGATAAATATATAGAGAGTGTGAGCTAAAAGAAGGAACTGAATAAGAATAGAAAACAGCTACTAAAATTACAGTAAAACTATTCGGTATAATAAATTAAACATAATTAATAACGCGTTAAATTAATAAAAAGTTTAGTTTTAGCTCTATCCAGTGGCGCACACAAAGAGGGTGTCCAGGGTCCAGACCCCCTCCCCCCCATGGACCATGATTTTTTTCTCCATTGATTATAATTCTATGTATATAGTACATAAAATTTAATTATTTGTTATTAATAATTTATCTTATTAATTAATGCTAATTATTTATTCAATAATTTATTTTTTACTGTTTTTTGTTTTCGATAAAATCAAAGGAATATTTTTGGCAGCGTATTGGGGTATGATAAGAGAATGGTAGACTTTCGACCCTGGACCTTCCTCCCCTTGAAAAATTCTTGTGCACCCCACTGACTTGAACTGACAGTTTACTAGGCCTATTAAAGACAATTATCGTAATTCTGAACCAAGGTCAATAACGAGAATGAAATCTGAGATCCCTGTCTCCTCAATACCACGCCAAACCATTAGGGAGCTTTCATGTTCAGTTCTATTAACGACTAGTAATCCTCCTCTAACCCACGTGATGGTCATTTAGGAGAACTGATTCGACTTGAATTTTCTCGGCTAGAATTTCTCGACTTGAATTTCACTGGTTAGAATGGACACGCTCGTATCCATTCCACTATAAAGGCCAAACTAATGGATAATACTTGGGGTAATTTTGATAAATGGTCAGATATTGCTTTACATATTAATTGCGGGGAGTTATACCTTTATCTATATTTCTTCTGCCTCTTTTCCCCTCGTCTTTAAATGTTCAGTTTTCACCAAAATCAACAATGATATCTTTTTCAGGAAACAAAACATCTTTCATTACACATTTTTTATCCTAGAGGTCACGTAACTTAGTGGTCATGGTTATGAACTAGTAGCCGACATGTCACGAGTTCGAGCCTTATCTCCACTGAAGACCCACCGTGTAGAGAGGCTGTGACGTTTGAGAAAACTAGCGATATCATGAGAGTTAGGAAATTAATTATTTGTTTTTTTACATTACAACTATTAATTACAGTCAGTGGTGCACACAAGGGGGGGTCCTGGGGTCCGGATCCTCCAAAGCACTTGATTTTTTTTCCGATTGATTATAATTCTAAGTATATAATACGTACAATTTAATTAAGTATTTGCTTATTAATGATTAATTTTATTAATTAATGCTAATTATTTATTCAATATAGTTTTTACTGTGTTTGTTTCTAAAATCGACAAAATCAAAAAGGAGCGTTGAACTTTCGACCCCGGACCCCCTTGAAAAATTCCTGTGTGAGCTACTGATTACAGTATATACATGTACTGAAGTAATTCATAGTTCAGAATATGTTATTTGTGAGGAAGGAGGCAACACAACAGTTTTCTTTTCTTATTTTTTTTTTATCCGGAATTCTCTTCTACTCCATGGTCTTGGGATGAGAGCGGTTTCTTTCTGACACCGCGAATTAAATTCGGAGTTTCTGGCTCGCAGGTGTCCGACCGTCGGGTTTTCTCACTGTCATAGGTTGCCGGGCTATGTCAGATGACAAGACCTCGCATAGAAGTGCATAGGAACGGTGTTCATATCCACTAAAAGAAACCGATTTTTCAGCTGTGTGACGGGAAAACGTCTAATGCACGTTAAATTCTTCGTGGCTCAAAGTCCCCACGTTGACATGGTGTGGTAACGTGGAGAGGGGATGCCGGTTCAAGGGTCGTCTTCATCATTTGACCTTTGCTAAAAATTATGCGTTCCATCACTGATAGCCCTCATATTTCTTTAAAGCGTGACGTTTTTAAACTCCCCCTCATTCTGGATTACTAGGATTCCTTGCCTCTTCGTCAGACCTGTTTGGAGATCAAAATTACTTAAATTATTTTTGTTTTATAAATTAATTATACTGTTTATAAGGGTTAAATTAGAGGTTAGAGCTAATTTGGTTTTAGAGAAGTTTGATAACTTTTTTATTATTATCAACGTCACACTGTTAAGCAAAGCGAGGAATATTGGCTATGGACCTGGTAATTTTGAACTTTGGTCAAGTGCCGAGGACGAACATCTAAGCTGGCACCTCATTCTCACACTCCCACACCCCGCAAACATGAGGACTTTGAGCCTTGATGAATGTAACGTGTGACGAAGTAGTTAATGTTACGTCATGTGTGTCGGTGTAGAATAACTATTTACCAGTGGCGCACACAAGGGGGGTCCTGGGGTCTAGACCCCCCAAAGCCCTTGATTTTTTTTCCGATTGATTATATTTCTAAGTATATAGTACATAAAATTTAATTAAATATTTGTTATTAATGATTAATTTTATTAATTAATGCTAATTATTTATTCAATAATTAGTTTTTTACTGTTCTTTGTTCCCGAAAATCAACAAAATCGAAAGGAGCATGATACAAGAATGGTGAACTTTCGACCTCGGATCCCTCCCCCCCCCCCTTGCAAAATTTCTGTGTGCGCTACTGCTATTTACTAATTTTCTGATTGTGAAATAGCAAGTAAAGAGGCTGAAATAAAGTTCACTAATCCGAGTTGGAATAAACCCAGAGTTGAAATCAAAAATAAATTCAGGGACTGAAATAAACATGAAAGAATAACTTAATAATAATTGAAACAGCTTGTAAATTTCATCCCATTTCTGTGCCTATAGCATGATCTGACACTTTTTTAAATAACTGAAGATAACCGAGTTGATAATAGAGATTGTTTCTTTAAAAAAATTGTATATCCAAACGAGCAACATTTAATAACCGTCAATCCTTTTTTTTTAAAATTTCGTATTGAAAGCTATATTAATAAAATTATATATAGTATATTTTTTTTCAGGTTTTAATTCACTGAAAGTATTTTTAATTTTTTAAATATATTTCTTAAATTTTTAAACTTTTAAGTAATTCACTCCCATTGACAATTCAAATAATCACAAACAAATAAATAAGATAGAAACAGAAGAGAATATGCCTTAAAGTGACTACGTTCGGAACAGTGATTTTGGAAGCGTATAAATCAATGGCGCACAGGGAGCTCGGGTCCGGAACCCCAAAGCCCTTTATTTTTTTTTCGATTGATTATAATTCTATGTATATAGTACGTAAAATTTAATTAAGTATTTGTTATTAATAATTAATTTTATTAATTAAAGCTAATTATATATTCAATAATTAAATTTTTACTGTATTTTGTTCTCGATAATCGACAAAATCAAAAGAATATGTTGGGTGGCGTATTGGAGCATTGTACGAGAATAGTGGACTTTCGACCCAGGAGCCTCCCCCCCTCCCACATGAAAACATCCCGTTGGTGTGGTGCGGTAGTTAGGGGGGGTTGCCAGCTCGGTAATCCACGTCACTTGACCATGGTTCAAAACGGGCCCGGGGTCCCCAAAAAACCCCCGTAGCTGCCAGTGCGACGTTAATATTCCCCCCCCTTGAAACCAAACCCCCTGTGTCCCCAAAATGGATAATTTTTTCTTTTTTTCCCCTTGGGTTGGGAAAATCGTATAAAATTGGAATGTTTTACACAAAAAATTTTTAAAAAATGTTTTTTTAAAAAACAAAAGTGAAAAAAGAATTCTTTTTTAAAAAACATTTTTTTATTGGGGGTTGCCTATAAATAATATTTTCCCTGTTTTATATTCGGGACTTCCACAAAAAACCCTTAAAATTGGGAAATTTTTTGGAAAATTTATATTATTTTGAGGGGTCCTGTTTTTTTTAAAAAATTTAGTTTTTGATGAATGAAAAAACCATTCCAAAAATTAAAATGAAAAACCAAAAATCCTTTTTTTATTTTGCAGAAGTCAGCTAATTCCCAGGAAAAAATATTATTATTTTTAAAAGTTTTTTTAAAAGGAAAGGAAAAATTTTTTTGTGTAAAAAAATATGTTATTTTTTTCATTTTTTGAAAAGATTACATTTAAATAATTTTTTTTTTTTTAAAAATTTTGGCTTTTTTTGTGAAATTTTTAAATTTGGGACAGTAAATATACAAAAAAAAAAAAATTATCCTTTTTATATTTTTTTAAAAACCCGGGTTTTCCAAAAACGTTTTTTAGTCATTCCCCTTTAAAAAAATTTTTTTAAATTAATATTTCTTATCTTGTGTTTATCTAAAATTCAAAAAAAAAATAATAACTTTCTTACAATAATATATAAAATTTTGAAATCTTTTAAAAAATTTTTCATTTGAAAATAAATTTTAAAAACTATTTTTTAAAAAGTAGTTTTTTAAGGAAAGCCCCTTCCCTTTTTTTGGGGGTTTTTATTATAATAAAAAATTTTACTTTAAAAATATAACTTTTGTTGAAGGTTTAATGGATTTTAGAATCGATTGCTTTTAGAAAGCTTTTATTGTACTTTTAAAAATTCCCATAAATAGTCCCTACATAATTAAAATCTCTTTGAAATCATAAATAAATAAACTTGCAAAAGTATTGTAAAATAATGAAATTTCCTCAACGTTTCTTAGCTTTTTTACGGCTTTTAAATAAAGTGCAAAAAGGGAAAAATCAAAGGAAAAAAATCTTCCCAAAGTAACCATAATGAAAAAGGCTTTTTTTTTACTCTTTTTTTAATCCCCAAAACCCGGGGAAACTTGGGAAAAAAGAAGCCCAAGAATGGCGTTCGTTGTAGTCCCCTAATTTTTTGGAAAAAGGCCTTTCCCTCCTTTTTTCCCATTCCATGCACACCCTCCAGCATCCCTCCACCCGCAGACTCTAAACTTTTTCCCTCCATTTTACGAGCATCTTCGCGGGGTTTTAGAGAAATCTAAAAGCCTTCGAACGTAACAAAAATTTTAAAAAAATCTTTTTAAATTAAAAAAAAATCATGGAAAAATTTCCCCCAATTTTTTTTTAATGTTCGATTTTTCTTTATATTATGTTTTATATATATTTTTTTATCTTCTTTATACTCTTTTCTTATTCCCTGTCGATTTATTATTTATTTTAGAACAAAAAAAAAAAAAATATCGTCTGGTGTGTATGTGTGTGTGAGGGGGGGGAAAAAGGGTTTTCGAACACTTTTTAAAGAAAACCGTTAGAAGGAAAAATTAAGGGGGGGGGTTCGTGGAGAAACAAAAGGGTAAAAATGGGACTATGCACGATCCATTAGCCTTTGTTAAAAAGGGGGGAAGGGGAAAATTGGCGTTTGGGTGGGGGGGGTAATCGATTAAAGATCCCCCCAATTGCGCCGGGGGTGCCGATTGGTTCCCTTTTTCGACCGGGGGCGTGGCTTTAAAGGCCCCAACTTTTTTCCGGGCCCCAACTCTTAAACTGATTAGAAAGCTTCAAAAAAGAAATAAAAAGAAAAGAAAGAAGGAAAAAAAAAAACTAAAATAGAATAAAATAATAATAAAAAAAGTGAAGGTGAAAGCAACACACTATAGAACCTCCTCCCCTTTTTTTCCCCCCCTTTTTAAAATCCCCCCTCGTTCGGTTTCAATTAAAAAAAAATTAACTGGGGAAATGTTGACAATATTTGGGGGATTTTAAGGAACCTAACAAAATGGAAGTTTAATGAATCAAGGTGAGGGGGCCCAAACCCCTCCCCCCACCCCCGATTTAAGGGATTTACTTCGAAGGCGTTGGGAAGTAAAAGAACGTCCTTTCCCCTCCCCCCGTTCTCCCCCTTTCCCCCGGGGATGTTCTTTTTTTTAAAAAAAGAGAAAAACGATTCTACCTCGGCCCGCCCCAAAGTAGGGGGAAATGGCAATTTGTCCCAAAAGAATGTTTTAGAAAGGGGAAATTTTCCCCTTCATTGGGCCGCAGGGAAAAAAAAAAGGGGGGGGGGGCGGGGGGGGAATGTTGTCCAAAATGGGGTTTTCCTTTAAAAATTCCGACTTGGGGAAATTTCCCGACCGTGTTTTTTTGATCTTAATTATCCGGGGATTAAATTGGGGGAGGCCTCTGGAAAAACCCCAAGAGTGTTGATAAAATTTTGTTTTTTCCCGGACTTTTCCCCCCCCCTCCCTCGGGAAAACCCAGATTTTCATGGGAAAAATTTACTTTTTAACCCGTAATTTTTAAAAGATATTTACAGAAAGGGAAACTAACCCCTTAAAGCTATCTGTGTCAATTAAATAAATCAATGAAGCTTCTAGAAGAAATTTTGGGCACTCTTATCGATATATGTGCGCGTGTTCTACAAAACCCAAACGTGAAGGGATCCCATGTCCTTTAAAGGGGCCTTTAAATTGGTGTGGTGTGGTAGTTGCAACCATCTTTGATTTTAGTTCTTCTCAATTGACCGTGGCTTAAAATTTTGGTTTTAAATTAAATTTTTTTTGTGCTGCATTGAAGAAAGACATTAATTATGCAATTATAAGACAAATTCCATAGCTCTGCTGCGATTAATTTAAAAGGTATGTAAATCTATGTGAGAACATAAATAACATTAAATATTAGTTCTTCAATGGAGGCTAAATTCTAGTGACGTCATATTCATAACTACAGTCACCTGTTTCCAGCCAATCAGCTAATGAATTAATGCAACGTCATAGTCACATGATAAATGCAAACACGTGTTTTCTTTCAATCAGTTCTAGCGCCAAGCTGTTGTCAACTTCTGCTTCTTGCAGAAACTTTCTTTTTAAAAGGGCATATTTATCATAAATAATAAGGCACATAAGTAAGCGAAAAAATACATTTGATTTAAAAATACACGTTTAATATAAGAATTTTCTTTTAACCTTACAAACTTTTTAACGAATTCTTTTTCTTTATACCTGAACATCTTTACCCAATTATACAATTTCAAATGTTATCTAAATTTTGCAAACATATATTATGTGCAGTGGCGCACCAAGAAATTTTTCAAGGGGGAAGGGGTGTCCGGGATCGGAAGTCCACCATTCTCGTATACTCCACCCAATATATACTTATGATTTTGTTGGGAACAAAATACAGTAGAAAAATTAATTATTGAATAAATAATTAGCATTAATTAATAAAATTAATTATTAATAACAAATTCTGAATTAAATTTTACGTACTATATACATAGGATTATAGTCAATCGAAAAAAAATCAAGAGCTTTGAGGGTGGGTCCGGTCCAGAGGCTCCCCAACTTGTGTGCGCCACTTGATCATGTGACCAACAGAAATTTAGCCCATTGGTATGCAACCGCGTTAGTCACGTGATCCTGATTGCAAACTCTTTTCGCGGGCGTTGTTTTTGTCCATTAATAGTGTAGAGGGACTGATGCCCACATAGATCTATCGAGGCCAGTGGCGCACACAAGGGGGGTGGGGTGGACCCCCCCCAAAAGCCCTTGATTTTTTTTCCAATTGATTATAATTCTAAGTATATAGTACTTAAAATTTAATTGAGTATTTGTTATTAATGATTAATTCTATTAGTTAATGCTAATTATTTATTCAATAATTAGTTTTTTTACTGTGTTTTGTTCCCGAAAATCGACAAGAGATCAAAAGGAACATGATACAAGAATGGTGAACTTTCAACCCCGGAACCCCGGGGGTTGAAATTCCTTTGTGCGCTACTGATCGAGGCTGCAAGCCGTCGTGTTGGTATAGTGTAGAAGTCTAGTGTGCAGGAAGCAAGCTCAGGTGTTGTTTGTCCTCGTCACTTGACCACAATTCAAAATCATGAAGTACGTCGTCAATAGCCCTTTTGTAGATTCTGAGGGCGACGTTATAAGCGATCAACTAACTCCAATTGGTACGGTTTTATTGGCAAATTTTTGCATTAAATACTACTCCATAAATATTTTAATATAAGTTTTGTTAAAAATACATATTATAAAGTTATTCTTTTATAATGCAATTTGAATAAAAGTCCCCCTCCCCTTCCAAATAGAGCGATTATTAATTGAGACGAACCTAAGAAAGATGAAGCATTAGCTGTTCATATTTCATACGAATCGTTCGTTCATACTTTTAGTTCTAATTTAATCGCAAAAGCAAACATAATTAGTTAAGTCAGTCATGATTTTTTTTCAATTTTATAAAGTGCAAAATGTGGTAACGAAAAAAAAATAATTAATTGATTAGTTGAAAAAAAAAACGTTCACAATCTTTTTTTTTTTTAGTAATTTAGTGAAAAGTAGATTAACGATAAAAATTTTTTAATAACTTTTTAAAAATATCAATTTGAGTCCGACTTTATTAATTTAACGAAAACTATTATAATTTAAAAAAAAAAGAAATTACAATAAAGGTTAAAGTATGAAATGTTCAATTTTTTGTAACATTTGAAATTCTTAAGGTAGGATTATTTAGACATTAACGATAGTGAAAATAATTGCATTAAGAAAATTTCTCGAATAAATATTGATGTAATGATTTTAATAGTTTTTTTAATTAAAAATAAAAAGAGCTTTATAAATGTTCTCTCTCTCTCTTTTTTTTAAGAAATGAAGCCGATGAATAATTTATAGAATTCTCTTTGGATAAAACATAAAAGGGGGTAGGGGGAGAGGATTAATTATTAATAATGAAAACAGAATTAAAAGCTTCTAGTTATATAAAATTAAAAACATTTTTTATGTATACAATTTTTTTTTTTTATATTTAAACTTAAACTAAAACAATTGACACATAGGGGATTTGAATTATATCCTACATATATAGAGAAAAAAATTTTCTCCTGAAAACATCTTAAGAAATAAATAAAAATTGTAATTACTTTGATTTTATTCGTGAATTTTTTTTAAAAAATAGATTATCCAAATAACTTAAAATTCCCTTATGAAAATTTAAATATTTTCCTCAATAAAAAAAAGTATATATATACAATTTAATGCAACGTGACTTTCAAATAAAATTTAAAATTTCAAGAAAAGTTTTAAATGCAAACGAAAAAAAAAAAACCCCGCTCTGAGTAAACTTGGGTAACAACTTACAATATTTTTAAATAAAAAAATATTCCTCGTACATTTGACCTTTTTTTGTAGATGGTACCATTTGACCAATTGGTAGTTGGTACCAGTGAAGACCCGTCGCTCAGCTAGCTCTGAGGTCGTCATCGTCACTTGATAGGGGTTCAATATTATAAGGTCCGTCACCAGTAGCCCTCGTAAACTAAAGTCAAATCAAACCAAAAGATTTTGGACAGTCAGTTGATCACTGTCGGCGTGTTGTTCAGTCTTGCTTTATAAAATCAAAAATGCATTGATTTAATTTGAATTGTACTGAGTAAAACATTTAATATAGTTAAAATATACTTTCTCAAATCTAATGTCCTATCATTTAACCATTTCGTGGGTCTTGAGAAGATTAATTCCCATTTACATAATCCTACAAAATGCAACTGTGAGAAGCGCAAAACCCATTACAATACATCGGCCTTGCAGTTTGTGAAGTAGCCCCCCTCGGGTGCCCTTCTTTATTTTCAGCGTGAGTTAGAGGTGTAGTTATAAATGAAGAACTAGGAGCTGCCATGATCTTAATTTGACTTTATTAAGATCTTAAAACTTAAACATCTAACAGATTAGATAATAATAATATATGTGAGAGAATCTACGATGACTAAACACACAATATATATAATACCGAAATAACGTAACCCGGACCATTATCAATAACTAACTCACCTAAACTCAATTCCAATTCTATCACAGATCCTAATATTAAATAGTCAATCCTACCTTAATTTCAATTGACGATCCAATCTTACTGGAAGTTGCGTATTTACTGGAGTACAATGGTATGTACCTTAACCTAATGGCTCTATGTCAGGAATAACTTGTGTTAGCTATCAATCTTTCTAAAACCTCTTCACGCCTGAATCTTTGATTATCATAACATTCCTCAAATTGCCACACCGCTTACTCTAACTTCCGATACTTAAAAGCTTCCTAATTTGCATCTTTCCTTCACGCTTCACTTCTTGGGTTTGGTTGGAAAAGAGTTGCCATTAATTCTGTCCCCAAAGAACCCAAAGGACATTTTAATGAAAAGACGCGTGAGCCCTTCACAAATTATAGCGATGGGAAGACTAATTCCCGCTTCTGTTTTGTGCTACTCCACATAATCCAGCTATTATGACATCTGTAAATCGGAAAAAAAGGTGGTACAAAAGGAGTACCTTATTCAAAAGCTGTCGCTGTATATAATGATGCCATGGGAGGCTTTGATCACTCCCTTCAAAGAAAAGAAAGATACCAAATGAAAAGATCAGTAAAATGGTGGCACCGTATCTTTTATTTTCTTACTGACCTTGCAAACATAAATAGTTTCATACTGTGGTAAATGAACAAAAGAAACAGAAGTTTAGACCAGCTACCATACAGTATAACATTAGCTCGTCATTTAAAAGATGGATATTCCTTAAGAAAAAGAAAAGGACATCCTGCTAGCTTCCAAGCAAAGAAGTGTATAGTTCCGGAAGATGTGCGCTTAGCCAGTGTGCGAAAACATCTGCCAAAGATGGTTTCCAAGTGTAGATGATGTGGGAAATGTCGCAGAAAGGGACAAGAAAAGAGGACCTGCTACATGTGAGCAGCAACATGTACATTGCCTGTGTGCATCCCTTTGTGAATTGCAACATGCTTCTTATCTTTTCATGGCAAATAATCACCATTAAATTTAATTTTCTTTTTGACGGTGAATGGTTACTTGGTAAGTATTCTTCCTACCCCTAAAATTTAAATGTAAACATAAAATTTGGCAAAATAAAATATATTTACTTAAATGCTATTGTTTAATTGTTCTACTTCTTCAATTGTTCAACAGCCCTGGGTGGGCCTTGGCCTTCTCCAGAAGTCTTTTCCACAGGCATCCCTACTTTTAGCAACTTTTTTTCAATTTTCGACCTTTAAAATTTTTCGGTCCTTCTCAACACAGTCAATTCATCTTAACGGGGGTCTGCCCCGAAGTCTATTTTCCATGGGCTTTGCCAGAAAGATTTTCTTGCAGCAACGATCTTCATTCATTCTAGCCAGATGACAGCCCATTTAAGCCTCTGTAATTAGACAAACTCTACAACATCAGGTTGTTTGTAAATTTTGTAAAGTTTTGTTAGATCTTCTTCTCCATGATCCATTCACTTGGATCCCACCAAGAAAGCAGCATAAGATCTTTCTCTCGAAAATTCCCAAAGCTTCCTCATCACGTAAAGTCAATGGGTAAATCTGTGATGCATAAGTCAGGACAGGTCTTATAAGACATTGTTTAATTTTTAATAAAACATAAAGAACTACAAGAAATTTAAAAGACAATTAGATGGCCCACAAAAGGAATAAGATTGTTCAATTCATTTGAAATTAGTATGAGTTATGATGATTAAAATGGTCTTTCTCCAGCTTAGCAAATACAATCTTAACCGATCGGCCAATCAGAACGTTAATTCTAGCTTTTTCCATCCAATAAACGAGTTAGATATGCTCGTTGATTATCGAGTATATAGTTTAAAGCTGTTAACAATACATTTTTCGCATTTACAGTTTAGTTTTGAAATTTACATAGGATTTTTTCAAATTATTTGTAAGCAATGCTCAACTTCTTCCACCTTTTTACCTTAAAACAGTATATTATTTTGGTAGCCTTATTAAAATTATTTCTTACAAAAGTAAAATAAATAGCACATAAAAAGGTCACATTCTCTTTGGACATAAATATAAAGGTTTTTTGTGCCTTTTTTAGCGTTTTTATAGAACACGGCCAACTTCCAATTGAATAATTCATTTAATGCCTACAGCACAGAAGCCGTCTCCTCGCTTACCTTTTGATAATATTCTGCAGTTCATCCATCAAAATTATGTCAAAAAATCTTGCGGGGAAAACTTTTTTTTTCCTTCTCCCAGAAAAATAATTACGTCTGTCGCGTGCTTTTTTAATATTTTATATCACAATTTTATTATCGTAATAAAGAACTGCATTCTTTTTTTAGCACTGGTAAAGGTTATTTAGAACGGTTTTCTCGTTTTCGATGTACTTGAGTTCAACTTTTTATTACTTACATTTTTCAAGTATTTATTATCTGGACTTTTAATTATTATTTGATTAAATAACTTTAATTAATTTTGATCTCTCTATTGAAACTCTGATATATAATCTCTGATATTATAAACTTTGAAATGATAGAAATCTTTTGTTTCCATTCTGTTTTTTCTGTTATTCTATTTTATTAAATTATTTCTATTACAATACACTCACACACACACAAAAGCACCGAAAAAAACAATTTGATGTACTTTTTTGTGCTTCAAATTCACTAAATAGTACAATAACAGCTTCATTTTTTATTGCATCAGGCTTTGTATCACTGAAATAACGTTAAATGTACGTGCTATTTCGTTGACATTACATTACAAACCTCATTGTATAACTAGCTGCATAGTCCTGCTTTTTCGTGATTATAACTTTTTGACCATGGAAATTGCTCCTTCCCTCCTCGGTATTAGCACTTCCTGCTGTGTGTGAGATTGCTATATTGCTGTGTGTAAGAATTTCTATATTGAAGAAATTTCTTTAGCATCTCTGCTCCATTGGACGAATCTGCTTCTCCTCCGCTTAGCCCGGCGTTGTACGGTCTTTTTCTTAGAGTATAACTTTACCACCACGAAAATTTTCCTTTCCTTCTCGATGTCAGCATTTCTAGGTGTGTGTGCATTCGCGATGTGAGTGATTTCTAGATTTATGTCATTTAAATATTGTCAGTGCATAATAAAACTGGACCAGGTGCTAATTTGCAGTAAACTTACGATATTTTTTTTCTTTATAATGCTATTAATATTTTTTGGCATTGATGTGGAATTTTAATTTCCCCTTTTAAATGAAATACTTTCAAAATATTTATTGCATTTAGGAATTAAAACTCAATACAGTGGTACCTCGACACACGAGTGCCCCAACATACGAGTTTTTCGAGATACGAGCCGACGAGCAAGTGATTTTTTGCTTTTAGTTACGAGCGAAATTCGAGATACGAGTCCGGTTCGGTTCGGTTCGGTAGTAACACGCAGTCGCGCCATCACGATCAGTTAGCAGCGTGCTTCCGCTGTGATAAGTTGTGTAGTTGTGTTCGCGTTTTGTGTTGCGTTTACATTTACAGTTGCAGTTCATTTATTTTTATAACCATGGATCGGAAGAAAGTTTGTAAAAAGTCAAGTGCTAAGAAAAAGATGATGAGTATTGAATTAAAACGTGAAATTATAGAAAACATGAGCAAGGTGTTCGAGTTGTTGACTTGTCGTATGGCCGTAGTACGTCCATGATATGTTCTGTGCTTAAACGGAAGGAGTCGATAAAGAGTGTAACGCCGGCCAAGGACCTTACGATAATTTCCAAGCTGCGAACCTCCCTTCATGAAAATATGGAGAAACTGCTGATGGTGTGGGTGACAGAAAAGCAGCTCCAAGGAGAAGGCAAAGACCAGTGAGGATATCTAATTTATTTCTTTACATTCTCTTTTTTGGTTTTGTGCAATAAATATTTGATATTTATAAATACGTTTTTATTATTCAAAACCACGTAACAAAAATAACTGGAATGACATTTTGGAGGTTGGAACGGATTAATGGTAGTTCAATTGTTTTGTATGGGGAAATTTGCTTCGAGATACGAGTAATTCAAGATACTAGCAAGGTTGCGGAACGAATTAAACTCGTATGTCGAGGTACCACTGTATTTTGAAGTAATTTTTTCAAGTGTTTTCTAAGAATAATCTGCAGAATATGTGATACATTTGTAACGGACACTCTTCGGGTTCTACTAATCCTCACGGGAAAATTCATTTAATGAATTGTTTGATTTGAGAATCTCTTTCTATAAAGAAACCTAACTTATGTAAGTTACTGTTTAAAATTAAGTGAATTGAGTCTCGAGGAGAAAGATAGCAAGATATGTTGATGTGCTAGCTAGAGTTATATCTGGGAGAATAGTATTTTGAAATCAACGTATCTGGGCATTGGGTTTGGAGCTTTGTTATCAGTGTCCAGAGAAGATAACCCGTGCGTCTCCATTTCTTCATATCTATTTATGTTAAGTTATTATTATTAATCTTCTTTCCATGCATTACATCCGGTTACCGGCCAAGACTGTCTCAGTCATCTTGATCTATTCTATGCTATATTCTTCCATCGGTAAGAATATAGCATTGAATTCCCAAGTCTTTTAACCCCTTTTCTACTTTATCCATCCATCTTGTTCTCGGTCTTCCTCTTTTATTTTTACCTTCTAGAGTTTGGAAAGTTATTTTCATAACAGGATTTCCATCGCTTTATCGAAATATATGTCCCAAGCACCTTATTTAGGAAGCCAACTATTATTAATAATTAGGGTTAACTCAAACCTTAGCATTTCAACCCTTATTTTAATTAATTTTAAAAAAGTTGTTGAGAGAAAAATAATTTTAGATATGTTTTTTCCCCTTTGGTTTTCCCTACATTTATTTCAACTCCTAGATGGAGAAAACCCTTTTCAGCCACTGATAATATTTGTTTAGAATCAATTTGCCAAAATTGAATTTTTTTTTTTTTGGGTGCTTATGAGTTTTGTGGGAAAATATCCAACTTTGGGGCCTCTTGTTAAAAAAAAGGAATATGTGAAATTTTTTTAGTACATTTTAAGAAAAAAACTGAAATTAAGAAGAGAAACAAATTATTACTACTAAAATAAAAAAAGGGTAAAATTGCAAAAATTACATAAACGGGGCCTCTCAGTAAAATAATTTAACAAATTTCAATTTTTTAATTTCGGGGATTATTTTGCTTTCCTTTGAAATGACCTTCAGGGTTAGAGATATTTTAACTTTTAAAAAAACAGAGCACACTTTTTTCTTAATTGTTATGAAATTGTTTAAAAAAAAGAATTATATTCATTAAGGGACTGTAAAATTTTTTAAAAAACAGTGATTGATAAATCTGAAGTTTTAAAAAACTTCTACTGTTATACAAAACATACACAAAAAAATTTTAACAAAATTTTAAAACTCTTTTTGAAACTTGCTCGTTTGAGCTTTTGAAGAAAAAAAAAAAATTTCATAAAACTTTTAAAAAAATTTTACATATTACGTAGTTATGGCATCTGCTTTTTCTAAAACACTTGTAGTTTTTTTTCTAGTGAATAGAAAATAAAAAAAATTGATTTTTTTAAAGCTAATAAAATGAAAAAAATAAAATCATAAAAATTTTAATTTTAAAAAAAGTTATTTTAGGGTAGTCGGATACCAAAGGCACGTAAGAGGTTTTTTGTCATTAATCCCCGCAATTCTTTTTATATTATATTCACCGTACCAAAAACGGGCCCAAATGTTAACCCCAACCCACCAACAGAGTCTTTTTTTCTAAAAAAGGGGCCGAAGAATTTCATAGGGCCCACCCAGAACTACCGCCAGTGTCTTTGCCCATTATTTATGTAAACGGTACAGGTACTGCCTTTGTGTATAGCTTAAATTAATAAATAATTGTTACACTAACAGAGACTTCATTGAATCTGACCCCGAATTTATCACATTTAATTTGATCGTTTAACGTTTAGCGCCTCCCGTTTGAAATTATTTAGTTAAAGAATTTAAATTATGAATTATTGAGTGAATGAATGATTATGAATTATTGAGTGAATGAATGATTATGAATGAATGAATGATTAGAATGAAAAATTATGAAAAATTTGGTGAAAGTGTTATGAATTATTGGATGAACGAAGAAAATTTTTTAATTTTTGAATGAAAAGATTATGCTTTTTGAATGAATGAATGACTACGCATTATTGAATGAATGCTACCATTTTTGGGAAAAAGGGGAAAATTTTATGAATGATTGAATAATAATTAGGGTTTGAATAATGAATAATCAATGATTCGAACTATTGAATGAATGAATGAATAATGAATGAATTATTGGATGTGAAAAGAAATTTTGAATTATTGGATGAATGAATGATTATGAATTTTTGAATTTTTGAATGAATGAATGATTATGCATTATTGTAAGAATGACTACGCATTTTGAAAATGAATTTAGATTATGAAATTGAATGAATAATTGAATGATTCTGAATAATTGAATGAATCAATCAATGATTATGAATGATTGAATGAATGTATGAATGATTATGAATTATTGAATGAATGTATGAATGATTATGAACTATTGAATGAATGAAGGATTATGAATGATTGAATGAATGATTATGAATTATTGAATGAATGAATGACTACGCATTATTGAATGAATGAATGGATGATTATGAATGATTGAATGAATAATTGAAGGATTCTGAATAATTGAATGAATCCATCAATGATTCTGAACTATTGAATGAATGAATGAGTGATTGTGAATTATTGGATGGATGATTATGAATTATTGAATGAATGATTGTGAATTATTGAATGATTTATTTTGTTATTTGTCTATCTTCAGAGTGTTTCACCTATGAATATAAGAACTGCTAACAGTTTAATAAGCGCACAATACAGGTAATATAATAAAAGTTTAATACTGATTTACAGTACCTTTTCACTACCTCTGTACACAATTTTAAAATGAATGACTTTTTTTTTATTTATTTATTAATTTTACATTTTAATCTATGGACGGAACTGAACAATCAAGAAATTAGCCAGAAAGAGCTTCCTTGATGATTTTTATAATAATAAAATTCTTCAAACTTTTTATCTAAACATACCGATAGCTCTCGAGCGTTACTATTATCAACCAGATTGCATTGTAAGCAACATGATAAATTGAATCAAAACAGATCGATTAGTTTTTCAATGAATCAATAATCCAGTGTTTCTCAAACTGTGGGGCGCTTCCCCAAGAAGGCTTGATAACCCTACTTGGGGATTGAAAAGTCGAAAATAAAATATTTAAAAATTATAAATTTACTGAAAGGAAGCAAGACAAAATACATTATGACACAATAAAAAATAAAATACACACACTGATATAATATACTTATAAATGTATCAGTACTGCACAATGTATTTGATAACCGATTTATCAATATTAGTTAAGAAAAAGTTTAATAGTACAATTCACTCTGCCACGGGTTTCATATCAAAATTACATGCAAACTTTAATACTTATCTTTTAATTTGTGTGGTGTATAATCAAGGTTGCATTGTAGCTTTAACGTCAAAGTACATTATTATTGCATTTAATATATTGCTATTGCATAGAGGGGGCCGCGATAAAATTATGATTGAAAATTGGGTCCCCAATATTGAAAATTTGGGAAGTACTACACACAGTAATCAATTACTAAGTGAAATTATTTGCTGCTTCTTGGACCAGTTTACTAAACTTCGTCCTTTAGCGGGTAGCGACGAAATTCGTCCTCAACTAATTCGGTACCAAAGATTAAAAAGCAGTCAAACACAGGAAAACAATAATACCAAACGAAAAGGTATCATGGAAAAACAAAGAAAAATAGTGATTCATGGCACCATTCCATCATGTATCTCTCTTTCATTGGAGGAAAGCTACAACAAAATCTATCCGCAGCAGCCCAATTTTCACCCAAATCACATCAAAGAAGGCGGAAATAAGCTTTCACGTTTAACTAAAATGCAATAAAAATAACCTTTGACTGTTGTTTTCTCTCTCTCTCTCCCATTCGTTTTTACTCCTAGCACGTCGCGAGGGGGGTGCGAAAAAGGAAGGGGGCTTGTAGCGAGTGACAGGCTGAAATGTCGAAGACAGCAGGAACAGACGATGTTGCGAAGGGGGTCGTTAGAGGGCTGGTTCGCTTTCGGTGGTGCATATTGGGCCGATCTCGAGCCGACGTTTTAATCTCCGCTTTGCTAATTGGTTAGTGGGCACTGCCACTTAGGGGTGCAATTAACGCCCCTCCTCCCCTCTCCCTCACACCCCCGAAGGTACGTGAGCGCGCCGTAACCATGGAAACGCAACGCATCCGACGAGGAGAGATCGGTAAGAGAGAAGGAGAGTTGAGTTGTTGCGAATGTAATTTTTTTTCTTTCTTTTTTCTTTCTCTTTCACGATTTTATTATTTTTTTTTTGGGGGGGGGACCAATACATGTGTGTGAAAATGATTTAGAGATATGTTGATGATGTCGGAAAATTAATTTTGACATTGATTACGGTTTGCTATATTTTTCTTTTCTTTTTTTTTCTTAATATTTAACACAATTGGATGTATTTACGGTCTAAATTATGTGCATGGATATCAAGTAAATTTTGAGATATACGTTTTGATCATTTGTTTCTTTTAATATTTTCAGTACATATGTATGACTTTTTATGTGTACCTTCTTCTAAGAACCTAACTTTAATTATTTCATACAGCTTTTGAAATTTAATGTTTAACTTTATTTTGCTTAATTTAATAATCATTATTAATATTTCTATGTATTATGTTTCTATTTCTTTCTATGCTTTGTACTTATTTTAAAGAATTTTAACATAAGAAGTTTTAAATACCTTCTTGTTGCAGTCGTTGATAAAAAGTTATTTCAATTACATAAATTCTTTATGCTTCTTTTCCCTATTCATTTGAGAAACGTACATACTTGTATATATATTTAAAAAACAGTTATCACTCTTCGAACATATTGTATGCATAAATTTTCTCATTATTTTTTTTATGTTTGTATATGTATTTTTTTGTTTTTGTTTTTTTTTGATGCTCTATGTACAGTCATCACAAGAAATGTAAATTTTATTTTGAAGCTAGAAGGGTTATTCACAGAAGTAAATTTATGTAATGAATTCTGTTTTAGTGATTTAAGTCTTAAAGTGAGTTATATAAAAATAAATTACATTTTACATTACAATCGTTCTCAAGAAACGCTTCCTCGGTATTAACGAATTTTTAAAAAAACATCTTGGAAATTCACATAATTATGAGAAAAGTATATATATATAATGATGTGCTGATTTTTGAAAATAAATTACAAGCATTTAATGCTGTACAATATATAAATTTATCACAAGCAAGATGGGCCCGGGTCTGGACCCCCTAAAATCCTTGATTTTTTTCCGATTGATTATAATATTATATATGTAGTACTTAAAATTTAATTAAGTATTTGTTAATCAAAATTAATTAAAATTATTTAATGCTATTTATTTATTCAATAATTAATTTTTACTGTTTCTTGCTCGCAAAAGTCAACAAAATCAAAAGAATATGGGCGGTGTATTGGTACATGGCACGAGATTAGTGGATTTCGGAACTATTGGAATGTTTTCCTATCCGGAAAATGGTTTCCTGTGTTAGGAACCTTTTTTTTTTCGACTCAAACGGAGATTAGCGAGAAATTGTTCATGTGTGATGGTAGGGGCAGATTCGACTGACATCTCGAAATTAATTTTCATTTTGAAGGTGAAAATAAGGTTTTTGCGGGATATAGGTGATTGAATGTTTTATTAATATTATACTATAAAGCAACAGGAGGGCTTGGCAACGGACTTCGAAATTTTGAGCCTCGGTCAAGTGACGAGGACGACATCAGAGCTGAAATCCCAATCCCTTTTAACTTCCTTGAATGTCGATAGATTTAACGTGCATCAGCCACTCTACATAGTGGGTCTTCAGTAGCATTAGGGCTCGAACTCATGACACGACGGTCATGATTCCGAGACCATGGCCTGTAGGTTACTGTCGCCTATGGTGTATAGGGTTTCAAATATTAATTTTTTCCAAAAAGTAGACATGGAAATCAAAATCTTATTTTATTAAAAGTAATCTTTCTCTCTCTGTTTAAAATTTCGCAATATAACAAAATCGTTATTGAAGGAAGAAATTCCAATCCCCAACTCTCCCCCTCCTCTCGCCATGCCATTGACATTCAGACGAAGAAAACCTTCACACAAATTTATTAATTATTTTTACGTTTTAATATTGTTACATTGAATCGGGGTTCGAGGATTTTATGTAAATCATTCTCAAAGAAAAACAACAGTTATTTAAGAGTGATGCGAATTTATTGTCAAAAATCCAATCCTTGAAATACAGGATTCATCAGCAATATTCACGGAGTAAATCTCAAAAATCTTTTCACCTTCAACAGCACTCAGACACAATTAACAGTGTCTGAAATACACGTATGCAAAAGATTATCCACAAGCCAGCTGAGCTAATCGCTAGTCAAAACAATGCTCACTAATCGCTGGTTGAAACAAGACTGACCGTTTCAGCGAGCACCGCGGAAACTTCCAGAAACATAAACGCTTGCGTCATAGAGCGTGAAATTAGTGGGTTTCTGTACAAATTTCTAGAAGAATCTAGAGGGTCTCGAACTCGCTAACATGGTCACTAAAGTCACCAAATATGATGCCAACTTGGCACTATCGCCAAGATCTCGCCAAGTTCCCATTGAATCTTTTATAACGTAAGGGACGGTATTGCTTATGAATATTACAATTTCAGCATGAAATAAATATAACATAGAGCAGTAGCGCACACAGGAATTTTTCAAGGAAGGGGGGTTCCGGGGTTGAAAGTTCACCATTCTTGTATCATACTATTTTTGATTTTGTCGATTTTCAGGAACAAATCACAGTAAAAAAACTAATTATTGAATAAATAATTAGCATTAATTAATAAAATTAATCATTAATAACAAATATTTAGTTAAATTTTACGTATTATATACTTAGAATTATAACCAATCGGAAAAAAATCATGGGCTTTGGGGGGTTTCCCGGGCCCAGAGCCTGTGTGCGCCACTGACATAGAGTAATATAAATGAACGCATTACTCATCCAAACATAATTATTTACACAAAATTCGTAATAATATATATTAAAACAATACATTATTCTACTGTGTTGTTCTTAACAGCTCACAACGACAAATTACAGTGCGGTCCGCTTTACATTGATTAATACATCAGTATATGTATATAATTTCCATGTATTTTTAACTAAAAATGTAACAGTTAATTTGTGGACTAAATTGGATAAAATCAAAATTGTGCGTTTAAAGATCCGAAACAAAGCTATTTTTGTCATAATTAATTTGAAAAAATAACGTAGGGAATTAATTTATGATTAAGGTAAAGAGCAAAATTTAAATTATATTAAATGCATTATGCATCGTATATGCATCCAGACTCAATGTAACAAAAAGTGAGTGCAATGCTTTAAAAAAGAATGCTTCACAGCTGATGTAAATTAATTCGCTGCTTCGTTCCACCCCAACTGGGAATCGAATTACCGCATCTAAGCAGCCCAACGAGGACTTTATTTACAGTGACAATCCCTTTTAGTGGTATGCAACTAACGCGATTTACTCGGCCAACCCTTTCGGACGGCAATTACGGGGCACCCTGCCAAGACAGACCACGCCCTCCTTCTCAGGAACCTCCCCTCCTCGCCCGCTCTTTTCCGTGGAATTCATCTTAAACTGATTTAGCTTAGTTATACAACACAGTGTCTCGCTGAGTGTTAATTAAAAAGAGATTATCGGGTTATAGAGATCAAATAAGAGATTTATTTTAAACGCAATTAGTGCAAAAGTTCTTCCTAGAACACGTAAAACCCTTGATGAAGAATGAGGTATTAATTAATTAAGGCTGTCTTCTCCTAGTGACAATATGAATATTATTATTATTAAAATAAATATAATGCTGCAATTTATATGTATTCCTAACAGGATTAATATATATGTTCCACTAGCTGGTATACCCGTTCTTCGCACGGGTGAGTTGAAAAATTAAACAATACAGATTGAAGGATAAAGAAGTTTTTAATGAGTTAATTTTACGTGAATTTCAAATTAAAAAACAAACAAACCCATATTTGTTAAATTTTAAGTTTGAAGGTCAAATAGCTGATAAAAAGAATTTTTTTTATTTGTAACGCCCGCGCGCGTAACTCTCTTGTGGGTTGATTTTTGAAACCACCTTCTTAAGCTGAACGCTGCTCAGCAAAAATAACACATTGCTGCAAATTTTGTTTAAGGAACACTTAAAATAGTATAAATCCTTTATATCTGGATGTATAATACGTTAATGTTACTTTCTGTTGTATTTATTTTATGTTAACATTGTAATATTCGCAAGCTACGCCGTTCCATACTTTATAACGGTGATTCAATAGAAACAGAGAAATGTTGGTGATAGAGCTAAGTTGGCATCATTTTTGGTGACCACGTTGGCTATTTGGCGATTGATTGAACGGTGCAGAAGTTGATATGCTGTAGCTCTACCTAGTGAGGAGCTGCAACAAAGAGGATAGCACAAAAACCTTCTCCACACACACAAAAAAACAAATACATGCCAATTTTCAAAGTAATTGGTTGAACGGTGTTGGAGTGATGCGATTTCATATATATAAACATCCATTTATATATATATATATTTATATATATATATATATATAGATGAAGCAATCAATGGTTCTTAAACTGTGGTGGGCAACTGCTTGGGTTCGAGGGACACGTTGTAGGAGTTTAGGATATCGGCCACAAAAAATTTTTTATCAGTCAAAACTCATAAAATTAGAATATGATGTTTTGCTCACTTTATGTGTAAGATAAGTTCATTAAAAAAATAGTGATCAATTGTGTACAATAGTAGAAAAATTATGCTTGTTAAGTTAATTTTGGACACCTGTGTATTTTTATGCCTATTTAAATATTCCATTGCCCGGTGGGCGAGAGGTAACGTATCACGCTTCCACGCCACAGGTTCGGGTTCTATTCCCTGTCTAGGCAAGGTCGACTCAACCTTTCATCCCTACTGAAGTGGGTCGATAAATGAGTACTAAGCTTGCTTGGGACTTAAGCACTGGGGGTATCACTTCAGACTGACCACCTGATCGGGACATCTGCTCATGCACCTCAGCGCCCAATAAATGGTCACGTATACTGTGATGGGCACAGTAGTCCCTAGCCCTCATGGGCTGTTGCGCCACTGAGTTTGAATTTAATATTTCATTTGTGAAATTTCAGTTGTTTTATAAATATTTATAAATGTTTTAAGTACTCAAGTATTATACTGTTGACCTATTTCGTCAAACCATAAGACGTCGTCAAATGTCTCGATATACAGCCAATGATGGGAAACTGTCCCGTGCAAGTGCGAACACAACAATTACTATGATTGCATTTGGCGATGTCTTTTGAATTGGCGACGTCATTTTATTTGGTGAAATAGGTCAACGGTATAATACGAAAGTGCCATATTTTCAATCATTGAATGAAAAATGTAGTTACAGAGAAACCTACATAAAATTTTATTTATTTATTATTGCTTTTTAGGATGCTCTACTCCAGGGTTTGAGAAAAAAATTGTATTCAATGAATATATTAATTTAATAAGTTTAAAATGGCTGATGGACGAGATATGATTAATTTGTTTTAATAAACAGTATTTATACGAGTTCTCTCGCAAAATTGGCTGATTAGAATTAAGTTATTTCTTTAATCGTTATTTAGATTATTATTAAAAATTTGTATTCCAATATCTAGTCATCGTTTGACAACTTTTCGTTCAGCTCGTTCTACTAAATGTGTCATAATTTCTTTCCTCTTTCTTCTACGAGTAAACTGAGTTTGATCTGATATTATTTACTGATTGAAAATTTCTCGTCAATATTTATTAGTATTCGATTTCTGACTATGCCTAATATTTCTCTTTTTATCAAGTCGGAAAAATTATGCATTTAGAATTCTGAACAAAATGCAGATTTAAAGCTGTCTTCGCTTAATGTTAAAGATTAGGATCCAAATTTGGAATGTTTTTTCAGATGTAAAAATACTTCAACGTTAATATTATATTCTCGCTCCACGTTAAGTTAGGACATTTGGAGAAGACATTCTTAATGTATTACATGAAATCACGAAAAGCCTTATAAGACTGCATAACAATTCAAAGGAGTGGAGTCTTCTCGAACATTCATTTTTCATATTTAAGCAGTTTCTTTCAAGAAATTGTGCATAAAAATTC
This sequence comes from Trichonephila inaurata madagascariensis, assembly GCA_019973955.1. Classification (NCBI taxonomy): domain Eukaryota; kingdom Metazoa; phylum Arthropoda; class Arachnida; order Araneae; family Nephilidae; genus Trichonephila; species Trichonephila inaurata. The sequence continues at coordinate 269,746 of BMAV01000931.1, read as the reverse complement.
TAAAGCAAAAAAACCAGTCTTGTTTAACATATAAAAATTCCCATTATTCCGTATGACGAGACTAACGGAATTAGAATTCGAATAAGTGCTTCGCGTGGTTTCAACTTCATCAACCACGGGGCTCACGACCATGCTTATGCAAAAAGAATATATTCATGATATAACCATTAAACATAAAAACTAGATTCCAACTATACAGAAATTGTGTAAACAACAATAAGTATTTTTATTATTATTACAACTATTTTGTCTCAATGTGTCATCGGCTTTAAATTAAGATATACGAATTGAAAGGATGAAAGATGTAAACCTTGTATTATGCTGAACAAAGATCTACAGATGATATTTTAGTGCACCTTAAACGTTTAATTGCATATTCTTCTTAAAGCGTAAAATTTAGAATTATAAATATATAGTGGTCAACCCATTAATAAAAACAATAGGAGAATCTATCGACAGATCATCTCAAATCGACACTAATCAATGGTATAAAAAGGAATTAAAACATTTTTTTAAAATTTTGCGTCACTTTCAAAATGTTGACTTATCCAATATTAATAGCCTGTAATATTGCCAAATAAAGAGGAAAAGATTTATCTTAAAACTTAGTTTAACCCAACAATCTTACCCTTAAGCTTAAGAAACCGTCTTGCACTGTTTTGCTATTTTCTCGCTTACTGTTTTGTGTTTTAAGTTAGATCTTTAGAGTGAATTAATTCAATATATACATCTATCAGTTCTATATATACGCGCACATAATGTGTCAATTTTCCCGATAAATGATTAAACGATATACACAGATATGTTCATTTTTATTCTGATCAATGTGAACTGAAATTATGATTTATCAATTTTTGTCACTTTCCGATAATAATTTCAATAGCTTTTTATACACAATATGTTTCTCTACTTCTTTATGAAAAGCTGAAAATCACCCGTTCTTTTTCAATAACAACAAAAATTTTAACGATTGCAAACACACGTACACATGTACAAAATGTAAACTGTCAACGATTCTTGACAATGCAAGCTTTGACCAGTATATTAGAAAGTTTCGTAGACCAGTAGCTAAATAATAACAATAATAAAAAATCCAAGATAAGGGGAGGGGAAAAAAAGAAAAGGAAAAGTAGACAGCAGACAAACGATTCTTCAACATCGAGTGGGACACAAATAAGCCTCTAAATTCCCCTTTTCCAATTCCAATAAGAAGACTGCCCCCTCTTCCCTACGTGCTGTCACTGTCAACATTCCCCTTCCTAAATGCAAATCCGAGTTCTAACGCGTGTCTATTCCCCCCTCTACTTCTCGAAGAATGAGAAAAAGCGCAAATAAAAAAAATCTTCTGAAGAATTTCGCACTGTACTAACAGATAAACACTTGACCTGACAACTGCATCGCCCCTTCTCAGCCTTCTCCTCCCCTTCCTGCCGGACGCACCGGACACGCTAATTGGTTCTCCGTGTGTGGGCGACCCGTGGGGCGCATTTACGTAGCAGCCCTCCAGTCTAATGTTTGTAATCTGTACTACTACAGCGCTCTATGGAAACAATGAGGAAATACTGAGTTTAAGAGGATAAGGATATTTATCTCTCTCTCTCTATATATATATATAAATACCAATTTTATTTAAATTTAAAAGCTGTCCTCAGTCAGCATTGTTTATATCAGGGTGTCCAACCCAAATGACCTTGCGGGCCACTTCGGAAAAACATTATATTCTCGTTGGCCGCATATAAAAATATGTTCCTTTATATCAGATTTTTGGAAACAAAAAAAGCATTTATTGGAGTTAAAATTAAAAACAGAATGAATTATTATTATTGTTTTCATTATTTTTCATGTATACCAGACATAGATAATATAATAATGTTTATACAATATAATAATGCAATGTTCAAATAATGTTTAAAATATTACAATTGCCATTTTCTTGAAAATTACGGTGTGTGTTCCTATTGAATTAATCTTTCGTTACTCATTGTTGAAATTTGATAGTGCTGTCATTCGCAAACGATCAAGTATACATTGTCCTTTATCTTTGCCATCCTGAATATTTTTTTTTAAATTTTAAAAAAATATCTCTGACTGCCTCTTGCTTTTTGGACACTCCAGACAGAAAAGGAGGAGGAGAAACGAAAGTCGCACACACAGAAAATCATGTACCATCCATAGTAAAGGATATGCATAATGCAATTCGAAATTTATTAAAAAAGTAATTTACTATTATAGTAAAATCAAATGTATAACTGTTTGATAAAATATAAATCTATTTTAATCTAAAGGACATTTCTATTATCAAAAAGGATTTATTTTCAAACAAGAACAGGTAACAGGCAAATAGATTGTATATATATATATATATATAAATTTTTTTTCCCAAAAAATTTCAAAAGGGAAAAACAAAAAATCTATATTTAAATTTTTAAAGAGTTGGGGGGAGCCCGTGTTGGACCCCCCCATTTATATAATAATCTAACATCCATCTTCTTAAGTTCCCAAAATCTCAAAGATATTTTTAATATTCAAGTCATTTCAGTCTCTTAAGTGTGGCTGTAGTAGCCTAGTGGTTATTGATTAATTGGATGATTTTATGCTACAAATGCCAAATTAGGCTAAGCTGCACCAAACAATGATTTTAGTGGTGAAGATTATGGATTCGCGTGACTGGCGTGTCATGAGTTCGACCTAGTGCCTCTGAAGCCCCTCTGTGCAGAGGGAACCGAATCACATTAAATCTGTCCAGGCTCAAAAGTCCTCCCTTGGTGTGATGTTGTGTGGAAGCTCAGGTATCGTCTTTGTCATATGACCTAGGTTCAAACTTACGAGGTCCGTCGCCAATGTCCCTTGAGTTGCTTTATAGTAACTCTTTCTCTCTCACTCTCAGTCTCTTTATATAGTAGAGTTTATTATAAATTATATATACATATAAGTTTTTGATTATTAATGAATTGAGTTTATTTTTCTATTTTATTTAAGGATAGCATTTCGGTTATCGATAATCTTTCATGTAAGTTTTACTCCTATCGTATACATTGGTCACGACAGTAGAGAGTTCAAGGTCAAGAAATCGTGTCCAGCACCGTTTCTATCGAGTCATGTGTTCAAACCTGGCTCCACTAAGGACCTATCGTATAGAAAAAGGCTGATTTTGGTTAAATCTGTGGAGGTTCTAAGTCCCATTGGCGTGGAGGGAAAGTTTAAAAAGTGGGGGTATCGGGGTTTAAAGGTTTTTCCTTTTCGTCACTTAACCGTGGTTGATAATTACGAGACTATTCGCGCGTTGTTAATAAATAATCAATTAACTAATAAACCAATCCTACAAGAACTTTAAAATAAACGGAAAGGGTTTTTTAAGGAATTTATTCCGGGAAATATCAGTAATTAAAAAAATTCAATTAACAAAAAAAAATCTTCCCGCATTTTTTGTGGTTTTTTATTTGGGTATGAGAATATAAGTATTTTATCCTCAGAGTCATCAAAGGGCTAACGGCGCACTTGAGCTCTATAATAGGCTATGAACCTTAACCTATAGAAACGGGATCAAATAACGCGAGGTAAGATTCTCATATTGTTGCTTATGGTAAAATTTTAATTATACTAACCAAATGTATGATTTATATATAATATGATGAATTTGTTACCGAAGTTTGGTTGTAATTTTGAAATGTAGAAAAGGTTCCAAATAATGCAATAATATAAAAGCTCTGAGTTATATACAGGCTTAATACCGAATTTCGACTTAATCATCGAATAGAAAACATATGTTTTATTATCACGACTACTGTCGGCTTAAAACAATTTATTTGTATTGTGTGTAGTACCAAGTATCCGAAAAGTATGACTACACTTTCAAATATTAATTATAACAAAACAAAACAAAAAGTATTGTGAGAGACTTTCGCCTCTCTCTCGGGCACCTAGATATGTGGGAGGTAGGGAAGAAACACTCGACATGATCCAATTAATCTATTTATTTATCACACAATACAAAGACACAAATTCAACAAATAATAGTAAGAGAATGTATCAATGCTAACCGCGAAAGTGGAACAACGACGATAAAACGCGAATGATAAAGAGACTATCAAACTTGATCCTTACCTTAATAAAAGATCTAACTTATCATCCGATTTATTCTAATATCAATTTAATCTCAGTGGGCTATCATCACTTTAAAACTTCCTCCTAATGATTTCTTAATCACAATAATTCAAGTATGATACCTTCAGTAGCAATCTCACCTCTGATTCGAGTATATCTCCTCTCCTACTCTCTATTCAAGCTAGAAAACTTCGACTGTATATAGTAAGTTAAGTATCACGATTCTCTTCTTCCGAAGGGCTGGTTATGAATAACGCGAATTGATAGCCCAAAGATTTCCCAAGAGGATTAATTGAAGGAACGCGTATAGATCCATCATAGTATTACTTACAGTTTTTTTTTGTTCCTTAAAGAACATATTAATTTTTTTACAATGCACTATTATCCAAAGCATCGAGTATATGAGATTTCTAGCCCCGTTCTATGAAGCATTGTAGAATCAACAATCTGAATGGCTACTGTCATTAAACTTTTCATTTAATCAGTGTCACTAACTGAATATTGGTAAACAATGCTTTTCACGTACCTCTACAAGAAGTCCAACAGTGTTATATCTGGAGATTTGGATGGTCACACTGTTGGACTTCCTCTTTCCATCCATCGCCAGGGAAGCATTTTCTCACTTCCGAACTCTAGTGTAGTGGTGCCACTTTACGCTGAGCATGTGTGGCAAATTTAAGTTCGATAAATGGTTGAATAGTTACAGAATTTCTGTTTCCCGCAAGGAAACTTAATCTCCAACCGCTTCGATTGAGAGTTGCATTGGCTTGGCCAATTTTTCAAATTTTATCCCAGTACTGTGTTATGGTATCCGACTACATTCGGAACCATGATTTTAAAAAAGCGCATAAATGTATAATTTTCATGATATTAAGTGTCACTTAGATTAGAATACACGTATAAAATTGTTTTAAGGACATTATGACAAATTTTTTTTTATTTAAATACAATATTTCGGCAAAAAAATTAACTTAGAATAACCTTTTTTCCAAATGTTCTCCTTTTGTAAAAAATGCTTCTATTGTATTAATATTTTGCCTGTATATAGCTCAGACCTCTGTACAGAGGTTCAACTATGATTTTTGAAAAATTGACATTATTTTCAGAGTTGCAATCATTTGAAATAATTATCGGCGTATTTTCTTAAAATTTTCCCTTTCTGTTTTTGTAATACATGGATAAAACGACTTCCAAGTTATGCGTTTCAAAAATTCTAGTTGAGCCTCTGTACAGAGGTCTGAGCTGAATACAGGCAAAATATTAATACAATAGAAGCATTTTTTACCAAAGGAGAACATTTGGATAAAAGTTCTAAGTTTGGACTAAGTTAATTTTTTGCCAAAATATTGTATTTAACTAATTTTTTTTTGTCATAATGTCCTTAAAACAATTTTATTCATGTATTCTAATCTAAGTGACACTAAATATCATGAAAATTATACATTTATGCAATTTTTTAAATTCATGGTTCCGAACGTAGTCGGATACCTTAAGATTAGAAATATGAAAAAAAGTTTAAATATTTATATATTAAGTTCTATAAATCATACTATAACTTGTGGTGAAGCCATTTTGAAACGTGAATGTTTAAAAACGGAGACATTTCACCATCTAGTTTGCATTTCATTAAACTAAAAGTTTAATCTTTTCATTATGGAACATAAGAAACCGTACAGGAAAAGTCTTTGTTTTTAATTCATATTTGAAAGTGTAGTCATACTTTTCGGACACCCTATATATTCCATATTTATTAATACCTTTCAAGCAATGTCATCTTATTACTTAATGGTAAATCAACAGCGAAAAAAAAAATGCACGCATGTTGAATGTTTTTAAAATTTTTTTAAAACTCATTGTTGCGAACGAGCTTGTGTTAGAATCGCACAGACTTAAATTAAAACATTTTTCTGACCGACAAAAGTACAAAAGTGGTTTTACATAAATTTAAACTCCAACGGTTTTGGATCTGGTTTGAGTAAACTTTAAAATCTTTCAAATATATCACGCATATTTTAGAACAATTTAGGTGGGAATTATTTTTAGAGCTTTAATCTGTGGCGATAAAGTTAAACAAAACTTCAGTTGCGAACTTCTGTATTGTTCTATGTGTACTCAAACATCAGAAATTCGTAATATTTTTTAAAAATTAATAATTTGAAATTTGCAACAGAGTTAGAAATTAAAATGCTTCGTTTATGAAAAGAGTTAAGCGCAATATTGTTAGGGAAAATTTCACTTTTTGTTTGCTTCTCTGCCGAAATGGTATTATGGCCGGAAAGATCGCTTACGGGGAAAAGAAGATTAATCTTTTAGGAAGGAATGACCTTAGCGAATAAATTGGTATTAAATTTCGCCAAATTACCAAATTTGGTAACAAAATTAGATGCTTCTGGAACAATCCAGAAAGTATAAATATTTCTCGAGAAAGTTCTAGAAGCTATAACCATCTAAATAAGGACAACGTTAAGAAGCAACAACGTTCAGTCAAAACTTGAGTGAGCGTTGTGCGTTTTCATTGACTTAATGCGATATTGTGACAACGTATTTATATTGCAGTGTGAACTTTGAATTTATGCTATTCAGATTTTATATTTAATAAGATTTTTTTCATCTATTGTTCATTTAAATTTTATTGAACTCGCGCGGTTGATCACTGTAAATATTCTCTTGGCGAGTAGAATTCTTGTTCAGTTTTTTTTCGAAGTTTATGGTACAATTTTGAAAGAAAACTGAACTCCTCCAGGCTTTAATAATTATAATTATTTGATAAACTACTGGAGGGGAGGTAACCTAACAGTGAACAAACCCCCATTGTAGAAATTATACAACTTTCATACCCATTGCTCAAATTGTAACACTATTTTATATGTATTATGTAGTTCTATTTATTTGTTCTTTTTTTTCGTAAAATTAGCTCTTGGCTCTCCATTTCAACTAAATTCATTATTGAAGCAGCATTGTTCAACATTTCATTGATAAAGTCCTCAGATTTTGATAAACCTGCAGCTCTTAGAAAGTTTAGTGTTTAGTTCCGTTGATTATTAATAAGTCTTCATATGAGCAACGTCTTTGTTCTCACGCAATGATTCCAGTCCAGGCAATCTTTGCGAAATTTTTCTGCGAGAGCTTGTAATAATGTATTATCGCAACCGAATTGGCGACATTCTATAAAATGGAGCACATGATTGATAATTCTGCGCGTACAACAAATGCGATGGGGTTGCCAACTTGGCGAGTTGTCTTGAATGTCGGCATTGTTGAACGAGTAAGTGATAAATTTATTACATCATGAAAAACCTTTTATATATATAGAGAGAGAAAACTTTGGATTTAAGTTTATAATCCCTTGCGTAGAGTTAATTTGTTTGACTGCTGAGTGTGTGACGGATCTATACGCGATTTTCTAATTAACCCTCTTGGGAAATCTTTGGGCTATCAATTCGCGTTATTCACAACCAACTCTTCAGAAGAAGAGAATCGTAATATGTTAATTAACTTACTATAAATATAGGCGAGGTTTTCTGGCTTTAGAGAGAGAAGGAGAGAAGATATACTCGAGCCAGGAGAGATTACTACTGAAGGTATAATATTAGAATTATAGAGATTAGATTCTTATCAGAAGGAAACTTTAAAGTGACGATTGTTCACTAAGATTGAATTAAGATTTGATTAAATCGGATAATAGAATGGATCCTTAATTAAGATAAGGATCAAGTTTGTTAGTCGTCTAATCGCTCACGTTTTACTGTCGTTGTTCCACTTTCACGGTTTTCATTGAGACATTCGCTTAATATTATTAGTTGAAATCGTATCTGTTCTTAGTGTGGAGATAAATAGATTAGTTGAATCATGTCGAGTGTTTCTTCCCTCCCCCCCACACACTTCTAGATACCTCTTGTAAGTGCAGGAGCCAAATTTGGCTTTGTTACGCCAAAACACTAGCGAGAACGCCCATTATAACATACCCTATCAAAAACGCGTAACGTGCATCGAAGTGAAACAAGTCAAATGGATCAAACACGAACTAGCTTTTCTCGCATAAATTAATTCCACGTTTTTATTTTATTTTATTTTTTTCGCCAACACGCTTCTAAAAGACGACGTCGACGACACCGCGATTCGTCTGCGTCCCAACGAGGCCGTCGACAGGCTAATGAGAGGAACGATAATTAACGCTGCCAGAAAGAAACAACGTGGAGGAAAAAAGCAAAGGGGGGTGGGGGTGGAGAGCTGACGCGAAATAAAACACACGACGAGTAATTAGCGCGAGTAATTAAAGCAATTAACTCCGGGTCAATTAGCGGCTGCCGCGAAGAAAGCGAAATGCTTAAATTAATGCTCTTAAGCGATTACTTGTAAGGAAGGACGGACGGGGGAAAACTTTCCCTTTGATGATATGCGCCTTTTAATCGCATTATTCCACCTCATTTGCATATTTCCGCCAAAAGATTGGAATCTAAAAAGCTCCTCGTCCACCCCCCAACCTCTCGCTTCAATCTCAATCTCGTTTGAAGACGCGTGATTGGACTGCGACTTACTTACGCATCTCATAACGGGGAGCTGTGCAGACGATTTTTTTTTTAAATCTCCCTCCTGTTCTTTTTTTGTTATTATTATTTTTATCTTCTCCTTCTTTCGAATACAAAAGGAACGGAGAAATGAATTCGAATCTCTCTCTCTCGTTCCATTTTTCTTCTTCTCATTTTCGCAGACGATAATTTTCCTTTGTTCTCTCTCTCTCTCGGTTCGGGATATTATTCGGATAAAGTATTCTGCAACCAGGGGGAGGGAGGGGTGGAGATCAGTAAGAAGGGGGTGTCTAAATTGCGAATCTGAAATGACGTTTGCGTTCTATAGGCTTCTAATTGAAATTTCCCCTCATTTTCCGTCTGGTTCAATAGAATTTGATTAGGAATACCCTTTCCCACTTGCATATGAAACGAAATATTTTAATATCACTTGATTTAGAGTGACCTTTTCATCGATCGAAGATCTTTAAAATCATAAATTCCGATCTAAATTTGAAAAGAATTTACCTTTCTCTGATTCAATTATTGAAAATTCCTAATTTAATCCCCCTTTTTTTAAATATATAATTCAGTCCTCCCCCCTCATCATCCATCCGAGAGCATAATAGCCGATTATTTTAAAATATGCTAAAAGCAGTACAAGTTCTTAGTGGGTTAGACATGCCACATTTAAATTATGATAAGACAAGCAGGGAGAAAATACGTTTTCTTCAGCAAACGTTTTCGACATAAATATATTTTTAAATAACTAGTAGCACTGTTATAAAATCCCGAAAATAACTGCAAACAAATACGCATAACATAATTCTTCATATATATTCAAATTAATTTCGAGATGTTTCAAAAAACTCTTTCTTGTATTAATTTTTATATTTAGAGATTTATATACATTTGTGAATGAATAAAAAGAAATAGTTATAAGTACATCAAATAGATTCTCTTTGAAACCGAGCGATTTTTGTATTTATGAGAAAGTTTGACAAGTTAAAATTTGCGCAATATTTACCACATTAAAAAAATACAACAATGGTCTTGTAAAAGATTCAAAACTTTTTTTCCAGTTTTCTCACCACTTATATTATTATTATTACTTCCTACTTTGCATTTATTGAAAGTATAAATTTTTTCTCTATTTTTAAGGAATATTTTAACTATGTTTTATATAGTAAATTATTGCTAATTTCCATACCTTTTTTATTCTAATATAATCGAAAAGTAAAACTGATATATATATACACACTCATATATTTTTACTTTTAAGAAAAATTCTAACAACAATTCTACCGATTTTTGTGGATTGTAATGTTTTTGTTATATGGATACATCAGTGAGGAACGGGAAATTTTTTCAAGGGGGTTGGGGGAAAGTCCCCATTCTGCATCAGCCCCAATACGCCCCCAACATATTCTTTGTTTTTGTCGATTTTCGGAACAAAACAGCAAAAAAATTTAAATTTTTAAAAAAATGAATCGCATTAATTAATAAAAAATCTTAATTAAATTTTTCGTACTATAAATGGTTATAATCAATCGAAAAAAAAAACCGGGTTATGGGGATACGGACTGGGACACCCCCCCCCCCCGGCACCACAGGGATACATTAAACAATTTTTACATCAGTTTTTTTGGCGATCAAAAATAATTAAATTGGGGGAAGTATGACATTGATTGTGTTGTATACTTTATTAAGTTGCAGTAACTTGGATTCCCAAAGTTTGGATTTCTTTGTGTCTTAATGTCACCGACGATTCAAAGGAAAGGAAAGGGACTGGAATTAATTTGTTTCAACTTCTCACTCACTGGTTCTTTGTAGTAACTCGTTAGAAATCAACAATATCAAGTAAAAATTATTTTCTTTGTTTCATTCCATAAAATAGCATCGGGAATCCATATTTTGTCAAAATAAATTATTGGAATTCCACTATTTAAGTAGTATAAAGAGGAAAAAAATATCGATAAAACAAAATCAACTTAAATTTTATTTAAAGGAGGGTTAACTGCATCGAATTTTTATTGCTTAGTAGTACTTTCAGAACCCAGAGGTCGCGGACGTATTTTGGATCCTTGTAGATGCAGACAGGGTTATAAAAATAATTACTTTTATTGCATATTAATCGATTTATGATCACTTTGAGATGAATTCAATAACTTGATAGAAGTCTTAACAAATCTCTTAATCTAACTTATAAAATTATTCAAAACACATTTATATTTAAACCCGCTTGTAAATCACTTAGCAGCTCTTTCCTTATAACTGATATTGTCCTCTTCAAGCCAACTTCTCTAGTATTTCCACTGCTCTGAAAGGACGTTATTGCTTGAATACCAACTTCAGGATGAAAGACTCACTACTCACATTAACGGTTCACTATTAACCTAATACACCCATTTCCAGGATTTAAATAGCATTTACATTAGCATAAAAAACAAATCATTCTGTAAAAGGGGGAAAATTCAAACAAGTTTAAAAAATAACCCCAAAAAAGGGGTTTGTTGAAGGAACCCGGGTGGAACCCTCCCGTACTTGTGTTTTTTTCTTTTCAAAACCAAGCGATGTTTTTATTAATGCCTTTATATGCATACCTGTCAGCTACAAGACTATATTTTTTTTAAAAAAACGAAGGCTTAAACGATTTTTTTAAAAAAACAACAACAAGTGAAAGTACTTTTTTTTTAATTACCAGACTGAAAGAATCAAAGCCAAACAAAAAATATTGTATTTGGCCTATAAATTATAAAAAATAATAATAAATGTATCATTTTATAATGTAAACATCCTTTTAAGAAGTGTCCCTTTTATCATGAGGCCTTTTTCCGGGAAATTATGTACTTTCTAGTAATTATGAAGCAGTTTATGTTAGTCTTCAAATATTAAAAAAACAAGTATTATAAAAAAAAAAAATTAAGTCAATTCCTACTTAGATCAACAAAGAAAAATTTTATTTTAGCTACTTTTTATTAAATAGTTACAATGCTAATAAATATGTATATACATATGACAGAATCACAACATTAAGTGGTAATTAATTTTTATTAATGATCATTAAAGTATCGTATTGTCATCCAAAACAATCGTGTATATAAATTGCAGTTCAACTGAATACTTTAACACGTGAGAAAAAAACCTTTTCGACACAAGTAGCCAAAAGGGTCACTAAGTCGGCAAAAATGATGAAACGTGGTTGTATTTGTAATTCCTTAAATAATTAGTTTTAATAAATTATTTTTTATTAATTATTATTATATTATTGTATTGTCATCCAATATAAATTTCAGTTCAACTGAATACTTTAACATGTGAGAAAAAAACCTTTTCAAGTTTTGACACAAGTCGCCAAAAATGATGCCAAAGTGGTTGTATTTGTATTTCTTTAAATAATTAGTTTTAGTCAATTAATTTTTATTAATTATTATTATATTATTGTATTGTCATCCAAAATAATCCTGTATATAAAATTTCAGCTCAATGGAGCGTCTTAAAATGTATTTTATTAACGATTGAAAATTCCACTAAGATAAATAAATATAAATAAATATATAAATATATAGATATTGTGAGCTAATATTAGGAATTGAAAAATATCCTTCGTAACACCATTTCTCAGAGTACTGTGCGTTATTCATTGAATACAAATCAGACTATGATGGAATTCTCACATTTTAAAAACAAAAATTATCGAATGATCCATAGACATATTTCAATAGTGTTTGTCAACAAGTAGGAGAAAAAAAAATATTCCCAGTAATGACATTAAATTTTTCATTTTAAATAAATAGATGGAATAAAGTGCAGTGATTTCGTTTGAATTAATCATAAAGAATGTTTTTTCAGGACACTTTCTGAATCACAAACTGAAAATTCTAAACCTTTTCACATTACCACATGAAAGTAAAGAAGCCCTAATAAAATCACGGTGCAGTTTTCTCCCTTTCTTACTTCCCAAAACAGTTCTTAAAAAAAAACCTAGTTCTGTGTCTTCAATTAATTCAAGACCTTTTCCTAGTACTGGAGCGAATCTTTACAACAGTTTTTGAAAGCTCCTCTTTTTCTATACCTACCACAGAAAATATCACCGAACTTTTAACACACCAGCGCACTAAGAGTCACTTAATTCAAGACATTTCGTCTTGCTATTCAGTAGTCGCGGTAGCCTGTTGGTTATGATCAGGAATTTGTGGCTGCAGTGTCACGAGTTCGAGTCCTGGTGCCATTGAAGGTCCGCCGTGTAAAGTGGCTGATACGTTAAATCTATCGAGGTTCAAAGTTCTCCCGTTGGTGTGGTGTGGTAGTTTGGAGAGGGGGTGTCAGCTCATGTGCCATGCTTGTCACTTGACCGAGGTTCAAAATTACGGGGTATGTCGCCAAAAACACGCGTGTTGCTTCGAAGTGCAAAGTAAATTAAAATCAAATCCCCACCATGCCAACACGAAAGCAAAGCCTTGACAGATTTACGGTGCAGTTAGTGGCATCACGACTCGACAGAAAAACCATGACCATTAGGCTACGGCAACTATCACTAAAAACCGGTTTTTTCCCCAAGTCTAAATGTATTAATTACAAACTGAAATTAAAAATGTGGAAAAGGAAATTTACGGAAGGCATTAAATACAATAAAAAATCGATTAAGATTCAAACAAATTAAAATGTGTGGTTAGCATGATGTTAAAAGAATTGCATATTAGGGGTATGAGACAATAAACATTTTTTAAATTTTCTTTTTTAGAAAAAATTTTTTTAAAACACACAAGGTTCTACATCTTAACATTAGAAGTAGAATATACTTTACTACACTTTCAACATATTACTACATTCTGCAACTTGGAATGGCGCAACAACAATGCTGTATAGGGATAACTCGAGGTAAAAGCAAAGTGAAAACCGTAGTACTTGGGAATCTATTGGCGATTACTGAAACGACCCATTCAAATTCGGGAAGAGGGAAAAGGAAGATGTGTGTTGGGGTGGGCGCTAATCTCGCAATTTTGGCATAGATTACGGGATCAAATAAATCTGCAGGGGCGTAGTCAAGTGGCGGAGAAAAGCCACTGCCAATTCATGGGGCTCGGTCGATTCTGCAAACTTAAATCCTCGACCCCTTCCCCTGCCACCCCCTTTTAATCCCTTCATCTCGGAGAGCGTAGAACGGCGTAAAATTCCATATTAGCAGAATTGCCCTATAGGAAATGAAGAAGGAGTCCCATATTTGGCGACTTTATCGGCCATTTTTGTTTGGTTGAGATTAAAAATATTTTTGATTAGAATGATACAGATATGCTTGAGGATTTTTTTCTACACTAGCTCGAATTTTATTATTATATAATTTTTAGATTACTATTAATTAATGCAGAAAATTTGACGCAATGCTTTAAGATCGGCAGAATGCTTATTTGAAAATGGACAAACAGTGATTTCGGTGGTCGTATACATTTCTTCGAATCAAACGGTTAAAAAAATTAAAGATTTCCTACATTTTGTACTTTTACCATATAACGAAGGTGGCTCTGCTCTTTTAAAATAATCATCACTCATTTCCCCTGATTTTGAGTGGTGATTTTAACTTTAACTTCAGTTTGCCAAAATCTGAGCCGCTCATAGCTTTTATGAATGATAAACTCAAGCTCGAAATGAACACAAATCAAAATGTTTGGACTGCTAACAGAGATACTGTTATTGACGCTGTTTTTCAACGGTTTTTAAATACTTTGAAATCACAAGTATATGTGTCATATTTTAGTTATCGTAAGTCTATTGTCTCCGCTCTTCCCCAAATTGAACAAGAATAATTATTTTTGATAAAAATATTGCACATTACTCCTTTTGTTAATTAAATACAATTTTCATTAAAGATATAATTATTCGATAGAAAATTATTTCCAATCATACCCGATTCATATTTTTTTCAGGAAAAAGTTAATATTGCGTATTTACCACGATAAAATGTCAGATGCTACATATCATATGCGACTACTGTAAGACTCGTTTCTTTTTATACAAAAACTTATTTAAAACTCTCAAAATGGTCGATGTGATAAAAGTAAGCCTTTATTTGAATAAAAAATATTGATAGCAAGACAAAAAATTTAGATTAAATTTACAGTTATTAAATAGAGAAATGGCGTAAAAATATTAACGTCAGTGACTATATAAATTGCAGCACACAGCCAATTAACATAAATAACTATTAATATATTTTAATAATAATTTCGTTTATGATTTCTCAAAAAATTTAGAGAGGAAATTGATATAGATAATTAAAAGATGTATTTCCCTTCATTTCCAAATATATTTCTAAAAATTTCAGAAATAACCGTAGATTTAATGGAAGGACTATATAAGACAAAACAGAAGAACAGGGAGAAAGGGAACTTCACTAGTTGCGATTTTAAAAAATCTCTGTAGAACCTGATATTTTTTGCAATAATAATTGAAGAAATTTAACTTTTTGGTGATTATATTTTTTACTGTGAAGAAATCTTACGAGATACTATAACCGGTTTGTAATTTTAATTAGATTCTGAAAATATATTCCCCTTATTGAAACTAATTTAAACTCGTATTAAAATTTTTAAGGTCTTCTAAATATCTTACCAAAATTTATTTTTGATTTTGGAACACGTTATAAATAGTAATTTGCAAAACCAAAACTCAACTTATTTGAACTATTTTGGCATATAATTTTCAAATTTTCAAGAAATTGACAAATGAAACTGTATAAAAAGGACAACGTATTTCTTAATTTTAAAGTCCCCCAATTTCGTGACTAACGGATTTAGAGTCAAGCGCTCGAGTGCTTGATGGCTACTAGAGTTGGACCCCCATGCGAGGGTAGCGAAAAGACACAACCACGCACTCTCATTGGTCAAATCAAGTAGCGCGCACTTACGTCACATCCTGTTACACACATCCGTCCCTTTTCTCGAAATCACTCCCACAAATATCCAGCAACCGAGAGGAAAGATGTTACACATCAAAAATATTATTGGGTCCTTAGTTTGATTCTTTGAAAATCTAGTGTGATCCCTGGCCATTGACGTTGAAATGAATTGAAAAAATCCTAGCTTTTTGTATCTAACACTGTGCAGTTATAATAATATTTTTTAAGAATTATGAAAAAACAACATAACATTCTGAATGAGCCATATTTACGACAGTCACAGGATAAATAGAATCACGAATTCTCTACGCTGAATTAAAAACTGATTTTAGACTTGTTCTTGTTGTTTTACTTGGAAAATTTACATAAAATTTCAAATTTAATAATTGGGTAAAAATGTTCAAGTATTAAGGCTCTTCAAAAATAATTTCGAAATTAAAAGAAAAAAAAAGATTATTTTATAAATGTACTTTTAAATCAAGTGCCTTTTGTTTACCTAGATACTTTATTCTTTTTGACAAATATGTACTTTTCGAACGAGTTTCAGTAAAAAGTAATAGTTGGCAACAACAAAGCGCATGAACTCATTGGCTGGAAACACTTGTTTGTCGTTATCATGTGACTATGACGTCACATAAATTTAGTACTTTGCTGTAATTGTTTTTAAGCTTTTATATTTTTATTGGGAGTAAAGTATGTGTGTGTGAAAATAGGCAAAAAGTAAATTATTTTCAATTAATGTTCGTGTACTGTTAGTTATAGGTATAAGGTGAAAACTTTTCACATTTAAATACTGAGAGAATTTAAAACTGTAAAACTTATTTATGCATAAGTGTTCAAAATATTTTGTTCATTTACACTACATTTTCTGTCACTTTAATAGAAAGTTTTGGTCGGTACAATTCTAAAGAATTCTGGTGAAAAACCTTTATTTTGTGTGAGTTTCTTTATAAGGTTCTGAAAGGGATTATATTCACACACACAGAAACTAGGAATTCATTGTAGACAAAGTTGGCGAGTGATTAGAATGTTTGTATATCTTATTTAGGAAAATATAAGTAAAGGTATAAGATGTGTCATAAGTCTAAGTCTTTAATAACTGAAGTTTTGTTACAGTATAAGTCAAATAAATTCGACTAAATGAAAGCATACAACAAACTTGTTACTTCCAATCGCCAATTTCGTCGTCCCGATTCTCCGTCAGGTTGAGAAGTCGCCAAATCCTCCAACAACCCGAGATCTCCTAATCTGGAAGTTGTTCAATTGAGTCCCGAATCCTTTTTGTGCGAGTTCAGTGGAGCCATTTTTAGCTTTTCCCAGATTACGAGATACCCGGTGATTGCCTGTTAATCTGGTCAGAGTGAGGATTAAGTCGCCATTGTCGCCAACTGTCCATTTGTGTCACTGAAAAGGTATCGTTTCGGTGAAACTTCCAGTTTAAACGGGGGTGGGGGAGGACAGGGACGGAATTAGAAGAGGACAACGCGTCCAATCAGGGTATTTGGGAAGGAAAGTTAGTATACACTGATCCCCTGAACGACTATTGTTCGTTTTGGCTAACAGGATTCAATTAAGAGTGGAGAAAAATTTAAGGTTAATATTAGAAAATGTCGAATAGGTGGATTCTTCGAATAGTATTGAAAGAAAATAGATTTAAATTATTTAAGAATCCTTTTGAGAGGAGAAATGATGAGTTGTATGAAATAAAACTAAATCTAATACAGTTTTATTCCGTAAATGGTATAGGTTTAAAGGTGAAACAGATTTGTCTTACAACTACAGAACAAATACATATTATAATAATTATTATGCATATTATTGTTTATCATAAAATATGAGTTAAGTAATTTAAAAATAATTGAATCTTGCATTAGGAATAAAAATCTACAGGAATTCAACTAATATATCCTGTTATTAAAATCGAAATAAATTACCAGATTTAATAGAATTGTTTTTTCTGATTAAGATACAATAAAAAAACTTTTCTTTTATATATGTATACTTACTTATGTATATTTTAAATGTTCTTTTTTAAAATTTAAGTTTTTGTGAATAGTTAATGTTTTGTTTGTATTATACCATTGCTGTGTTTATAAATTTACAGAAACTGATTTACATGTTTTATTTGGAAATGCCTCGTAGAAGTATAAGCCATTTATTATTATATATACTTCAGAACAAAATCAATTCGAAAATGCCTTACATATGTAATACTTCTCTACCTCATAAAATAAAACTGTTGTTCACAGTGCACTCTAAGAGCGTTGAGTTCAAAATGTAATCCTATAAGCTTTATATTGCATTACTTGTATAGTTTGTGAGTTTTATATTTTTGTATCATTTGTTTGGTTACTGCTATTTAGAAAGCTGCCTGGTCTGTGACTTTGAACTATTTTCTGGGTAATGACATAATACCATCTAGAATGCGCGTAGTTAATGATGCAGTGTCTCCAACAAAAATAAATTAACCACTAGGGATATATATACGAACTAGAAAAAAAAATGACTGATATACTTTCTCTATTTTCCTTCCAAGGTAAGATTCACCATAAATGTTGTGCATAGATTTATTTGCCTTTGATTTTTGGGAATCTTACATCCCCCTTTTTTTTAATCGCCTATATCTTGAAAATTCTCCATATGCCACTCTCTAATAAAGGGTACTCTAGGGATATACATAACACTATCTGATAATCATTAGTATGTGGGACACACACACTAATTTTTCCAGGAAAGGGAGTGGGGGGTCCAGGGTCGAAAGTTCATCATTCTCGTATTATACCTCAGTACGACGCCAAACGTATTCTTTTGATTTTGACGATTTGGGGAAAAAAGAATTAATAATTAGCATTAATTACTAAAATAAATTGTGAATTACAAAGAATTAATTAAATTTTACGTACTGCATACATAGAATTATATATATTATCAATCGAAAAAAATTCAAGGGCTATGGGGGGGGGGGGCCGCCGGAGCAGTGGACACCCACTTGTGTGTATACCACTGCGTGTATGTATAATTTAAGAATAATAAAATTATATAATTACTGCACCCCGAAATAAAACATGGACATATTCTTTTTTTTAAAAGTTTGTTTGGGGATGTAATTGCTAATGGGATGTAACAGCAGGATCGAAGCGTTAACTTTATGTCTGGAGGATACTAAAATCGAGTCTTTCTTTTAAACAATAGATGCCTTCTAAGCAATTTAAGGTATCAAATTTCCGGGGGTGAGAAATTTTTTTTTCGTACATTTAATATGATTGGATCTCCAAATCTCATAACAGTGTAGTTTGGTACTTTGGCGAGGGACTTATGGCTTCAATAGCCTTGTGGTTATGGTCTCAATCTCGTGTCCACGGCTTTGTCGTGTCCCAGTTTCGAGTTCTAATTCCTCTGAAAACCTACCGTGTTGAGGGGCTAATCACGTTAAAATCTGTCGAGACCTAAAGTCCTCCCGTGGGCATAGTGTGGAAGCTAAGAAGCGAGAGTTCCTGGTCAAGTGTCACAGTCGTCACTTGACCACAGTTCAAAATTAAAAGATTCATCGCTAATAGCCCTCGTGTGGCTTTATGGTGTGGCAATAACGAACACTCACTCATTGATGGGGGCTCAGAAAATTCTAATGTACAAATCTAAACAAACACTAACTTAAAAATGATTTTAAAAAAGAACCAATTATTTTATGTTCACACTTTTATAATTGTAAATATACGTTACAAAATCTCAATAACTTTTAATCTATCATTCTTTTCATTTTTTGATAAAACTTATTTATTTAAAATTACTGATTTTTAATTATTTCCAATAAAATATACAAATATATATGCGTGTATGGGATTTAATTCCTAAAACTACTTCTTTCTCCCACCCTCCTTAAAAGTAATACGTGTCATAATTTTAAACATCACTTAGACTGACAATGAAAAAAAGCTATGTAATGAAACTCGATTTCAAGGCCTCACATGTTTCTTTCAAAGCCTGTTTCGCAAACTCACCTTTTCTTATTAGTTCTTACGACATCTGCCCTTGCCAATCAAATAGGAGAAGGTGAACCGTTGTTGACATCTAACATTTCGTAAGTCCCAGCTCATTACGGGGACTGACTATTGGTTTTTGTTTTGCTTCTGTCTTTTTGTGTACTGTTTTTTTTTTAATTACATTCAGAAGTATCAGTTATAAGATTTCCAGGCATCATTATTTTCGTATTCCCCTACCCTCTGTTTTTGCTTTCTTAATAATACCACTTTAGAGAATCAAAACAGACTTAATACATTATAGTTAACTCATCTTTTTTTTTTCTTCTTCTAAGTAGCGTAAAATAATTACATTGGAACACAAACAAATAATAATTTTTTCCTTTTTTTAAAAATAATTTTGAGCTCTTGGATGTCACACCAATATACGTGAGGGGTATTTAACGTTGTGTTACTTTATTACTTCTTTAGGCATTTAAAAAGTAATGTATAAATGAGGTATATAATTTAAGAGGTTCCTGTTCAAATAAATTATATTTTCTTCCCACTTTTAAGAAGCCCTCTTTGCAGTCTTTTATTGCAGTCGAAGAATAATTTGAACTTGGAAGATATATCGTATTTATTCGAATCTAAGCCTCCGTTGATTCTAAGCCTACTGCACTCCCAATTCTCTACACGTTTTTGAGAAAAAAAATTTTAAAAAAATTGTGTAAGTGGGTCTTCAATATCCGGAAAATAAATAATCCGAAAAAAGATAAATAATTCGGAATAAAAAAGAAGTTAATAATTAATTTATTTTTTACCCGTATTAAAAACTTAAAAATACATATATGAATATATAATTACTCCAAATGTCTGTATCCTGTTTCGAAAATGATTCATGACTCCCATTGTCACAGCTGACTTCGGAATTGGTACCGGCGGTTCCATTTTCTCACACGGTGTCGTCTTCTGTGCCATCCAATGCATTTATTACGCAACTTTTTTTTTAATAATGCATTATAGAAAAATGTAAAAACTTTTTTAAAGATTGTTGAGAAAACTTACAAGCAAAAATCCGTGTCAAATTTTCAATGGTCGCGGCACTCTTTCCGTTTTTTTCACCGCATAAAATTGCCTCATCTTTCATACTTGAGTCATAATGTACTCGTTTTGATGCTTTTACCGATCTTTGATATCTTTGATGTTAAGATGATTAAAAGAAAGCGCGTATACAAAAAAATTTCCTAAATACGAGCAGACTGCGATGTTCAGGTTTAAATGCGGAATGGGAAAAGTCGCGCGAAGCAAGTGACCAGAATGGACGATTACATTTTTCCTTTTGAAGGGAATGGAAATTCAATTTCCTCCACCCAACAAAAGTTTTGCCTTCGATTCTAAGCCGCACTCGATTTTCAGTAGCATTAGCACTTGCAAAATAGTCGGGCAAAGATTCGAGTAAATACGGTTGTTAAAAAAATCCGGTACTTTGATATTGTACAGTCGACCATTTTCGCCAAATCCTATAGCTATCATCGCATGAGCGAACAACATGATTGTGTTTGCACATGCGAGGGAACAGTTTTCCATTATTGGCTGCATATTGCTGCATTTGGTGACGTTTTTCGTTTGACGAATAGGTCGATGGTATAATACGCAAGTACAAAAAGTTCTGCATGCTTAATAATATACTTAAAATTTTTTAAGTCAATTGATCGGAATTTTAAAGGATTAACTTTGTTACGCTTTTTCATAAAACTAAATGTAATTAATTTTATTTGTTTCATAATAATTACTCTGGTCGTTTCAAATTTTGGGGGAAATCCTAATTTAGTTCACATCTTTGGCGATGGAGCAAAACCCGCCAACAGCTTTTGTGTGTGTGTTTGTTGAGCTCTCGAGAGCTTGGCCATGATATATATATAATAGGAATTATTCTTCAATCCAGTATGACGATAATAATTCGCCAAGGTAGTGATAAATAAAGTGGTAGCCGACTGGTCATGGTCATGAACTCATGGCCGGCCTTGTCGAGTCCTGGTGATAATAACAAAACATTATTTGTTGAAACTATTGTTGCATATTTTTGCATTACAATATATTCCCCCTGCACAATATGTAATTCAACAAAATTGATATTATAGTTTTTCCAATAATAAATAATTAAAAGCAATTTAATTGTTTAAAAAAACTTTCGAAGTCAAACGCCTTGCTATAAGCTCAGAAAAAAATGTTCTTATTTTGATTTGCTTATCAAATGTGATTAAAGTTTTTTTTTTTTTAAATTTTTATCACATGTAAGTTTATTGCGGGAACTGATTAAGATTTAAATTGATCTTGATAACTCGATAACTTTGGGATTGTCTCTAAAAATTGCATAAAATATCATCAGAAAAAGTGATAATATACTTTTCATTAAAATAAAAACTATAAATTTAAAAGTAACTTCAAAAAAATACAGGCATTTAGGTGGCCAAATAAAATTCAATAAGAAATTAACAAGTTTATTTTGTCACGCGTGCAACATTATCCCTAAATAAATGAAGAATGCATATTTTAGCGTCTCTGTAAAACATTCTTCACTACAAAGCTATGAGACCGCAAAGTAAGCAAATAATATTAATACGACAAAGCTGTTTGTCGAGCCTCCATATAACGAACCTCTGGCTCACGAATTTCTCTATTTTGCGAACTTTTTCCTAAAACCAAGAACATTTTACCATTTTCTTCGTAAAATAACCTCCAAATAGTGAAGTACCTTTTCTATTTAACAACTTTTTCTACTGTAATTTGATTTTTTTTCACCCTATTTTTAAAATATTTCAGAATATTTTTTCAAATTATTCTCTCTTTTAGCACATTCTATGGTGATCAATGGAAAACTGGTTTTACTAGGTGCCTAACCCACCTAGAGTAATGAAATGGCCATAATTTTTCAAGCAAATAACTGAAATAAAACTAACAGATTTTACCAGTAATTAAATTTAAGGACGCGCGTGGTAGTGTATGCTTAAAATTACTGGTTATAAAATAATGTACGTTTAAAACTACTAGTAGGCTTAAAATTGGCTGATGTCGTTGAAAAATTCAAGAGTTTTAATATAAAGTTATTTTTTTAAGGGTGCAAATACACATTATATTTCCTGAACAATGTTTTACTTTTTTTCTTGTTTTCATTGCAGATTTCTTTTTGATGGGTAAGATATATAGGATGAATAGATATTAATTTTCAAAATGTGTGAATAAATAATTTTTTTAAATAATGAATAGTGTTTATGAATCGAAATTTATTTTATGTGGTTTTAAAGTACATTGAAAGATGAATCTCTATTTAACGAATTTTTCGTCCAAGGAAGTGTTTTTCGGCATTTAGCGACTTTGTTAAATAGGAGTCTAACTGTATTTTATGTTAGTCCTTTTTTTTTTTTTTTTCGATTCCCGTCTACCTGTCATCTTGAGTTTGTGAATATAACTGTTGAGAATCTCTATAGAACTTTAATTATGTTTATATGAAATGCATACACCATTGCATTTATTTGATTATAGCCAAATAGTAACTAAAAAAGGCCTACATTTTTCCCAAGGAATGTTTAATTTTCAATTCTGATCTTCGCAGAATTTTTTGTGCTAGCTTTTACATTTCGGCTTTTAATTTTGAGATCTTTCAATAGTGAAGGAATATTTATTTATATTTTAGAAAAATTGGTTAAAGATTCGTTTTTTTATCTAGACATTTTTTATTGTAATTAAATAAATGTAACTGACTTGATTTGAAAAGTAAAATTCAGAAATTCCACAAGATTGTAATTAATTTCTATAATTCAAGATGATGAAAGGTAAACAGGAAGGGAGAAGTTTTAGAATTCAAATATTTTTAAATGCTAATTAAGAATAACTTTTGTTCAAGCTAAGCCTTGCAGGAAGCTAATAAATCACAAATACTAAGGGGAAAAAAAATTCTGAAATCAAAATATTATTATACTTAAGCTCTATTTACTTTATAACGGTACATTTTTAAAAAGGTTCGATGCTGTAACTAAATTAGACTTTATTTAAAATTATGGTTCTCCTTGTTTGTAAATATTGTATCAGTTCAAATTAAATTCCATTAGAGGAATATTTATTTACTAATCCTTTTTGGCTACCTATATAACTTAACTCAATGGCGCAACACCCATGAGGGCCAAGGCCCCTACTATGCTCATCTCAATATACCTGATATTGGGACCTGAGGTACATGAGCAGATGTTCCTGTCAGATGGTCAGTCTGGCACGAAACCCCCAGAGTTAAGTTCCCAAGCAAGCTTGGTACTTGTTTATCGACCCACTGAAGGAATGAAAGGCTGAGTCGACCTTTCCTATCCCGGGGTTTGAATCTCGGACCTATGGTGTGGAAACGCGATGCCTTACCACTTAGCCACTGGGCTTCTGGCTACCTATATTTAGAAGAATATTTAATGCTTTTAAAAAAAACCACAATTTGGTTTGAAATTTTAAGCTATGCTGATTTGATAAAAGCTCTCAACTACCATTATGCTTCTCAAATTGTGATATGGTCGTTCTATAGTGACCATATCTTTGATTGTCAGCGTGAATTAGAGGTGTCGGATTCTCGAAATGAATCGACATTTTAAAATTCTTAATATGATTTTATTAAGAGTTTAACTTAAATTTCTAATAAATTGGATAAACTTATATTAAGTGAGAATAAACCAAACACGCAGCTGTAGCTAAACCTGATCGCGTAACTTGGATCACTTATCTAAATAATTATATTATCCACCTACTTTCAATTCTGATAATATTACAAGTTCTAATATCAAATTATCTGTCCTACCTTGAATCAAGCTACGGTTCAATCACTTTCAGAGAGACTTTTAAACACGCGTGCAATAGTATGCACCTTGTAGTAATGGCTAGAAATCTGTTAATCTTTGGTAGGCTGTCAAATTACACTTCTATCTCTTCCAAACATAACTTTCTCTAAATCGCCATCCCGCTTGCTAAAACTTCTGTTCTTTTAAAGGCTATCTTATTTGCATTTACAATTGCATTTCACTTCTTGGATTTTGGTTGGAAAAAGATTTGCCATTAATCTTGGCCGTCAAAGAACCTAGAGGTTATGTTACAGAAAAGACGCGTGAGCCCGTCACAAAATGAGCTTTTGGTGGTCGAAGCTTTTAACTCATTGGTTACCACTTTGTGATTTCACCAATTGGTCTGCCAGGACTCAGTGAGAACAAAAACGAAATGGATAGAATTTCACGTCTAAGTTAATATCTCATTACCTTAACTTTATGTAACACGTGAAAGTTTTGAATTCAATTTTGTTTTTAAAATCTTGAGTAACTCTTATGCAGTAATTCAATACAACGCGGATTTTCCATTGACTCGTCACCACAAACAATGTTTCAACCAGAGCCTCGAACCGGAACTGAACCGAAAACTAGAAAAAACCGTTATCTTGGTCGGAACGAAAACCGAAACTGAACCGAAAAAAAAAATCGGTTTATGTTGGTTCGATATATCTTCAGACATTTTGTTACTGTAACCAATTTATCAATATTTTCTAATTTAACGTCAACCACATAATTATCATCATTTCATGTACATTGCTTCTCCATTTCCTGTTTTGATGTTCACTAGTTTTTTTCTGTTTCAGTTTCGTATGAAACTACTTGTATAGAAGGCAGATTTAATTCAGTTGAATGATCTAGATGATTTTTTATGAAAAATGTTTTTTTTTTCGCATCTCAGCATGTGATAATCCACAGATGTTTGTATAGACCGTTTAGATAGACAAACCAGAATCCTGAATCTAGTTGTCAAATGCGACTTTGATAATGAATAACAGTGCCAATGCTCACCGTTCTCTGCTCACCGCTGCATCGTACATGATGGTTAATTGTATTAATTCGCACAGTGTATGTATTAAAAACAAGTAATGTAAAAAAAAATTTAAGTCAATTCCTACTAAGATCAACAAAGAAAAATTTTATTTTAGCTACTTTTTAGCAAATAGTTACAATTAGTATAAATATGTATATACATATGATAGAATCACAACATTAAGTGGTAATTAATTTCTATTAATTATCATTAAAGTATTGTATTGTCATCCAAAACAATCGTGTATATAAAATTTCAGTTCAACTGAATGCTTTAAAACGTGAGAAAAAAACCTTTTCAAGTTTTGACACAAGTCGCCAAAAGGGTCTCTAAGTCACCAAAAATGATGCCAACGTCGCTGTGTATTTGTAATTCTTTAAATAATTAGTTTAAATCAATTAATTTTTATTAATTATAGTTAAATCGCTGTATTGTCATCCAAAATAATCATGTATATAAAATTGCAGCTCAATTGAGCGCTTTAAAATGTATTTTATTAACGATTGAAAATTCCACCAAGATAAATAAATATATAGAGAGTGTGAGCTAAAAGAAGGAATTGTGAAAAAGAGTAAAATCTTCTAAATTTTTATAGAATTACATTTTTTGTTTATGATAGAATTATAATTTTAGTGCCAATAAAAATATACATAAAATAAAATTATTCACATTAGGAACTGAATCAAAAACCGTTATTTTTGGCGGAATGAAAACCGGGACTAAACTGTTATATTTCTTTTAGTTGAACCAGAACGAAAACCGGAGCGAAAAAAATTTCGGTTTGAAGCCCTGTTTTGCAACAATCCCACCATTATCAATCTCCCGTCTACTGTATCAGGGTTGCTATATTTATATTATATGAGTGTTTATTGACGTCAGACTCTAAGCTAATGCAAGGCATTTTGGCGAAGAACCATGTAATTTTGAACCGGGTTCAAGTGACGAAGATGAACTGGAAACCAACTCTCTAAAATTTCTCACCATGCCTATTCCAGTGGTTATGGTCACGAACTCGTGGCCAAAGTTGTCGAGTCGTGGGCTCGAGTCCTGATGCTTCTGAAGACCCATAGTGTAGAAGGGATGATGCATGTTAAATCTGTCTTGGCTCGAAGTCCTCCCGTTGGTGTTGCGTGGAATTTTGTTAGGGGGTACCGTCTCAGGTCTGTCACCAATAGCCCTCATGTTGCCTTAAGTGCGACGTTAATAAACACTCGCTCCACACCACCCCAACGTGAAAACTTTGAGCCATGTCATATTTAACGTGCATCAACCTCTCTACACGACGAGTCTTCTGTGGCATCAGTCATCACGAGTTCGTAAACATGACTATTAGGATACCGTGACCACAAAATTATATCATAAAGCAGAAGGAAGCTTTGAAACTCATATGCATGTTGGCTTTAATTCGCATAAGCCAAAATCATTTTACATAAGTTTAACATTTTATAGTTCAAAATCAACTCTGATTCTGCTCTCCTCCGATACCTCCCAGAACCAATAAAAAAGAGCGAGGAGAACCGTTAAAAAGCTATCGTTAACAGTACTCCTATTTCAAATTTCACAATGGGACAACTTCGCGATCGAGAGAAAGAGAGAGAAAGAGGAAAGGAAGAGACAGACTCACAACGTCATGAAAAGAGAGAGAGTTTGACAAATTTCAAAAAGCCCCTTCCCCTGTCCCCCTCGGTTCCGAGTTATCCGCTAATTTAGTGGACTGCATTGGCATACCGCGATGTCCGGTTCTAAGGGCCGGATCCCAAATATTCCATTAATTCAGCTGACTTACTAATGGCCAAGTAATTTAATTAACGCCACGGGTTTGGGAAATTCTTCGCGTGCCTCAGCCACTAAGCCTAATATCGGGCAATGAATGAAAGAAACCACCCCCCTCCCCCTCACGTCGGCTTGAATATTACATCAATGAGAGGGCTGAAGTGGTAAGGGTTGGCGGATTTGGCGAGTTATGAATCCGCCAAACGCTCATGTTTGTGTGATGGGTCGTAGACTTAAACAGAATATATATAGACACTCTAATAATTTAAACGGAACACATAAATGCATCGACTTTTTTTTTCTTCCTTTTTTTTCGCATTTTCAAAAAAAGCGAAAAGAAATTGTAATAAATATAAAATACTTATAACTGATTTTTTTCCCCATTATTTCTTAATTATAATTAGGAGTGTTGACACTCTTGCTTTTTCATTCACGAAGTAAGTGGGTGTTTTTAAAACTGTTTAGGAAATCTCAAAACAAGAATAACAATAAACACAAATAACAGAGTAAAAATTTTGTCGCCATAATAACCTAATGGTTATGCTCATAACTCTTGGGTGCTGTGTCATGGGTTCAAGTCCGTGTGCCATTGAATACTCGCCGTGTAAAAGAACTGATGCACGTTAAATCTGTCGAACTCATTGGCGTGGTATGGAAGTTTTGAGAAGGGATGCCAGCTCAGATGACGTCCTGGTCACTTGAATATGTTTTAAAATTACGAGGTTCGTCGACAATAGACCTCGAGTTGCTTTATAGAGCGACGTTCATATAAGTCTTACTCACTCTGAGTAAAAATAAATACCAGTTTTAACTAGCGAAATATGGTTTCTATTTGAATATTTTCTTAACACCACTTTAAATTTTAATATATATAAAAGGGATTTGTGGCAAAAAATAAATTGAATTTTACATAATCGAAGAAAAATTACGAAATAAATCTAAAATATTACAAATAAGTTGATCAAGTCGATTGGGAAAAAATCTGCTTTTTACAAATAAAAATATTTATTTTAATTAGCTTCGAAAACAGAACATTTGGGAATATTATCTACTGTTGAATATACGGAATTCTGCATTCAAATTTAAGCAGCAGATTAAAACGAAATCTTTCTTTTTTTTTTCCCAGGAAGATTTTAAAGGATTCTTTTGTAATATATAATTATATTTATATTACCTTAAAAACGATACAGTGAGGGTAAAAAAAAATATTTTGACCGATATATATTAGTTATATATTTCCTTTATTTATTTAAAAAATAAATGTAGAGCAAAGGTAATTTAAAATCACTTATAGGTAGCATGAAAGAAACAAAATGAGAGAAATAAATAATAATAGCAAGCATCTACTTAAATGTAATACAGAGGAAGCATGTATATATAAATGAGATAGAAAACATCTTTATTTTTTAAGAAAATAGATAATTTATTATTCTATATATTGTCTATATTCTGTTTATTCTATTATGATAACTATAATTATTTAACGAGTGTTAAAATCATTAAAAAAAAACAACCTTATCATTAAATGATAAACATCAGTCATACAAATTTATTTCAAAATAAATAAAATGAAATATAATCTCTCAGCGTACCTGATAAAATCGAAAGAAAAAATTACAATTATAACCGTTAACAATTTATTTCCCCAGCTCAAAGATATTAATTTAATACAGCCATTATAATTATTCATATCTCTTGCACACACTCATTAAATCTCGGTTTGGTGTGGATTCTGTCGCCAAGTGTGACTCGCCAAGTTGCGGAAATGTGCGGCAAACCTTGGCGCTCGAATTCCATCCCTGTGTGTTGGGGAGATGGGGCTTCATTTTTGGCGGTGTGGAATGCGGGGCTTATGAAGGGCGCAATTTATGGACCCCCTCTCCACAGGGTCATATTTTCTGGTCTCTCGTTGGAAGGTTAAAAGTCCCCCTTCCCCAGTATGATAGATATATAATTTTTTTCCTCCCCCACACCCCTCCCCTCTCTATTTCTTAGAGTACTTTTCGATCCCTGTATTAACACCTGCGAAAAGGATGTGTTGTAGACCGGCGCATGTTAATAAAATGCATTTCGAGGGCATGGATTTGGAACATATTTTGGTTCTACTTCGTGGAACATATTTTATGAATGATTTAATGTAAAAAAAAAAAGCTTTGATGTGGCGTTATGTTTGCAAAAAAATAAAAATTCTGGTTTTAAATAAAAATTTTCTTGGGAGATTTGAGTGGATTAAAAAGAAATTTATATTAAAAATAAGTATTTATTATATCCTGTCTGTAAGAGTATTAGTATATATAGTAGTACATATAGTCTGTAAGAATAATATATATAATCTGTATAAGTAGATAGATAGTATATATAGTAGTATATATAGTATATATAGTCTGTAAGAGAGTAGAGTATTATAAGTATTTATTATATCCTGTCCTCTCTCGCGGGCACCTAGATGTGTGGGGGAAAGGGAAGAAACACTCGACATGAATCAACTAATCTATTTATTTCCACACACAAACTAAGAACGGACACAATTTCAACTAATAATAGAAAGAGAATGTGTCAATGATAACCGTGAAAGTGGAACAACGACAGTAAAACGTGAGTGATTAGGCGACTAACAAACTTGATCCTCATCTTAATTAAGGATCTAACCTATTATCCGATTTAATCTAATCTTAATTCAATCTTAGTGAACAATCGTCACTTTAAAGTTTCCTTTTAATAAAGAATCAAATCACTATAATTCTTATATTATACCTTCAGTACCAATCTCCCTGGCTCGAGTATATCTTCTCTCCTTCTCTTTTCAAGCTAGAAAACCTCGCCTATATTTATAGTAAGTTAATTTACATATCACGATTCTCTTCTTCCGAAGGGTTGATTGTGAATAACGCGAATTGAGAGTCCAAAGATTTCCCAAGAGGATTAGATGGAAAAACGCGTATAAATCCGTCTCATGTCAGTAGATGTATTTTCTCAATTTTTTAATGAATAGAAATATGAAGATGAGATGTCACAGTATATATAATTTTAAACCAAAGCTCTTTTACACATTTTTTGTTATGTTGTCCTCAATATGCTTAAAAATTTATTTATTTATTTATTTTTGGAGAGAGGCAGTGACGTACACAGGCGGGAGATAGAGATGTAAAAATTCCCATTGACCAAAAACTTTTTAATTTTTAACATAGAGATTTACCCGCTTTTATCCACATGTTCTTAAGAATGTAAGCTCTCCCCCCTCTCCTACTATCCAAATAAGAGATCTATAAATACCATTGAAGAGCACAGCTTCTACTCCTTTTTTGGTGTTGTTAATTAAAAAAGGGCATTAAAATCAGGGCTGGTGTACACAATCATGAATTCTTTATACGGAATTAAATTGCCAGAAAAACTGAATATAATCCTCATTATGCTATTTTAGTGTAGTTTAAAAATGTTTTTTTTTTCCTTCAATTTTTTACCTAATTTTTTGTTATGGTTTAAAAAGAGCTGGAAAAATGTTTTTTATAAGTCTGACAAAGTTTTTAAGCATTAATAACGAGTAAAATTATTCATTGAGCTGTTAGCAACCCGATTAAATCTTTACCATCAATATGATGATGATGGAAATTGTTTATCTTAAATTGTATGGGAATGGACTCTTTTAAATTTTGAAGTATATTATGTATTTGACAAATATAATTATGCAAATCCCTTTGTAAATCCATAGTGAAAAAATTTAAATATTTTTAGTTTTTTGAAATATTAACTGTATTGTAGGATTATTTTTTTCTGTTTGTTTTCGTCTGATTGTTTCAAAGTAAACTAAACTACATTCATAAGAATACAGCAATAAGGATATACATTGTCCTTAAATCAATTATAAATTTTGAAAGTCACACCGAAATTGTATATTTCATGTATAAAAAAAAGCAAATAATTATGTTTGACATACTATTTAACTTGAAAGAATGAACATAACTTGAAATTTTCATTAACACACAAGTCTATGTTTTGTATAATAAGTACATAAATTAAACTTTATCTGTGAAGATGGCAGTTCTGTTACTCTAAATTTGGAGCAAAATAATTAAGTTGAGTCTCTTTAATGGCATAGTAATATATTTAACTTAACTCAGTGGCGCAACAGCCCATGATGGGCGAGGCCTACTGTGTCCATTTCAGTATACGTGACCTTGGGCCCTGAGGTGCATGAACATATGTTCCGGTCAGATGGTCAGTCTGACACAAAACCCCCAGTATTAAGTTCCCAAGCAATCTTGATACTCATTTACTGACCCACTGAAGGGGATGAAAGGCTGAGTCGACCTTGTCCAGTCCAGGGTTTGAACCTCGGACCTGTGGTGTGGGAGCGCGATGCACTACCACTTAGACACTGGGCT
The DNA here is from genome assembly GCA_019973955.1 of Trichonephila inaurata madagascariensis. Lineage (NCBI taxonomy): Eukaryota > Metazoa > Arthropoda > Arachnida > Araneae > Nephilidae > Trichonephila > Trichonephila inaurata. Next base: position 238,239 of record BMAV01000931.1, on the reverse strand, counting down.
TCTAGTAATATATTTGCTTATATTAAAATCAATCACGTACTCAAGAATAACTTTATAGTCCAGTTGTGGACACGTATGAAGTCAATGACAGAAAAATTCCAGTATTTCTTATAATAAAGGGGAAAAAATCCAAATAAAAAACTTTATTTAAAAAGAAAATAGAAAAACAGCAAAATATCTGGACATCAAAAATAAGCACGAAACAAATCCGCATTAAATAGTAGTAGTTACTTAATCACTTTATTTAATTAATTCGGTGAAAAATATTCTGAATTAAAAATGGATTGTTAAATTTTCGATGGCCGCCACCCGTTTTTGACAATTGTTGTTGTAATCCCTATTTTAAACAGATAACTTATTCATTTTTTTTCTGACATTGTAACGTGTGTGGAAACATTTGTTGTAACTTTTTTACAACAGTCAACATGCAACTGTTCTTCCGGCTCGTTCTCTCTCACCCAGTTTGATACACATGCAAACTATCCGGAGCGTAAATGGAATTAAAATTATGCGCACCAAAGAATTTTTTTTTTTACTGTATTTAAGTGAAATATTTATTCTGAAAATTTAATTTAAAGATGTTTTTAAAATGATCCAAACTATACTCTTATGTAATAGTCTGTCGAAGTATTTTTTTTAAAATTTAAAATGCATGGTTAGGAAATATATGACTCACCATAATTTGTTGAATATAATTTAATTAGTAGTTTGTTTAATGATTAGTATAAATGTTAAATACAGTCGGACTTCTATATAAAGAAGTTGCTAAATCCCGAAAAAAGTTCGTTTTAAGGAAAATTCGTTAGATAGAGGTTCATCTTTCAATATATTTTATAAGCCACATAAACCAAATTTTAAATTCATCAACACTATATATTGAAAAAGTAATTATTTAAATAAATAAAAAAAGAAGGAAAGATAAAGTACAAGGGAAGTTTCTTGACACCTTTATCCACTTCCCGAAAATAATATTTTTTTCTTTGAGGCACAACAACTTACGTTTTGACATTTTCGAGCTGCAAGAAACGAAGTTACTATTCCGACTGATCAACACTACAAAAAATTGATTTACAAGAGAGAAAAAAAAAGTTCGTTATATATAGAAAATATACTTCACTATTGGGAGGTTATTTTACAAAGAAAATCGTAAAATGTTCTTGGTTCGCTATATAGAAAAATTCACAATGTAAAGGTTCGTAATATAGAGCTTCAACTGTATTTTCAAATTATTCGTTTAAGGCTTTTAAACATAAATAAAAACAAAGGTTCTTTTTTTTAAAAAAAAATATTTTACTTTGAATATTTTAATCTACATAGCTTTATGAAGCTATTAAAATCTTAACTCTTTAAAAATTCATTCGAAAATTTGTTTTCTCAAGACTTTCAGACCTATCTATGCGGAAAAGATGTTCTATGGTGCCTATATGTGAAGGAAAAATGAAAATTAAAAATTAACTTTTATACTAAACATTGCAGTAAAAGGAATGAGGTTTAGGCATTTTTGAGTTTTTTATGGTAAAAAGTCAAAGTAAATTTTGTTAAAATGAAACAAGCATTTTTCAATATTGGTTGCGATGAGAGGATACATACTAAATAGTTAGAAGATAATAGTTATGTATAAAATAAAATATCAGATACACTTAAATTCTTTAGTACAAAATTAAAAAAGAAAAAAAGCTTTTATATGAAATTACAATGCAAAGCTTGGATCAAACTAATCCGATGGTGTAGAAAAAGAGAGCTGGGTTATGAACAGCTGCAATGTACATAGTACTTACTGACTTATAAGAAGTCATTGCTTTTGGTTTTTTACATTGTAGAAAAATAATTATTTTGAGTCTAAAATCATCTGAACAAAATTAAGTTGTAATAATAAATTATTAAATTTATTAATTATCAAAATAATGTTCTCAAATTATTCAGATTTCTTAAATATTTCTGATTGGTTTTTATTCTATAGCTTAATTTTTATCATTTCTTTTTTAGTTCTTGGTGCAGATTTCACAAAGAATGGACTAGGCGAGGACGTGAATTCTATGAATAAAAAGAAAAAGAAGAAAAGAAGACACAGGTAAGAGTCAAATATGGATAAAACATTAACTATTTTATGATACTACATTAAATGTCTTAGCCGATTAATTTTTTATTAATACATGATGGTACGAAATAGCAAAGTTTAGCATATATTTCAGTTTTAAAACTGATTTAAATTAAATGAATGATTCAAGGGCTTATATTTATTTATTAATTGTTAAAAATTTTTTTAGCAAATCTTTTTTCATAATACTACACAGTGCTTCACGCAGGAATTTTTCAAGGGATAGGGGATACAGGGTCGAAAGTCCACCGTTGTGGTATCATGCTTCAATACGCCGCCCAACATATCCTTTTGATTTTGTCAATTTTCGAGAGCAAGGAACGATACAAAATTAATTGTTGAATAAATAATTAGGATTAATTAATAAAATTAATTATTAATATCAAATACTTAATTACATTTTACATACTTCATACATAGAATTATAATCAATGGAAAAAAAAAATCCATTGATACAACACGTTAAACATTCGTGTATTTTTTACTGTGGCAATCAGAATCATTTTATATAATTGAGTTAAATTCAATAACCTTCAATATGCAATCGCATCAGTGGCGCATACAAGGGGGTGGGGTCCCCGGGTTCAGAATCTTCCTCCCAGAGCCCTTGATTTTTATTCCATTGATTATAATCCTATGTGTATAGTACATAACATTTAATTAACTATTTGTTAATAACAACTAATTTTATTAATTAATGCTAATTATTTATTCAATAATTAATTTATTGCTGTTTTTTTGTTTCTGAAAATTAACAAAATCAAAAGAATATGTTGAGTGGCGTATTGGAACATGATACGGGGGAACTTCCGACCCTGGAGCATCCCCCTCCCTTGAAAAATTCCTGTGTGAGCTACTGAATCGCATATTGTATTTTTTGCAATTAAGGCTAATTTCAGTGCATTTTTATCTTATCAAATATTTTATCATTATTTTCTATTTTTTAAATTGTAGTTAAGATTGAGACATAGC